>JAVKLA010000093.1:3315996-3358854 GCA_034782735.1 Sagittarius serpentarius
CCCCCCCCCCCCCCCCCCCCCCCCCCCCCCATTATTTCTGGCTATTTGCTGAGGGTTTTCCCTCGAATGGACGCTGCTGTCCCTCGGAGGGCTGCCTGTGCTGCCAGCACAGGAGAGCCGCACTTTTTCCCTTGCAGCTGCCCTGCCAGAATGACTAACCCTTTTCCTGCCTGGGAGAAAAAAAAAAAAAAAAGCTTTTTTCTTTTTTTTTTAATTTGGAAACTGTAACACACAGGAGTGGTTTTGTTTCAAACCGAGGTTTAGTCCCCATCTCCTCCCGCCTCCCCGCCCCGTGAGCCTCAGCGGTGAAGATGGCCTCGATGCCACGCAACGCGACGCAACGCGATGCAACGCGAGGCGATGCTCCCTGCGCACAGGAGGGTCCAGTTCAATTATGTAAGAGCGCTGACTGCGCTCATTGGTTTTTCACAGGAGGAAAAAGAGCCCTCCCTCCCGTTTTCCCTCACTGCTGAGGGCAGCATAGGGGCAGAGGTGGGGAGAATGAGCTTGTCTGGTCCTGACTGTGCAAACACCAAAACCTGCATTCACAACAGGGCTTTTTGGGGGGAGGCAGGGGGGTGGGGGGAATCCTTCAGCCCTGTTTTTGGGAGGAGGATGCGGCAGTGGGGCTTTGTAGAGGAGTATTTTAATTGCACAGTGATGTCTGACTGTGTGAATGATGTGTTAGTGTAGCTTTCACTGGGAGATCTGGGGAATCAGGCATCTGAGCAGCAGCGTGGGCTTCTTAAAGCTCAGCCTTAATAAGAGGTCATCTGTCCCTGTCCCCGTCCCCCCCTTTAAAAAGAAATAACCTCATGCTCTGACATCATGGCTTGACACGCTCTGCTAAAAAAAAAAGTATGGAAGGGTTTGCTATGGAGGAGAGACCTCCCTGCTCAGCCCGATGCCAGCCTCTGCATCCAACCCCACAGCATCTGGGGCTGCAGAGAGGGTGCATCCCATCCAGGTTTTTGTTCTTGGAGTGAAATGTCACCAGTGGCCGGCTGTGGTTGTCGCTGTGAGGAGGCTATCAGCTCATCGGGGCAGCACAGGACGCAGCTGGGATGTGGGGATGCTGCCCTGGGGTCTTGCATTTGGCTCCTGTTGCAGAGAACCTGGGCTCAGCTCTTCTGCTGCTGTTTAGCTATACACCTGCACCATCACTTCACCGGTTCGTGGAGCAAATGCGTGGTATCCTCTCGTATTGTTGCACTGTAACTTCCCCTTAGCGTCTATTTGATGACTGTGTTGCTCTTCCTCTGCAAGCAATGGCACCAAACACTTCACAGCTTGTGCAGCCTCCGGCTGTGCCACCTGTGGTTCAGGATCAGGCCCGGTAGCTGCACCCAGCAGCGCCGTCCATGCCTTCCTCCCTTGCCTGTGTAAATGCTTGGTCACGGTGGGAGGGTGTCTGGCTTGGGGAGATACACTATCTTTGGTGCAGACCTTGACTACGTGCGACAGAAGTGCTTTCTGCAGCAGCAATTAAATTGGCACTGGTTTTATGGTCAGTTTAGGGTTTAATTACATTTTAATTGTCTGCATTTTCTTTGCGAACGGCATTATTCATCGCTTCCTGTCTCAAAGTCCCCAGTATATGGAGCACTTGCATACATAACATTTCACGTGGGGTGTTTTATTGTGGCATTGGTCCCGTAAGACATAATGCCAGCTGAGAGATGAGATGAGTTGCTCTCAAGGCTTCCAGAGCAGCAAAGGAGATGCAGAGAGCCTTGGCACAGAAATGGCCTGGGGTTTAAAATGAGGTGGCTTTTCCAGTTTTGCTGAGGACAGAAAACATGGGCAGGGTTATTTTCCTGGTCCTGGTAGGCTGCAAGCAAAAGTGATCCCAAAGGTGTGGCTTTGGTCTGAGCTGTTTGCAGAACCAAATTTCCAAGGCAGATAATGAAACAAGGCAAGAATAGACTGGCAGCTGAGGTAAAAGGGGTGGGACATGTGCATTTAGCAAGAACCCCCCAAGGCCAAGTTGTATTTTTGAGGCATCAAAGCATCTCTCACTCTTCCCAATGCCGAAGATGGGCGTAATATTATGGAAAGCAGTATTATTGGAAAACTGGAACCGCCTCCTTGTTCCAGGGAGGTAAAGCAAGTTCCTGTCTTGGGAAGCCACAAGGGAGAAGTCAACAACTTTTAATTTTATGTTTTGTCTTGAGGAGGAAGATGCTACCTGCCCACAGCCAAGTTCCTTCCGCCTCTCCTGACCCTCTGGCTGTGATAGGTTTGGAGTGGGATAGGGAAAATGGTCTGCTACACAGAAATGATTTCTCAGCCTGGGACATAGCCCCGAACCGCTGTGGCAAGTCTTTAACAATGAAAGGCTTGAAATACAAGGCACCTCTGTGGACTGCAACGGTGCCCACATCACCCCAGCTGGGACAAGGTGCCAAAAGAGGGATTTTCAGCTTCAGCTGTTCAGCTCGTGGACAGTCAGGAGAGCTGAGCAGTGGGGCCAGGGCTAGAGAGAGTGGTGCGAAGCTGTGGGCAAACCGTTTTGTGTAGAAAAGGGGAGGCAGAGGGATGTGCGACTCCGTCTTGCCTTGGAAAGGCAGTAGGATGCGGTGGGCTTCAGCTTACATAGGTCCTAGCACTTGCACGTTTTCCTTGATTTTGAGTCAAAAGACAAGGCACGAAGCGTGTGGCTGTGTTGTTAGCTTGGCCAGAGCCCTGGGGTCAAGCTCGGGCTATACGCTAGTCTTGCAATTAAAGAGAGGTATAGCCCCGCTTGGGCACCTCAGGGCAGTCTTTCACTGCGTGGTGGTGTTTGTCTTTTTCCCCAGATTGATAAATACCTTTACGCCATGCGGCTCTCTGACGAAACGCTGATAGACATTATGGCTCGCTTCAGGAGGGAGATGAAGAACGGCCTTTCCAGAGATTTTAACCCAACGGCTGCAGTGAAGATGCTTCCTACATTTGTGAGGTCCATTCCTGATGGTTCAGGTAAGGAGCCGAGTATTTGTTTTCCATATTAAACATGGTGTGCTTTATGGGAAACCTGTTAGAAATACACCGATGCGCTACCAAGAACAAGAGCAATTTGCTTTCTGGCAAGCCCAGACAACATTTCGAAGACAGCCTCCCCTCTGTGTGCAGGGCTGTTCCCACAGATGCTGGAGGATTTTGTGATTCCTGTGTCAAACCCATTTTGATGCCAATGGAAGAGCCCTTCATAGCAATCAGTCCACTTACAGTCAATACATGTATCCTGAGATTTGTCTGCCAACAATGAACACTTCACATGGGAATATTTTTTGATCTCTGCAGTTCACACTCACGTGACCTAGACTCTTAACAAATACAGTGGCTTTTAGTCATTCGCTGTTTGACTCAACATCTCTTCCCCTTCTTACGCTTTCCCCAGTGGAAGTGTGAACCCTTAGATGCTGAATTTGAGTTTCCTGGCATTTGTTTTGCTTTTCCTAGCTACCTCTTGCAGACTGTCGTAGGGCAAACTCACAGAACTCAAGGAGGCTGCAATGTGTGGCTCCAAAGCTGCTGCTCTGATGTACTGAGCTTTTTCCATCTAGATGTCAGACTCTGTTTTTCCGTGCTCACTGTACCTGATAAAAATGGCACAAAGAGCTATCAGAAACCAAAAAGATGTTGTGTTGGTATTTGAGACCAAGATCGCCCCTATTACCTATTTTAGTGTTTATAAAAAAATAAATAGATTACATAAATATATTTATAAACAGTATATAATAGTGTTTGTTATTCAGGGGTAACACTAGATTTCCTTCCCATGTAGCGTGAGATCGTTAACTGTAGTTTGGTGCCTACCACAAATTATGTCCCTGAGTGCAGAAATTGCACAGTTGCAAGAACTGCGTAACACGGTTACCTGTTTTGAGGCTTTATTTGAGTTAAAATGAAGAATTTATTGGGTGAAGGAACACGAAGCCTGGTGCTTTGTGTTACTTGGCGCTGTCTGGCAGGTGGAGATCTTTGACAGTTCTGCTTTGGTGTTGCTTTCTGCCACCTTGAGCTTTTTAGTTGCAATGTGATTCTCTGTCTAAAAAAAACTAAAGGGAGAACAAACTTCGATCCTGTGTTTCCCTTAATTTAGCACTGCTGGCTGTTATGTTGAAATGTCATGTTGAAATTCTCAGCCTGTTGAGAAAGCCAGAAGCTGCCACACACAGCTGGGTCATGGGCAGGGGTTGCTGTAAGGGTTTGCAGGTGAGGTGACTTGAGGGCTTTTGTGTGGAATCCCAGCATTTTTACCAACTCTGAAATCCCTGTTTTTTCCTTCATGCATGTTTGCTTGAGTTCAGTTGAGTACAGACCTGTCCCCAGTACCCTGCTCCATCAGGCGTTGCAGGTTAGCAAATCTGAGCTGCTTGCAGTAAGTCAAATGATTTTGCAAATTGTTCTGTGGCACAAACTGGGGAGCCTTTGAGATGTTGGACGGCACAGGGAAAAGGGGACCTGTGCCTAGCCAGGAGAGGTGCGAGAGATTGCTGAATGCTGCTGGGACTGAGCATGAGCCAGAGCGGTGGGTAGCCCTGGTCGTACGTATGCGTGTCTGTATGTCAAGGCATTAATTTCAGATCATGTATTACACACCTACTTAAAAAAGCAACCTCGTGTGTTGCGTACAGGGTGCTCAGTTCTTGATACTGTGCCCATTTGGCTCGTGCTGGCCAATTCGGGACAGGCACAGTGTGGAGAGTATCTTTGCAGCATGGATTAGAGCAAGGCAGTGCTTTGCCCCAGATGATTTCTGTGTAACACGACAGTAATCTGTATATGCAGGTTGTGAGCGTCTCTTTGGATAGCTGTTAGAAATGCAGGCAAAACCATTCCATTATTTCCCAGAAAGAGCATGTTCTGACCCCAGGTGTAAGCAATATTTGCTGTGGTGGGTGTCATGGCATGTCTTTCCCTGACTCACCTGCATGTGCCTGCCATGTCTGGCTGAGCCATCACACAGATGCAGCCAGGGCAGATGTGGAGCCCCCTCCTCTCTTCCTCCAAAAGGCTCGGGGGGGGCCCTCACGGATGTGTCCGTGTTGATGTGCCCAAAGTGTGGGTTCGGCTCCCGGCCGAGGGCAATTTCTGCCTTCAGCTGTCCCTCTGTAAAAGCCAGAGGCTGAAAGCCTGCCCTTTTCTCTGGCCTGTCTCTAATTACTGCCTTGTAAGCTCTTTCCTCTGAGTCTGATTATTATTATGAGAGCTGACTATTCGGAAAAATACTGTTGTTTATTTTCAGATCTGTGCTTGTGTGCTTGTTATTAACAAGGAGCTTTTGAGTAATAATTTTGGAGGCTCTGGAGATGTTGGTGTGAGCAGGGTTTTTTGCTTCATTCAGAGTTGCTTAATTTATGAAAGCCACGAGGTTTTTTATCCAGAGTGCCCAGGACGGTATCTCAAGCTAATTCAAAATGCTTTCAAAGGATCTTCCTAAATTAATTTACAGCAAGTTTGATTGCATCTTGGTGTTATAAAGCATAGATAAAATGCTGCTACTTGGGTTTAATTCCTGAAGTACACTGAAAGAGAACTTCTACTTTGCATACAGAAAGCTCTGCAGTCTGGTTCAGAGTTCTTTTTTCTTTTTAACGGAAAAGGATAATTCTTAATAAATTTTACCTTGCGATGAGCTTGATGGTGCTGGAAATCAAACATGCTAATCTGTTATTTTACTATCAGGGAAGATATTTCTGAAGTGCAGTATTTGTTTGAGGTATGTACCAAGGTGCATTTAGGCTTGGAAGAGGGCCATCTGGTCCAGTGTTGATTTTTCCATTATTTATTTCAGGTAATGGCTTGCATTCGACAAATGATACTCATACGATAAAGCTTATTTGGGTATTTGGCTTAATGAGACACTTGTGGTAAATGTTTTTCTTCCAGTCTTGTTGCAGTGAAGGGAGATATGAGTTACTGAATTTGTTACGCTGAACCCGATAAAGGGAACTGCATCTACTGTTTGGAAATGTTCACATTTTAAATTACATTCGTACTGGAGCAAAGCGATGTTTAAAGCCTTGCTGTTTAGAAACAGGTAGGGAAGCACTGCAAGATCCATATTTTGACAAACTCTGAATTTGCCCACGTCTTAAGCAGCAAGAAGGAAAACTTGCATTGCAATGCAGTAAAATTAGGAGGATTGTTAGGAGTTGCGGGCTCCCGCTGTCTTTTTGCTACGTTTTTCTGTACGGAGCTTATTGTTTGCGGTTTCTCGTGTCACGGTGTTTTGTTTGCTGTATTACACCACAACCTTGGAAAACCGTAAGGGCTCTTGCAGTCTTTGCCTCTCTTAGGCTGTTCCTGCTATAGAGGCCCCGACCTGAGGGATGCCTCATCCAGCTCATCCGCTTTGCTGAGCAGGAGGGGGCTTCTGGAGGAGCATGGGGCAATGAGGAGGAGCAGCTCACTAAGCCAGACTTTGTTTTGATCTGAGATTGGGCAGGGTAATCTCATAGGCAAGTCTGGGCCTGGAAATCCTCGTGGATAAATTGCATAGCCAATATTTTGGTGACGGCATGGGGTCAGAAGGCTCTAAGAGCGGAGCTGAAGTTTGAGGTGACACATCAAAAGGTACCCGTCTTCCCAACTGCTGGATGTCTTTCCACATGGAATTTAGGTAGAAATGGGAAAACGGTGATGTTGAGAATGGCCTCCCTGAAGTCATAGTTGGAAGGAAGAATGAAAAGAGGCCAAAGAGCGCTGCAGGATGGGACTGGCAATATGCAATACGCATTGGTGGTGCAGGACATGGGGGAGGCAGCTCGTCCCACCTATGGCACGGGGTTCTTCTGACACCGCAGAAGGGTACAAATCGATGAGGAAACCAGGACGAGAAAGCGCCGTCCGTGCGCATCTGCTTCACTGCCTTCCGAGCAGCCTCGGTAAGCCCAGGGATGCTGTGCGCAGACACGAATGCTTGCAAAGAGCCTTGGTGATTAACTGCAGCCTGGACACGCACTCCTGCATAATAAGTTGTGCACACTGCTTCCCTAAATGTTATCTTTTCACAGACTTTAACAATCGCTGACTTTGTTTGCTCCCTCTTTGATAAGGTGAGATAGCACAAGTGGTTAAGTCAAATATATTTGCCTTGCTCTCCAGGGGGTGCTGGAAGTGTCATTCCTCAGATAGCCAGACCACGGGTCTCTGTTGCCTGAATTACACCCTGTAGTCTGTGGAGGTGGGGAGGTAGTGGATTTGGCTTCAGACCTTTGAAATCCAAATCCCTCTCCACCACAGAGGGAGATGGAGGTATCCTGACTCTTTCCCTGGCTCCTGGGGAGTTATTCAGGAGCTCTGTGCAAGGGTTCGCAACTTCTGAGTAACTCCTGCAGCAGTGCGGAGCCGCCCTGTGATTTTTAAGACTGTCGTTTCTCTGACTTCTGTTACTTGACTGGAGTTTGCTGGGGGGTGAAATAAGTGGTTCCTGCTTTCATTACCTCTGTGTGTAATTTGTTGATTTTAGAGTAGTGCACAATCCAATCACCATTCGCTGTTATTTGCCAAAATGATACAGGTTCATTTACTGCAAAAGACTGCTCATCAGTGGTCTGGCATCCCTTCATTTTGCTGTTTTCAACATCTTTTTGGCTTTCGCCTAAGATCTTTGCTCTGCTAGCTTCATCATGAGATCTGGATATAGACTGTCCGCTGTTAGTCCATTCTTTTTGGATAAACCCTTACTGCAGTTGCCTGTGTACCCATGGTGGCTGGCGTTGCCTTTGCAGCAACTTCACGTTAAATTGTAGGGAATCAGGTTGATGCTTCACGTGGACACCCTGCAGCTAGAACTTCCTTGCCATAGGCACTGCACATTTGCCTGTGCATTATACTTAACAGAGCTTGATGTTTCCCAGATTTGTGTTGCATACAATTTTTAATCACTTGTGTCTTGTTTTCTGCATAGAGAAAGGAGATTTCATTGCACTGGATCTTGGCGGTTCTTATTTCCGAATTCTGCGGGTGAAGGTATCGCATGAAAAAAAGCAGACAGTACAAATGGAAAGCGAAATTTATAATACGCCTGAAGATATCATGCACGGCAGCGGAACACGGGTAAGCATCTTCTTTAGGACATCTCTCTCAAGATTAGCTGCTTTCACACTGCCATTTTAGAAAATCACCACAAGATTGACCTTAGCACCTTAGCAGTCGCACCTACAGCGTGCACAGGCTCGACTACAGCTCTTTGTCGATACTGAAAATAATGAAGTGGTAGTTAGAGTAATAGAGTGTGCATGGGTGCTGAAATCTGCTGTCATTGTGTGGGAGACTTTTGGCTGAATTAGGGAAAAAATGGCCTAGAAATAAAAATTCTGACTTTTATGGTAAAGTTACTTTCCACTGGTAGGAATGGACAGCAGGAAAACAACTTAGTCTTTGTAGGCAATGAGCATGACCAACCCTGCAATTGTAATGTTAGATGAGGCATAGAAATACCCATGACAGCAACATATCTGTCCTGGCAGTCTGAGCAACTCAGCATTCATGAAAAGTACAAGTACATTCAAAAAAGTACAGGAAGCTGATAGAATGTTTTGGCACAACTTCAACTTAATTTTTGCTGAATAAATGATAGGTTTTTTTTTAGTCTCCCGTGTTCCAAGAGTAGGAAATGTTTGAATCCATTTACTTGCATTTCAAATCGGGTTCTTTGGAAGAATTTATTTTCTTTTTATTATCAGGAAGTGGATTACAATAAATACTTTACTGACAGATTTGTCTCCATGTCAGTGTAAGACAAACCGGGTAATTTTCATTGTTGGAAACAGCAAGTTTTTTACACTTTTTACTAGAATGAGGTGCTATTTAGGGGTATGAGACCTGCAGGAAACTTAGAGCTTGTTTCAGAAGAATAAACAAAAGAGGAAAAAAAGAAAAATTATGCGAACAGCATTTCTACCCTTAATATATTTTCTGTAGTCACCTTAATACCCTTAACATATTTATCTAATAACTGCTGCTGCATTTTTCTGCAATAGTGAGCATAAGATGGCAATCAGGGCTTGTAAGTAGCACTGATATAAGCATTGCTGTGATACCTGAACCACAGCAATAAAATACCTTTATTGTAAAGACTTTTCCTAACTTTATTACTTTGTTATCTGGCCAAAAAGTCATGCAGCAGCTTTCCCATGGAACAGTTTTGGAGGGGAGCTGAGCTGACCTGTTGCTGGTAGAGGCAGGGGAGTCGGGTGGGCAGCCCAGAGGCAGGTTTGGAGTGCGGGGTTCCTTGTCCGTCAAGGGGTGTCGGGAGCTGGAGAATGACAAGCAGCAGGGCTGCTTGCACACCCAGGGGGCAAGTGTCTGTCCCGGGGAGGCAAGGCAGGCTGACTTAAGGTGAGACTTTAATGGAGACACGGTAAGAGTGGTAAGGAGAAGCCAGGAAAGGAGACATCAGGTCTGCATTCTTTCCAAGGCTTTGTCGTGTTTATGTTTTCATTTTTAAATATCCGAAGGCCATTTGGCTGTCGGGAACCAGCAGCGTGGAGCTCAGACTGATAGGCTTTGTCATGGCTTTTAAACTGAAAGAGGGGCGAGCAAGGCTTCCACTGACCCTGGGGAGACAATCACTCCCAGTATTTAAGTACCAGGAAAAGAAGAGGAGAACTGGAAGCATCATCAGAATTGCATCTGGGTTCGAAGTTGTCCCACGACAATATCCAGCCACGACTAAAACGCTTGCCGTGAGACTTCACAGGGAAGCATGGCGGATGCCCGGGAGGCACACAGGCAGGTGATGATTTGGTGCTTATGACTGATGCGTACGGTTGAGGTTTCTGAAATCTGTGAGCCAGATTAGTGGAATACTTGGACTGAACTGCCTGCGCGGGGTAGGCGACTAATATGTTTTTCAGCAAGCTGTGTCATTAACGTCAGTGAGTTATACTCTTAAAGCCTAATACATAAACAGCTTATTGAAGGGATTGCAATTTATAGCTTCATGCCTCACCAGCACGGTTCTTGTTGATATTTTCTACTTCATTGCATTCAAACTTCTATTTTTGCCCATCTGTCAGGCACGGGCTGGCAGCTTTGCCAGTCAGAGACAGTTCTCTGTCAAAGTCAAGGGCAAAGCTCTCATTGACTTCAGCAGTGTAATAGCTGGTCTAAAACTTGTAAGAAGCCAGTCTTCCCTGTCAACTCGGCGAACGGGAGTGGGCCTGGGGCTTGATTTTGGTGTTGCTTCTTGTGGTCTGCCGCCACTGGAGGTAGGTTATGGATTTGTGGCTGTTCTCCCGATATGAAGCTGTGGTTTCCTTGCTCCTTAAATCTTCCCCATTCAGGGGCTTGAGCTTGAGCTCAGATCTTCAGTTGCTTGCCAAAGTCTGCTGGCTGCAGACTTGTGGAGACTTCTTGGAGCCTAATCTGAGGAGGCAACTTCATGGCCAGAGGATGTAATGAAGCCTGATACCATATTGCTCAGTGTCTCATGGTTGTATCGCTTCAGGTCTACGAAGGTGTAAAATCTGACTGGTCCTTTCCTCTTGGCTGTGGTGTTCACTCTGTCCATCTCTTTGACATTTCATAAAATATTAGGCTCGCACTGTTCCCTACGGCACACCTGTGGGTGGACGGGAATTTGGATTTTTCCTCAATCCACCTGCCTTACTTTAATGAAATCCACAAGAACTTTGTAATGTTGCCTCTACTGTCCTGTCAGAGTTATTTGGCATTTGTAAGGTTTGGATATTAATATGGGCACAGGCACATCTGAATGCTTCCTTGAGTCTCCTTAGGAAAAACCTTACGACCGTCAGTGGTAGCAAAATTAATATATGCCTCTCTCTCTTTCTTTTCTCCTTTCCAGCAGTGCCTTCCCTCCGTGCTTTATTAAAAACAGTAGCACAGCCAGACCATGCATGACTGACTAGACACTGCTACTGTAGTGTCAAGAATGTGGCTAATAGTTAACAGCGTTTGCCCGTGCAGGCTGCAGCACGGGTTATGCTCGCGCGCCCTGCTGCCAGCCCCGAGCCCTAATGACTCACGGTGCACTGCTTGCAGCAAGCGTGCGCGCTAACCCACAGAGGCGAGCTTCGGCACGTCGTGCTGGGACTGCACAGGCAAACACCGGCAGGTGCACGGACTTTCTGGAGTGCATTGGGAATGCCCAGTGATCTTTTGCAGTTGGACTTACAAAGCAGGTCCCCTCTCTTCTCTGTGCAGTTGTGGGTCATGGCATGAGAGGGATTTTTGTAGCAACATCCACAGTCAATATTTCTGCTTCCTGCTGTCTGAATTCCTGAGGGGTTTGAGGCTGGTCCCTGGTTATCATCTGTAATCCTGGGAGCAGCTGAAAGTTTAGTAGGATTGAGTATTTGGCAAGATGCTTTCAGATGGAAAGCGTCGTAAAATCGTATGCTCCTGTTATTTCTGTGCTCCTCCTGGAGAAGTTGTCATATTTTATTACTTAACTATAGTTCCTTTTTTCGTACCTCCTTTTCCTCTCTCCCGCATGAGGACAGCTGAAAATAGTTCTACGGAAGTGCAGCAATGGAGGTTGCTTTCCCATGCCGTTTCACTGCGTGCACTCAGTGAAATGTCCTTGATTTGCCCAGGTCAATGAATGGCAATGTTTTCCCTGGGAAACTACTGTACTTCTGCTTAATCAAATTTGACCTCATTTTAGGAATAAGTTTAAGGTGTTTTGTTAAATTGTAACATTACAGACACCGCTTCTTGATCTGCTTCAAATGGCAAAATATTCCTGTTCATTTTTTTGTAATTGCTGCAGCCTGTCTGTAGTGCTTTCCTGTCTCTCTGAGACTCTGTAAATTGTTCTTAATAAAGCTGCACAGGCTAATTGCAACCAACACATATCTTTTGGTACTCCCTCCCAGTTATTCCCAATCTTCTGGGCAGTTTTCCTGGCATCATCCCACCAACGCTGCCGATAGGGTTGGGGTTTTTGTTGTTTGGTTGGTTTTTTTTTTCTCCCAGGGAGTTAAAACGTGAAGCAGAGTTACCTTCTGGGGCAGGCAGCGACTTGTTAATAGGTTTGACAACCACTTGTGGTAAGGGTCAGTTCAAGGCCTGTCTGGCTGTTTGGTACTGGTAGATACAAATGTGTAGTTTCGTTGCTTCAGTTGCCAGGGCTTGATTTTGGCCTTGAGTGTTGCAATCTACTTGCCGGGCTTTCCAAATAGCTTGGTGGCAGAGACATCCCTCGCCTTCCTGCCCACACACGCCCTGGCCTACCTGGCTCCTGCCTGTGCCATTGTCACAGGGCACCGTCGAGGGGCTGTCGAGGTGGCGAGGTGGGAACTGGTACCTGCAAGCCTGGTGCAGGCAGCTTGCATAGTTCAGCATTACAAAAAATGCATAAAATGTTCCCATTTCGGGTTGTTTCTCAGAACACGTGAAATATTTAGACAAATCCCCTGGGTTTCCTTTTTGTTTGTTTGTTGTGTGCTTTAGGAGTAGATTTGAGAGATGATGCCCTTTTGGGTGGCTCCTGCAAAGTGCTGGCTTCTCTGATCTCAGCAGTGCTTGAGTGAAGCAGATGTCGATCTTCTCTGCATAGCTGTAAAAGTGCTCAAACTCATGTGGGACTGGATCACAAATGTTCTTTTGAGATGCTCCTTCCTGTTATTGAAAGGTTAAAAGAACATTTTTGTTCTCATCAAATGTTAAGTAGAAGGGTTATGGCAGGCTCGAGAGCCACGTGCCACTTGTTTCAGGAAAAGCGTTTTTATATGGGTGTAAAAAGGACAATGTATTTCGTAATTTATTATTTAAGGTGTTAATATACACTGCCTGAGAGTATTTTCATAGCTTTGTCATTTAAATATCTTTTAAAATTTGGAGCAGATATTTTCCCCTTTCCCCTCACCCAGTACAGTTTTCATATGCGGTTTGAAGTATTTTCTCCCTGAAACTGTATTTCTAATCACGGTGGTTTTATACTTTCCTCTTCCTTGTAGCTTTTTGATCATGTTGCCGAATGCCTGGGAGACTTTATGGAGAAACAACAAATCAAAGACAAGAAATTACCAGTTGGGTTTACGTTTTCTTTCCCGTGTCGACAATCCAAGCTAGATGAGGTAAGAAGATTTCGTGATTTTCTTAATGTGGAGAAGAGCTACTGTGTGATTAAAACACTGCTATGAAGGCAGTATCCTAGACAGGTCTTATTTTCAGGATAAATGAGTGTTGTATTTCACTGGCAGACTTCATGCTTGTGTTTATGTTTCTTCTGAAAGAGCTGGTTAACAGATGACGAAGAGGCATCTCATGTTTTGTGCTGCCTCTGTGTGAGCTCCTCTGTACTATGGTTTACCGTGTAAACATGGCAGCAGTTTTTCCTGCCTCCTGTGCAGCCTTTTTCACCTCTCCGTGGCGTGTAACCGGGAAGGACCCAGCCCAGCAGTGTTTGCTCAGATTTTGCTGAACTTCACAAGTGCACGCACCGGCCCAGATCAGGGTCTCCCTCCTGAGCAGCGGTGCTGAGCCATGCCACCGGCTGGGTGCTCAGCACGGAGGGCAATCAGTCAGGCCACCTGAAGCAACGTGTTTCAAAAAGGGGTGGAAGTAACCAGCGTTGTATGAAGTGACTGATGAGATTCCCGTGACAAGGATGCTACGATATTTTCCTTCTTTGGCTCATTCTATCACCAATGACTCAGCAGCCTCCTGGTACAGCATCGCTATGGCAACGGTGTAGCAAATTAATGCAGGAAAGTTAAATCCGCCCAAAACCCTAAGAGGTTGCGCTGTTAAAGCATGACCTGCTTTTCTAGCTTGCAGGTCTCTAGGTTAGCCTGGTGCAACAGCTCCCCAGATGTTGGTGCTGAGGAGGGCCAGGTGAGGCATGATTTTTATTACATTTCATACTTCCTGAGCGATGCTGAGAGCTGAAAACAAGGGTGCTTACTAACTCAGGGTCTGAAGGTAGTTAAGAACAGAGGGCTGCCTTTTCCTGCATCAGTTCCGAAAAGATAATTGATTTTGGTGCAGCTTTCCAGTCTGGCCGTGATGCATGGTAAGGCTGAGGCTACTGACCACAGCAGAGTCATGCTGGGGATGTGGTTGTGAAGTTGAGTTGCCCTTGGGAAAATTTGTTTAGCTGCATGATGAAAGGTGCTTGTTTGTCGGCTGGTTTGCTCAAGCTGGCTGGGATGAGATCATGCTTGTGTGGGGCAGGGGCAGGCAAGTAGCATGTGGGATGGCTTGGGGACACCTGTAGAGACTTGGAGATGAGCAGTGGCAGAGGGGAGGAGAATAGTAAGAGACAAGGGAGGGTGTCTCTTAATTAAAAAAAAAAAAAAAAGTAAAACTCTGAGAGTTTTTGTGATATTTCGGACATTTGAAAAACAGGTTTTTCTGGATTCTCTGGGCCAGATTTGCTCCTAGATTGCTGCTCATGTGAGGCTGTGCTTGCCTGGGTGCTGTTTTCTCTTGTACTCGGTGAGCAGACGGAGACAGGGTGGTCCCTCGTTTCTCCAAGGGTGACAAGGTGGCACTGCACGGTTGGGTCCCGCTCAACCCTGCTGCCCTCCAAGGGCTCCTACCTGCTGCCAGGGCCTTGCTGGTGAAGCAAAAATCCTTCCAGCGCAGCAGCCGGTCATGCTGAGAGGAGCTGCTTTTTTTGCCAGTGTGGTTTGACCAGTTTCCTGAATGATAAAAGTTATGTGGAACAAGGGGCCCTTTCGCCCATTAACGCTGTGCCTGCAGAATGAGCTTTGCCATGGTTTCCCTGCGGAGCAGCATGGGGCTTTGCTGAGTTTCTAAATGACACTAACGAGGGCAGCACAGTGGCAAAACTTCTGCAAACTGAGTTTGTGGTTTAGTGGTAGGTGAATACCTCCTGGTCTGGAAAGAGCTGCCCTGACCTCTCTGTCCCCAGTTGGGAGCGCGAACGTGCAGAAGACACGTGGTTGATTTTTAAGCTGAGATATGGGCAAATGCACACCTAGGCAATGGCTGCTTGTGCCTATAGGCTTCAGCTTTTCTGATTTTTAGCTTCTTGGACTCCTGTAGTGATAGATGTGAATATTGTGGTGGGTATGAAAAGCTGAGCTGATTTGAGTCGTCTTTCCTGTTGACTACTGTCAATGCTCTTTTCTTTCTTTTGTTATTATTTACTTATATACTGAATGCTCTGAATCAGCTAGACGTTACCTAAATAGACAAAAATCAGATGTAGTCATTACCTTGGGGGATTTGCAGGCTTTTTATGACAGTTTGCAGACAAGGAATTCAATACCGGGATTTCCTTTTTGATCCATGCTCTAAGTCGAGGACATACATTGCCACATTTCCAGTGTTTCCATTTGCCTCAACCCATAAACATGATCCCACAGTGAAACAAGCCCAGACAGCTGGGACTCCAGGCAGCAAATGTGCAGCAGTCTGATCCCCGCTGCAGCCGAGTCCTGGACATACAAACATCACATCCCTTCTCTTTAGTCAGTCCCGCGCAGTCAGCTTTTTCTGAAAGCAGTCAATTTCCATGGCCCAAGAGGATTAAATGGTTTTCCAAGAAAAACTGTCGAGGAGTAACAGGGAGAAGAGTGGGCTGAAAACACAAAATGCAAACAAACCATTTTCTGGCAAGGGAGGGGAAAACAATCTCCCATCTTTCAGCTTACTGTAACGAGAATCAAAGACCGCCAGTTGTCTCAGGTTGGGTTGTTAGGTCATATAAGAAAAGAGACCTGAAGATGCATTTGAAATATAAAATCTTGGTTTTAAGGAAAAAAAGTAATCAGTTTGTGTCTAATGGTGGCATCCTGTTGAATATTGCTCTCTTGTTTTATCAGGGAATTCTGATAACCTGGACGAAGCGCTTCAAAGCAAGCGGAGTGGAGGGAGCAGATGTTGTGAGGCTGCTTAACAAGGCCATCAAGAAACGTGGGGTAAATTGTACTTCATTCTTTTTTTAACTCTGTATCACAGCAAACTGGCGTTTCTTTGTCAGGGACCACCCTTCATGTCACTGACTTGAGCGTGTGATCTGAGTGATCGTACAGCTCTCCTTTCTTGCATGGAGGTGTGCGGTTTTGCCATTTGCTGGGAAAATGGAGCAACGTCAGAGTTGCTGTGTGGAAGCTGTGATTTTCCTCATAGCACAAAACTGAGTTACTGTGCTGTGGTTTGTTGCTGGCCGCCTTCGGCAATTTTATCACTCTCCAAAAACCAAGAAAGTGCTGTGTGTCAGTTCTGCAACTTTTCAGCGATACCGACACGTCCAGTTCCTGGGAAACCGCGTCTCATGGTCTGGGCTCAGCTGAGTTGTGCAACTGCCTTGCTTGGGAGCAGGTGAGGAGCAGAGTAGAAGAGAAGGGGGATTTCAGGCTCAGTGAGCTGTGTTGCTCCCTGCAGTTTCTCACTGCTGATTTTACAGAGGGTGAAGGTGACCAGGTTGCTGATTTAAACAAATAAAAAGGCAGGGAGCATGAGGTGGAATGAATTTGGGTATGCATAATGCTTGCAGCATGGTGATATGTTGATTACTCAGCAGCCAAATTCATCAGAAACGGGGCAGTATTTGCTCTATTTGGGCAGTTGTGGACGCTGAAGCAAACCTGAGTTTTACTGTCACTGGACAACACTACTATAGTCAGTTACTATCATCAGACTTGGTATCACATAGAATAACACACTGAAGAAGCTGGAAAGAAATGAGTGCGTGTCATTGAATAGCTTATTTAGTTGCATTATTTGGTTATATTTTTCTATTAAAATCTTCACTTGAAATAAAATTCCTAAACGTTTTAAGTGAATTCTGTGAGAAATAGCTAATTTGGGAATATTTTCTAGTTTGGCTCCTCAAACAACTGCATCAAATTACTCCATGATATTTAACTGCAGAGTTCCTCCCTCCTTCATATATAGCACTTTTCTTGCCTGCCTAAGGGTGCTTATGTGAGAGCAGGTCTTTGCTCTCTAGAATTACGCTACTGCTGTTTTATTGTTTGCCTGGTGCATTAGTATGCTCTCATTGTCTTCGTGGGTACGTGGGATCGGGAACTGGCAGACAGAACCGGTGATATTTAAAAAGATGGTATTCAGACAAACTATTTGTCTCCTGTTCCTTGTGAAATTGGTTGATATAAGTGAACTGGTGATAAACACAAGCAGTGTTTTTCCAGAGAAGCCATATGGTCCCAGTAACGTTTTGTTCCTCCGTCAGGACTACGATGCAGATATCATGGCTGTTGTGAATGACACTGTCGGGACTATGATGACCTGTGGTTTTGACGACCAGCGTTGCGAAGTTGGCTTGATCATTGGTAAGGCACATTGCTGCTGCAGCATGCACGTGGCTTTTGTCCCTTTGCCTGGCCTGTTTGGTTAGCACCTTCTGATGTTCTTTCCCTAAAGGCACTGGCACCAATGCCTGTTACATGGAGGAGATGCGGCACATCGACCTGGTGGAAGGCGATGAGGGCAGGATGTGCATTAACACGGAGTGGGGGGCCTTTGGAGATGATGGCTCGCTAGAAGACATCAGGACCGAGTTTGATCGAGAGATCGACCGTGGATCCCTTAATCCTGGGAAGCAGCTGTGAGTGAGGCAGTTACTTGTGAGCTTTGCTTCTTTTGTTTTCTGCTCTGTGCTCCCTTTTCCACTTGTGTTATGAATTCAGCAGTTCAAGAAAGCTCGACTTCACCCATGGTGAGGCAAACAGCAGGCTGGGCCGGGCGGTGCGGTGGCACAGCTGGGCTCTGCGTCCCATTGTTGCCTGTGGATGGGTGGGTGACTGCGGCTGTCCTCTCCTGCAGGTTTGAGAAGATGGTCAGCGGGCTGTACATGGGGGAGCTGGTAAGGCTCATCCTGGTGAAGATGGCCAAGGAGGGGCTGCTCTTTGAGGGCAGAATCACCCCTGAGCTTCTCACCAAAGGGAAGTTTGAGACGAAGCACGTTTCTGCCATAGAAAAGTGAGTACCTATCCCTTTTCACCCCCTCGTCTTTCACAATGACTCTGAATGTTAATTTTCCAGCATCTTTTTGCTTTGTGGGGAGACATGCTGCGTTGGGGCTGGCTGCCATCCTCCAGCGCAGGTGCAGAGCTGGCATGTGGGGACCCCCAGCAGAGAGTCTGTGCCCTCCTCCCCAAGATTTCTCCCTTTTTCTGTGTTTGGAGGAACTAAGAAAGCCTACCAGTCTGTGCAGCTACAGGGCATGTGCTGTGCTACCTCTCACCCTCCTTGCAAAAACTCAGAAGTTGCTACCCTGCAGCTAAACATGGGAGTGAATTGGCTTAGTGCCTCCTAGCAAATACTTGTGTTGCTCCTTGCCGTATCCACGGGATCGCTGGGCAGAAAGAAAACAAGTGTGACAAGGCAGAGCATTCAGTCTCGTAGGCAGTGCCGGGTGCTACATGGTGACCTCTGAGCTATGCGCCAGTTGGTTTCTTATGGTGTCATCACCCCTTTGGTCAGTACTTCCTGGCTCTTCCCCCTGCGTTTTTAAAATTCACATCACTGGGATGGTTTGTACTGTAGTCACTGGGCTGGCTTTTCTTTTTGAAATGCTGCTGATTTTGGTGCATACATATGGAGGTACAGTTGATTGCAAGTGCAATGCCGAGGGAACAGCCAGTAACTTCTTCAGTGCCTGTTGCCCCCTGCCCCATTTTGCTTCTGTCCCTGCAGATTTTCTTATCTGAACAGCTTCCCATTAAATGTGTATGTTTATTTGTCTTAACCACAGAGGTCCATGTAATGGACCAATGTAATGTTAAACAAAGAGAAAGATGGAGTTATTGAGAAATCCAGTTATTAAGAGCAAAATTTGCCCTGAAATCCCACCTCACTTCCTGAAGAACACTTCGGTTATAAGTAGAGGGCACATCCCTGTGCAGTTTCAGATTTCTAGCTGATGCTAGCAAGATGCAAGGGTCCTTAAAAAGATGTATGGAGTGCAGTTAGTAATGACAAGATATACTCCTTGTGGTTTTTGTCTGGGAAATGACCGAGCTGGATGTGGATAAGTTTTGCCAGAAACTTTGCTCTCAGGCTGGGTGCTAATGAGGGAAAATGCCGTGCAAGAGACAGAAATTTGGTGAGGTTGTAAAAGCCTGAAGAGAGACGCATTAGGATGAAATCACTTAGGCAACCTTCGCTCAGGGTTTTGTTTTTCATGCTGGGTTTAATTTATTGAGACATAACGAGCAAGTGAGCCTGGGATTAGGTGTTTGCTCAGGCCTGTGCTGAATTGTGGGGCTGGTGCTTCCTGCTCCAGAGAGAAACTGTTTGAAGTTTAAAGCATCAGTCTGATGAAAAGGCATTTAGTTCCTCCAGGTCTGTATAAGTGCTTGGAAGTTGCTAATTTTCTTGGGGTTGCACTGAAGGAGCTGTTGCGAGGTTGCTGCTCTGCTTTGGGTCTGGCGCTGTTGGACCCGCTGTAGCCCGAGTTACTGCACTTGCTGTGCTCCTGGGGGATGTCCTGGCTCCGCGGGACGGGGCTCATCCTGGTCCCATGCTTTGCGCCTTTGCTTTCAGAGTACAGGAGGCTCACTTGGTACGAGATTTATCATCTGGCACAACGAAAACGTGGTCTGTGTTGGAGGGAGACTTGGAGACGATTATCATTGGATGCATTTCCAGTGACACGATGTACCTCTTGCGTTGTGGGAAATGAACTTGAAGGAGGGCAGGCTCTTGGGTACATACGGGAGTAATCCTGCTCATAGGGTGGCTGCTATAGTATCTGGAATTGCATGGTTTGGAGGTGGCATGTTTGCACCAGGCTTTAAGGGAAAGCTGTTTCTATCTGCGAATGAATGCATATTTAGAGCATTTTATTTCAAGCGTCATGGAGCTTCCCAGTCCAGATCTCTAAGAAATTCTCTTTCTAACCCCCTTCTCAGACCCCAGGCAGAGTCACCCATGGTTGAATGCGCCTCGGTTCTGCATTTTATAGCTCCCCTGCTAAGTAGTACCCTTTACTGCTCTCTCTTTATAGGAGCAAAGAAGGTTTGAACAAAGCCAAAGAAATTTTAACCCGTCTGGGGGTGGAGCCGTCCCACGAGGACTGCATCGCCGTCCAGCACGTCTGCACCATCGTGTCCTTCCGCTCGGCCAACCTGGTAGCCTCTACACTGGGTGCCATCCTCAACCAGCTGCGGGATAACAAAGGGGTTGGCCGCCTCCGGACCACCGTGGGGGTTGATGGCTCCCTCTACAAGATGCATCCGCAGTGAGTCCTTCTACTCCTGCCGTTAACGCTCTTCACCTGCCACGGCCTCTGGTTTGCAAAGGGTCGAGCATGTAACCCCAAGACATCACCCAGGCACGTGGTTTGGGCGTGAGATGAGGAACCCGAAACATGGGCGTGGGAGTTTGGTCTGAGATGGGGAGCCTAGTGGAAAGGAGAGATCTTTAAGTGAAGAAGCAGGGTGAGATTTTAAAATAACAACAAAAGCACAAAGAAAAGAACCAAAACCCTGAGTAACTGGATGCTGCAATATCAGTGAAAACTATGGTGGTTTGAGTACATACCTTAAGGGGTCTCAACAGATGTCTTGGTAGCAGAGTTTCTTTGTACAAAATATTACTTTGTGCCTGTGGATTGGGCTTTGAGGAGACCTGCATTAATGTACCTTGATCTCCATTTTCAGTTTAAACTCAGTTGTTTTGAAAATGTGCTAAACCCTATTTTTTTCAGTCTTTTCTGAAGATATACTTGGAAACCAGGGGGAAAAATTGGTGCTTAGATTTCCGTAGCTTTTTAAAAACTGTCTTTCTCTTGTTTTTCCCCACCTTGACAGTTACATTTTTAATCAAACAGCTGCTTAGATTTATGTAGAAATCAGAGAGGAACTTGAGCTCTTCTACTGTGGGTGTACCTGGTCCTGGTAACAGGGTTTGGTGTGAGTCTTAGTGTCAAAAATAACCCCAGTGCCCGAGCCCTAATGCTGCGGATGCTCGGGAGTGGCTGCTGGCCTGTGTGCGCTGGGAGAGCAGCACCTGCATAAGGGTTTCCGAGTTCTGAATAAAGAAATGGAAGAACTATGCAGTGTGCAAGTGTGTTTTATGGACACATGGTAAAAGGCTTTTATTTAGTAAATATTAACTGGTGATAACAAGTCAGTTTCCAGTCTCGGCTGTAGGATTTAGCTGTGGGTACCGAAGGGGAGCAGAAGCAGAGTGTATGGGACATACCTTGGCATTGGAGCTGGCTGGGAGGGCTGAGTGTTATTCATGAGGAAGTTTTTGAAAGAAGAAATATGTTTAACGTTTCATTTTCAGTTTCTCATTATTTTACTGAAAAAAATTACTTTCCTTAGTTAAAGAAAAACATAAAATTTTGGCAAACAAAAAAATTTCCAAGAATGCTATTTTGACTAGCTTTTCCAGATGGGCAGGTCTAGGGTGTGTTAAGATAACGTACACGGGCCATTTTTGTTTCTGAACACCACCTAAACCAGTGAGTTCAGGACAGCTTGATGACCTCAGGAGAGAGGATCGGAGCAGCATTGGAGCCAGGGAGTTTCTCCCATCTGGGGTCAGGTTCACGGGATGAGACCCTGATGCTCCCCCCTGCTTTTTACTGGCTTTTCTTAGAAATTCAGGAGGAAAGAGGCCATAGGGAAGAACTGCTCTTCCCCAGCAGTTTTCCTACTTGGGAGGCTGTAGCTAGTTTTGGTCTGATGAGGCTCCTCACTTCCCTTGTGGTCGGTCCTTGCTGGCAGCGTAAATCTGGGGGGCCGTGGGGGAGGCAACGCAGACGGCGGGCTTGCAGCCTCTCCTCCCCGCAGGTATGCCCGGCGCTTGCACAAAACCACCCGGCGCTTGGTGCCTGACTCGGAAGTGCGGTTCCTGCTGTCAGAGAGCGGCAGTGGGAAGGGAGCAGCGATGGTGACAGCGGTGGCATACCGACTGTCGGAACAGCACCGGCTCATCGATGAGACGCTGGCTGAGTTCAAGCTCACCCACGAGCAGCTGCTGCAGGTGAAGAAGAGGATGAGGGCGGAGATGGAAGCGGGGCTGAAGAAGAAGACTCATGAGACTGCCAAAGTGAAAATGCTGCCCACCTTCGTCCGCAGCACACCGGATGGGACAGGTAGAGGCGTGCCCTCGCTGGAGTGAGGGCACCGGCTTGGCTGCAGGGTGCCCAAAATGGGCTCCTAGCGATGGGGTTTGGATTTGGTGGAGGGTGAGGAGATCTGGTGCAATGAAAGGGAAGCCTCCTGAGCTGTGCAAAGCTGGAAATCTCAGCCCTGGGCAGGGCAGCCTGCACTGCCCTTGTGCTGGTTGCTGGCAGCCTGGCCCCATGTCCTTGCCCCAGGGTGCAAGCAAGCCATGGCGTGGGGGGAGAAAACCACAGCTGGGCTCATAATCCAAACCCATCTGAACCCTATTTGCACAGCCTGGGCAGTTCTTTGCATTTCAGGGTGGCTGGACAAATCTCTGCTTTCGCTCAGGGAACAGTTGTATAGGTCCTCTTTCCCTTGTTGGTTTAAAACAAAACAAAACCAGAGCAAAAGCGACAAAAAAAAAAAAGGCTGGAATAATCAGAGCAGCATTTAAAATCCTCCTTTGATGAAGATCTTCCCAAGTGAGTCTCTAAGAGATTTTTTAATCTCTTTCTGGGGAGGGCACTCTTAGATTTTGCTTATGGCTCTTTAAATATACACACATATTCTTTTACAGAGAACGGAGACTTTCTGGCACTTGACCTTGGAGGGACAAACTTTAGAGTTTTGCTGGTGAAAATCCGCAGCGGTAAAAGGAGAACAGTTGAGATGCACAACAAGATCTATGCCATACCTATAGAGGTGATGCAGGGCACAGGAGAAGAGGTGAGTATTTGTGTTTCTCTTTCGCAGAGCTGCTGCTTTTTAAATACCTTCTTAATAGCTTGTAACATGTACAATTTCAAATGCCTGATTTTTCTCTTTAAAGCTGTTTGATCACATTGTTACCTGCATTTCTGACTTCCTGGATTATATGGGGATAAAAGGTGCACGCCTTCCTCTGGGCTTCACGTTTTCCTTCCCTTGCAAGCAGACCAGTCTGGATGCTGTAAGTTCCATAGTATCTTTTGAATCTGCTTTTGTGCTTATGGTAGGCCTGATTTCTCTGCCTTTGTATCATCTACGTGACACTTACAGGGAGGTTGTACAAGGGGAGGGTTCATGCTCTGACCCTGACCAGTACAGCTGCTCCTATAAATAGTTCCCTTAAAGGTAGTAATGCAAATGCTGCTCAGCCCCTGGCTGTGACAGATAAGAGCATTTAAATCTTCCATGGTGGTGATATCCCTTTTTTAAGGTATTGTGTTTTTTCCAATTGTATAAACCTGCTGGACTGTGATACTTCTCTGGTTTTGCAAGCAGTAAGCAAAAGTCCATCCCTGCTGCCAGTGCCTGTTCCCCAGCTGACGTGGTCTTACCGGCTCGAGCGGATGGACCAGGGCCTGCTCGGCTATGTCACCCTAAGGGTGACAATGTAGCCCGCAGCATGTCCCTGTCAAGTGTACCCTTTTTCTTTTCCCTTTCATGTTTAACTTCTTCACTGCCGCATACTTGCACCAACTCTGTCTGTGCAGCTGTTAATAGTTTCCTGTCTGCTTAGCACTTTTTTGGAGAAAGGTGTATTTTCTGTCATGCTTTTTTTTTTTTTTTGAGTTTGTTGTTTCTGTCACTTTTTTTTTTTTTAGTTTGTTGCGTTGCTCTGGAAATTTGGAGACCAATCATGATTAGTAGCTTTAGATGCATATTCCACATATATAAAGAGATATTCCTTTTCATAGAGACTCTTCTGTATAACCTCACACTAAAGCATTTGAAGTGTCAAGTGTACAGAATAACATTTGAGTCTTAGTGAAAATAAGATGAATATTCATATATAAGGAAGGAGGAAATAGGCAGTGATGTTAGGAGCAGCATTCAAATGTCCAGCTCTGAAATGCTGTCATCTTGCTGATGACAGGAGGCTTGGTCAAGCAACGGAGACTTTGGAGTGTGACTGAGAGAAGGCAGGTTGTTCAGCAAAAAGTAGCACCCATGTTGGTGAATACTGGAGAACCTCCTCCTTGAGCTGAGGGCACCTATGAGCCCGTGTACCAAGTGGCCATAAATATTCATGGCCATTTGCTGGGACTGTGGGACTGGAGCCGCGGTGTGCGATAATCTGCAGTCACCTGTCTGGAGCGTTGTGATTTTGTGCTTTTATGGGCTGGGGAGGTGGGCAAATGCAGGGAAGTTATCAGATAGAAATGCTCAGTGATAGTCCCTTAGAGGATTGTAGAATTTGGGGGGCAATCTGTAGTGCACCAGGGAACTTGGTAACCTGTTTTCTTTCTTTTTAGGGTATCCTTCTCAATTGGACAAAAGGCTTCAAAGCTACAGACTGCGAGGGAGAAGATGTGGTGTATTTGCTTAGAGAAGGAATTAAAAGAAGAGAGGTGATTTTTCTTTTGGTTTTGTTTTCTTTTTCTCCTCCTACTTCTTCCTCCCCTCCAGACTTGACAGACCTCATGGGTCAGGGTGGCTCCCTCTCGCAGGGTTTGTGTACCTTGAGGACACGGGCTGTGCCTCCTGTCCTGCACAGAAGGTGTTTGCCTTGCAGCGGGTCCAGATACAGCAGCCCCCGATGCCGTGTGGCTGTACTGGTTCTGATGCTGACATGTAGCCTGACCACCATGTAGGATGGTCTAGAGGGTGCGCAGTGGAAATGGGCGAGTTCAGCCACCAAACTGAAATTGCTACTCGAAATGAGCTACACTGGGGATTTTGTTTCATTGCTTGTTTTTTTTTCTCCAGAGGCTTCTAACTTTCTAAATTCGGCAGAACTGTCAAGGCTGCTTTCAAACCCTGTGGCAATTTTCACTGCCTCAATGCATGGAGAAAGCAGGAGTTTTCAATATAGTGATTATAGGAATGCACCTCAGTGCACCCTAAATGACAGTTTCCCCCCGCAACTCTTGATCTTGAAAAAGCCTCAAGCAGCTTAGCCGAAACTTTCTAGGAAGGGAAGAAAAATAGCCTGAGGAGAGCATTAATTTATCAAAGTTTTTATCAGCAAGTGAAAAGGAGGTCTTAAAAACCTTTGCTACTGGTTTTGCTACTGCACTGCGGTAATACAGAATGGCAATAGCCCTCTACCATGTGCCTGTATACAAGATCTGTACTTAAATATACCTAAGCCAAAGAGAACAGCCAGGAATATACTTTCTTCTGAAGACAGTCTATTGTAAGTAAAGCATGCGAGGAGACTTAGCTACCTGCTGTAGATTAGGTTCCTATTTTTGCATGTGTAAAAACAGGCTGGTATTTTCAGTTGTTTGTTTCCTATGTATTTGGGCAGCTGTGTGCTCCTTTCGTGTCCCCTTTGGTGCGAGGGCTTGCCCCAAACCCAGAGCTCTCACTGTTGTATTTCTCTCTTCCAAAGGAGTTTGACTTGGATGTGGTAGCTGTAGTGAATGATACGGTGGGGACAATGATGACTTGTGCTTATGAAGACCCAAACTGTGAAATTGGACTCATCGTGGGTACGTTTTAGAGCTGCTTTTTATTTGGCACATTTTTATTAAACAGCACGTCAACACATCTGTCTGTGTTCTCATGGAGACATCCCTGTGGTTAACCAAAAATATAGCTAGGGTGTCCAGCAGCAA
Organism: Sagittarius serpentarius; assembly: GCA_034782735.1. Taxonomy (NCBI): domain Eukaryota; kingdom Metazoa; phylum Chordata; class Aves; order Accipitriformes; family Sagittariidae; genus Sagittarius; species Sagittarius serpentarius. Next base: position 3,341,564 of record JAVKLA010000093.1, read on the forward strand.
AAGATTTTGAGATTAACAGCTGTCCCTTCAGAAGCAAGCTGCGTGAAGGAATTAAGAGCAAAATTCAGCAGCCAGCTTAGTTCAGTCCACAGTCGGTTGAGATAAGCACAGGCTGTAATGCTGAACAAATCCTGCCTGTTTTATCTGGGAAAGGCACTGTGCTGCTTGTGAAGCGAGCAAACGTGGGCTCAGGTAGCCTCACCAGCTCCTGGAGTATCTGTTAGTTTAGACTGTGAGAGTTTCCCTGCCGGGGTGTTCAGGTAGCCCACAGCTTCCCTCAAGCATGTGGTCTCTCAGAATAAACTTGTAAAGCACAGCCACAATTCCCGAATGGCATGTGATAGAAAGCTCTGATAGGCAAAGTGCAGCGACTGACAGCTCCCTTCCCAGCAGTGAGACAGCTGAAATAATTCCACAGGCAACTGCCGATGCCTTTGCAAATGCCACGCTTGGGGTGCCTGAAGCATGGGGTGGTATGAATTCCCAAAGATCTCCAGAGAAATGAGTTTTCAGTGGGAGAGAAGGGGACAATGCATCTGCAAGCTGTAAGTATGCTTTCAGTTGCGAGGTGGCTTGTAGGAAAATAAGATGCCACCGATTTCTCCTCCAGACAGTTGGAGAATGTCCAGGATGAGTCAGCACAGTGCAGCGTGGGTAGGAAGCCGTGTCTGCGCAACTCTGTCGGTGGTGTGTTTTCAGGGACAGAGTTCCCCACAGGAAGGACAGCATGTCCTTGGGGTGCTGAGAGCATCCTCTGAGGACCGTCTGCTGCAGCCCTGCCAGATACGCTCTCCAGCCAGTGTGTCTGTGTGCGGAGCAGGGGGTTGGAGGTGGCCTGGGTGCATCTGGGATAATGAGAGCAAAAGCCCCGGGGCTCTGACAGCTCCCTCTGCCCTGCCTAAATTGCCTTGGCCAGATTGATGGCGCTCGCTGAGGAGCCTGCGTGAGCCGGCAGTCGCCCTGCGCTCCCCAGTGCAGGGAGGTGGGTGAACTTCACCACTGTGGCTTGACAGGGAAAAATATTCTTGCAAGGGCGAGTTCATGTCGCGCTGGTGCCCTGTCTCTGCCCAGTGCCACCTCCCCTGCCCAGGAGAGCCGATGCTTTGAGTCTCCACTGCTGAAGACTTTGGAATCCGCCACTGATGAGACCAGGTCTCTGCTTTTCATCTCCTGGCAACAGGAGATCATCTAAAAGCCTGTCAGTCCAACAGCCTGTATTTAATGGGTATGCACATATTCAGGCAGCCCTTACTTAGGTTGTTCTGGATGATGAGACTTGGCATTAGGAGGTTGGCCAGTGCTGATGGTCCACAACTCGCTTCGGTCTGGTTTGGTCCTGCAAACCTGGGTCTCGGTCTGCAAGCCCAGACTTTCCCCCTCCAGGGCCTGTGCTGTGGCTCAGCTCTCCAGCAGCAGGGGAATACTGTGGGAAGATCTATTTTTGCTCAGACTTTATTAATGTAGTACCCTAAAAAATTGCAAAGGAAAACAGACTGGCTGATATAATTGGTGCAGAATCTGTGATGCAGGGTTAAATGAGAGTTCGGTAGGCAATTTCAAGAAAACTTTTGCCCCAGGTAGCAGCAAAAGCTGCCTCTCTTTGCTAGTAAAGCTTTGCTCCCTAAGGCCTCTGTGTACGTGGAGCACTTTGTAATTGCCGCACTCCGTAGGATCCCCTTTAAGCAGAATCAGATATGGCATCTTTTCAACATGGAAGTAACTTTCCTGCCAGAGAAACCATTTAAGCAACTTGAATCAGGAAAAAAACAAGCAAGAACTAAAAAATACCCTGCAATTAGCTGGTAAAACCCTTGGGGTTTTCTTTGCCCGATGGCTCAGAACTTACTGAGGTTTTCAGTTTGGCAAATTTTCCCCTGAATTTTGTGAGTCCGTAGGCTTTGTGGAAGGTGGTTCCTAACTTCAAAATCCAGCTGGTTGCTTGCTGTGGTTTTGAGTTCAGAAGCCCATGAGGGTTAGTGTGCCAGAAGTGCGGCATCGCCGCTCCTCCCTGTAGCGTGGGACCCTCAGCCCAGCTGGCCTGGGTGAGCCTCTTCTCTAAGCCACCCTGAGCGGTGCACCGCAGCAGTAATATTCTCCTTCAATTTAGGCTTATTGAAGAGCGGGGTTTTCTTGTGACATTTAAAATGATGACCTGACTTCATCATTCAGAAAAAGCACATTTGAGGTCCCCCAGAAGGTTTTGTCAGGGCTCTCATGCTTGTTCTAGTGTTGTTCTGTTCCAAAGAAAGAGTAATTTCAGTATTTTCTTCTTCCAGGAACTGGCAGCAATGCCTGTTACATGGAAGAGATGAGAAACATAGAGATGGTGGATGGTGAGCAAGGACGGATGTGCGTGAACACAGAGTGGGGAGCGTTTGGGGATAATGGATGCCTGGACGATATCAGGACAATATATGACAAAGCGGTTGATGACTATTCACTAAATGCTGGAAAGCAAAGGTACTGCGGGATAAATGGTGTGCTAAGTATAAGCCAGGCTGCATTAAATGCTTTTAAGAGAGAACTGGATTTCTCCCAGTCAGAGAAGGGAGAGGTTGAGAGTGGAAAATGACTGCAGCCCTGTGGGATCTCCCTCTTCTGTGCTTTTCCTGGTCGCTGCTTGTTTGCAGCTTATTTGCTGCCATGGGACTGCAGCAGGGTTTTTGGTGAGAGCTTCAAGAGTCTTGAAATTACTAAGAGACCCTTTTTCTCATCCGGTGTTGTACTGAGGGGGTTAAGAAACTCGTCATTCTTTTGCTCTTGGTCTCAGCTTAATCACTTTTAGCTGAACTCTCTTTGTAGAGGACTCTGCCTCTGGAAATCCTCAGCCTAGACCAGCCAGCATGGTTGGAGCTCGGAGCTACTCGCTCTAAAGCAGTCAGGAGCTCTCTAGCAGTTGCAGCCAGCTCTTATTTCAGGCAATTTTCTGGGTGAAATATGTCATGTCAGAGGACCTGCCTTTCTTGGCCCTGGAGGTTGGTCCCCTTTTGGGGCTCCAAGCTCTTGGTTGGGCAAGTGCCTCCCTGTCCCCTTCAAGAAAGGACTGACAAGGCGGTGTACCCAGCACCAATAAAACTGGGCTGAGACTGCTGCATGCCCAGACTACAATTTTTCATAATTTCTCTGCAGCAATGCTTTGATGCCTGGAGCTTTTAAAAAGATTTTGTGACTGGAGTATATCTGCCTGAAAACCTGGGGGATGCAGACAAGTTGGCAGGTCCCTTGGAAGCTCTTTAGAAGTTAGGGCTCAAACAGACCCAGAGAGGCAGACGCTGAGCGGGCTTGATGCAGCGGCAGAGATGGCATGGAGTAAGCAGCCAAAGGCAGTAGCAGAGACTGCCAGGGGGAATAATTTATTCCAGACGGATTTAGGCACTCAAGAGGGAGAGCACTTGCTGAGTACAAGCCTGAGAGAGCTTATAGTATTAAATGGACTGCGTGGCCTGCTTCCAGCAGGACGGCGTGCTGGGCTCAGCTCAATCTAGGGCAGAAACCCTGCTTTAGGGCTTCAGGAGGTAAAATAAAGGATGCGTCACTGAATGCACTTTTCAAGAAATGGAAAAGTGTTCAGTTCTCATTGGTAAGGGCACAGCTCACAGACCCCAAAATGCTCCATTCAAACCGGAATGATGCTGGAGAGGAAGGAGCGCAAAGCAGACTCCCGGCCTCCTCAGCACAGGGCTGCCCTTACCAGTGCCGAGCATCGCTTGTGGACCGCTCCTTGTCGTGTGCTGGGAAGAGGTCTGCAGGTGGACGATATTCCCTCTCTTCAACCTGGGGGCAGGCCTGCAAGTGGGAAACTTGGGTCCTGTGTGCAAAGTGGGGGACAAGAGGGGTTCAAGACGGCTTGGTTCCTGCCTGTGGTTCCCTACTGGAAACCAGGTGCTGGAATTAACTGAAAAGCATAAACCAGCCCTGGACCCCCAGCTTGCTAGCTTACAGGTCAGTGATCCTGCGAACATGCCAGACATACCTTTTCACATGTTTTATCTTTCACAGGGTTTTGCAGCACAGGACTCCCATTAGAAACACTGCACTTGCAGTGACTGTACCTTGTGGTTTTCCTGTAATTCTGCTGCACGGAGCCACTGAGCTTTTTCTGTGGAAGGTCTCAGCCGTGCTTCAAGAGGGCTCCCAAATGTCGTGCAGTGGAGACAAGTTTTCTGTGTCTGGGGTCCACTCAGGGCTGTCACTGGGGGATGCATGGCAAGTTTGGTTTTCATCTGGGCACTGTTCTGCTCTCTGGCGACAGGTTTTCATTTCTTCCAGCTGGGAGAAGTACCAGCCGTCATTAACAACAACCTGGCTGGGGGAACATGGTAGTAGTGAGGAATAGATCAAGTGTTTGTAGGTGGGCTGACAAGGCTTCCCACTGAGTCTTCATGCTTTTTCTTGCCTAATTTTTCTAGTAAATGGCCATTCTGTGTAAACTGGGATTCATATTTCATGTCCCCAGTGCGTGCAGGCAGGAAACCTGGCTGATAATGCAGCTGCGGTGCTGCCTTTGCAAATGTGAGCAGGGTCCCTCTGAGCTGTAGCGCTGTCTTTCGTTGCAGGTATGAGAAAATGATCAGTGGGATGTACCTGGGGGAAATAGTCCGCAATATTTTGATCGACTTCACCAAACGGGGGTTCCTGTTCAGAGGCCAGATTTCAGAGACGCTGAAGACCAGACATATCTTTGAAACCAAGTTCCTTTCTCAGATTGAGAGGTAAGAGCACTTCTCAGGAGGCTGTTTAGGGTGAAACAGTGTGGTAGCGCTCATCTGGTGACACTGCTGGAGGGGAGGGACGGCTGGAGAGCATTGCTTGGTTCTCCAGAGGTAATTTTGGTTTCAGTAAGAGCCTGTGCATGTGCAGAAGGACTCTTTACAACATTATCTGAATTTCTAGCAGTGCTTGCTGCTAAATAATGGGAAGGGCTGTCAGGGGTTCCCATACTGTATAATTTTATTTGCTTGCTTGGAACTCAAGCCATTTGCCTGTGCCTCTTGTGTGTGTCTAGCTATAATTGTTGAACTGAATGAACACTAGCTGAATGAGCACTTCTTTACTGGATATTTTTGTGTCTTTATTGCTCGGACTCTGTATTTTAAACTAGTCTCAAAGCCTATTGAGTCTTTATGGGGAAAAAAAACCCCAAGCTGGTAACGAAAAATATTTTCCTGAAATGCCCTTTGGTAAGAAACGAGAAGGGGAAGCAATGCAGAGCTGGATTCGGAGCCTCCCTTGCTGCCTGCACCCCTCTCCTGCACTGCAGCATGGTGCTGGGCTGAATGAATTTGCATTCCCCGAGGTCTCTTGCGCTGGCAGGAAAGGCTGCTGCCTAGTGTGGGTGCATGGATGCTGGGTGCACGTGGGTGGCAGTGGCTTGACTGAGGGAAACCCTTAATTTAACACCGTGCTCTTCTGCTTCTGCAGTGACAGGTTAGCCTTGCTGCAGGTGCGAGCCATCCTCCAGCAGCTGGGGCTCAATAGCACCTGCGATGACAGTATCATTGTCAAGACTGTGTGTGGAGCAGTGTCGAGGCGAGCAGCTCAGTTGTGCGGCGCTGGAATGGCTGCGGTTGTAGATAAAATTAGGGAGAACAGAGGATTAGAGCACCTGGAGATAACCGTTGGTGTGGATGGGACTCTGTACAAACTACATCCACAGTGAGTATTCACCTTCTCGGCATTTGTTTGCCTGCGATCTGTAGCACATTGCTTGTACATCCTTTCTCTTGACGCACCAAACTGGTCTCTCTTACTTGCTAGGATAAGAGCCGGGGCAAAGAGGTCTTAATCAGGGGTGGTCGGGGCTTTCTAAAGGGCAACGAGAGGATCAAGAAGGACTTGTGAAGGATTCTTGGGGCAGTGACAAGCTGAAGGGGATGCAGCTTGCCAAACGAGTTGGAAGCCGCACAGCAAGGGAAGGATCTCTTGCCTGTGCAAAGGCAATGACAGAGCAGTGCTGAAATGCTTGGTGCCTCTTTGGAGGATGTTTCTGTTCGGTGTGTAGAGGAGATGGGCTGCTGCGAAGCAATGGCAGGCGAGAGCCGGAGTCTAAAAGCTGGCGGCAGGAGGACAAGAGGACTAGTGCCTGTCTTCGGTGTGCATGGAGGGAGATCGGTGGGAAGGAGGCGACTGGACGTGGTCTTTTCTCTCCCCGTTGCTGCGGTAGCAATCCGGGTTAACCCCATGTAGACAGCGAGGCAAGGGTGGGATGCAAGTGCTTTTTGCCTTTAACTCCCGCTGCTCCCAGTCTTCAAATCCACCCTAGTTTCCAGCATTTTAGTTCTTTCCCCAGCGAAAGGGGGAGCACCGCCAAGGCCTGTGGCAGTGCTACGCTCTGCAGGTGCCGCAGGACCTGCCTCACCCACTGCCAATTGTTTCCTTTCACAGCTTTTCAAGGATCATGCACCAAACGGTCAAGGACCTGGCACCCAACTGCGACGTGACCTTCCTGCTGTCGGAGGACGGCAGCGGGAAAGGGGCAGCACTCATCACAGCGGTGGGATGCAGGCTTCGTGATGCCGAGCAGAACTGAACTCCACAATCCTGGCCCCGGTTCTGTCTTGTGAGCACTTTCTCATAAAGCAGCGGCTGCATAGTCAGAACTGGTAAAAACCCAGAACTCACTGCTTTATCGGGGAAAAAAAAATACAACTAATGACATAAAGAATAGGATACAAGATAGAATGTGTGCTGTTAATAATAGCTCCTGTTTCTGGACCCCAATCTGCATGTTTCTTATTCACCTTGTTGGTACCTTTCCCATCTGTAGGTCATGGAAAAATCAGTCTATAATTTCTGCAGCTGTCAAAAATCGGTTGTTGTCTGAGATGAAATTGCCCCCAAGTGACGTGCGTTGAGAGCTACTGTTGCATTGTACCAAATGTGTTCTTTGCAGCATCCTGTTAAGCGCACTGCCAGCACGCTGACCACCAGACCTGGGTGTTGATGCTTTTAGTGAAGGAGAAGCAACAGTTCCCTCCTGCGTATCTACCTGCTGTTGTTTCGTCTAAAGCGATTGTGAAAACGTTATGGTGTGTCAGCACTGTGCACGCACGTAACTATAGTGGGACTTGACAGTGCGACTTACTTGCTTCCTTGATGCCTGTTTTGTCATGGTAAAAGTAAACGCCCTTGTCCCACAGATCTGGTTCCACTGGTATTTCGCATTGCTTCTGTGAATAGTGTTGTGTTACTGGGCGAAATCTGTCACGTTTTGGCAAGAAATCCCTAAAGAGTAGAACAAAGTGGTTGGTGATTGGGGTAATCCAAATCTCCAGACCCGGGAAATCGCTAGATTTATGGGTCCCTACATGGGCTGTGCTGTATTCTTCTGTTTAAGAGTTCTTATAAAAAATATTTTCTATCTCTTCTTGTTAGTCTAGATCAGGGCACTGCAGCTGCCCTTCTACTGAATCTGCAGCCAGACAGTGTCACTCGGATGTGTATACTTCCGTCTCTTGCCTTAAATGGGTATTTGCTTCCACACAAAGCTTTAATCCTTAATACTGTTAAGCAGACACTCAAAACACAAACACTCAGCTAGACTTAGTAATCAGAAAGGAATATGAGGGCTTGATTTTGATCTTGCCTTTGAGGACCCGGGTGCGTAAACTGAACAAACCGCAAAGCCAAAATCAGACCCAGCTTATTCCAAGGACTAAAGCAACAACAAAGATCATATACACTTAGTGTATCCTGTCCTCTGTCGAGTCGATGCCATTATTATATTCACATCCCAGTTGCATTACTTAAATTGAGAAGCAGTTAGGAAGGCAAGTGCTGAATAACATTTGCAAGTCACGCCACTTTCTGCAAAGAGGGAGACCACACAGTAGTCCCTAATTCCCGCTCTACTACCAAAAATGAATTTGAGATGTCTGCATGGTTTTCCCTGCTGCCTTTTCCTGCAGAAAGTAGATGGAAATTTGCAGGTTACTCCTCTTTGTCCTCGTTCCGCTCCACTAAGATTTGGATTGCCCTACCTATCGATAACATTTCAATATGCGTTATGGTGCACTGTGAGTGAATGTTGTAAAGTAACATGTGAGTCACAAACAGTCATTGCAGCTTTAAGTGTGTGTCTACCTGAAAAATTGCATGCCTAACTGGTTTTGCAAAGGTAGAGAGTCTTTTTACTTTGCGCACTAGTAGCTCCGATACTAGTGTTACGTGATACTTGTGAAAATATTAAACTTTTTTGATGTGCGTTAACTGGTGTTTAGTGGTTCTTTCTGGAAGAGGTGCTGTTGGCTGGTGGCTTAGTGCTTTGGGAAGAGCTATTGTGTAGGGAGAGCTGCAACCTAATCCCAGTGGTGCCTGCGTTTTGTGTGTGTGTTTTTATTCCCGGGCATTCGGGGTCAGATTCAAACAGGGTGGATTTCACCCAGGTCCCCATGCCTCGTGTTTCCTAATGTAGTTCAGCAGAGGCACAGAGCTGACAACACCCAATTCTTAGGGGCCACGTAGCTTGTCCGAGTGCATCTGCAGTGCAGGAAAACCTCAGCCCACTGCACCAAAGCCAATGTGATTATATCAGGCTTTGCCAGATACGCAGTGATGGATACATTACAGTCGCTGTGTCCCCACAGAAGTCTGATGCATGTCAGAGTCTGTAAGCTTCCTGTGTGCATAGGGTTAATGTTTGCAGAATCACAGTGTCAGGTGCTCCTACACCGCTGGTTTGCATATCCTGTGTTGGAGTTGTGTACGAAAGCCCCTTTTGCATACACTAACGTTGTGCTACTCCAATAACCCGTTTTACGTTACAGCTTGAATAGTCTCTGACACCCTTGATGTGCAGCTATGACCCCAAATGGGAGACGGAAGAAGGTGAGAAACTTTTTGGGCACAGGGGACGCGTTGCTTTTTAATTGCTTGAAGATTTGCAAATCTTAAGCCTGCTATGGGCAGTGCTGTAGGGGTGGTGTGAGCTGTGCCTGGGGATGTGGGTTTTGGAGCTCTTCAGCATCTGAGGGCTAGGCTCAGTGCAGGATAGAGGATGAAAGAGAAGTGGAAGTTAAACTTCGTCTCAGGGTGGATGTGAATTTTGGAGATGCTGGCATAGGTCGCTTTGTTTGTTGGATCCAGCTCATAACAAATAGGGAGTGAGTTTGTGTTCCTAACAGCGCAACTTTTCCTACTGTGGACCATAGGTGATGTACTTGATAAGACACGGCAGTTCTTTTCCAAAGGGAGACCTGGTTGGATTTCCATTTCCAGACTACTTCTTACCCCTAGGAAACTGTTCCAAGTGAATCACAAGCTATAACTGTCCGAAGAAATGTCTCCAATGTTATCCAAGCAATGACTGAGATGTCTTACTTAAAGCTTTTAGGCTTGGTGAATAAAATCATAGTCCTCTTAATGTTAAGCTGTAATTACTGCAATATGAACACAAAAATCTTATATTTCCTGGGGAAAAGACCATTTGCATACCACTATTGTAATGTCATCCGCTCCTTACTCCTCTGGGGGTTCTCTCAGAAGCCTTTTGAATGGGTTTTAAAACAAGCAGACTTTGTTTTGTTTTGTTTTCTTAAGAAAATAGCAGAAGGCAAAATAAAGTGTTTCTGAACTTCTGAACCCCGTTCTGTGCTTTTTGTTCATTCCTTTGCCGTAAAAATGAGATTCTTCAAATGTTTTTCTTTACTGACTGCAGGGACTCCATTGCTGCTTAGAGCACAAATAACTGTGCAGAGGAGGGATTTATTGCTGACCTGGAGGTGTTTTACTGCTGTGTGGTATTTAATCATGTCTATATTTATATGAAGAATTGCATGTATTTACTATGGAGCATGGTGTTCCTGTTACCTCATATATCGCAGGCAATAATGAAGTCTGCCTTGGCATGCCTTTTCCTCCAGTATCTGACAAGGGCTCAGAGCGTCTCTGCTTTCTTAACTGTTGCTGTTTCTAGCAGAGAAACTTCTCAGGATCTGCAGTGTGAGTCCTTCAGGGCACGGGGAGTTTCGTTTGCAACCTGAAGAAATCATCCTCCGCTTTCTGCACCCAAACGAGAGAGAGAGAGGTGCCTTGAGCTGTCAGAAAACATCAGTGCCTGTCAGGGACTGCGCAGGGGAGACTCTGCCAGCACGTGCGCGACACTTGGGCGTCTGAAATAGGCTCTGGTTGGCTGTAAAGGTGCGATGGACAATGGGACGCTCAAGATAGGCCTGTTTGGTCTAAAAAGATCCGCATTAGAAAGCTTTAAAGGGTTTAAAGGCCTTACAGTCACGTTGGCTGGGCGCGGGAGAGGTACAGCTCATGTATATGAAACAGTGAACTCTGTGTGTAGGTGCCCTTTGGTTCCCCGGAGCAAGAGTCTTTGCAACCTCTAGCCTGATCCCAGAGATGTGTGCCTTGCAGAGTGTCCCTCCCAAATTGTTTTGAATCCCTTCAGAAGAAAGACTTGGTGGTGGCTGTCTGTAAATGCCTCTTACTGCTCCCCCTCTGCCCTGCGCGCACCCCAGGGGTGCAGTCCCGGGAACAGCGGGCTGGGTAGATAACATCTAGACTAGAAACTACCCGCTGGAATGATTTAAAATAATGAACTCTTTTAAGAAGGGCATATAGCCCTGTGCTCTATTGTCCCATTAGTGAGACAAGTTTGTTGGGCCTCTCTTTAACGTAATTGTTCTCTGCAGCAGCCAGAGAGGTGAAGAAGATTAAGTGGAAAAGGAAGATACATCTGCTGGTTCCTCTATTGAAACGGACTTGGGAAAATCATATCCCTGAGTACTCTTTCAGTTCAAGCCACAAATCTTTTCTCTGAATTTACTGCAGAATTTCAGCCTGGCAACACTTTGTCGTTTTGCTTTCACAGAGAAAAGGGGAATATTTCAAGTAACCAGATTCGTTGACATTGTAGGAGCTTTTTACATGCTAAGGTATGGCTCTGTGATGTTATATACAAACCTGTCATGAAAGGTGAAGGTGATTGTGAGGTGCTACTTACCACACCAGTATTAAATGCTGTATTACTTTTATGTAATGTTTGTATTTCAGCTCCTCCTGTTTTGCATGCCTGTACATAATGACTTAGGCTTTGAAGATTACATACTTCAGCCTTTATTTTCATATCTGAGAAGAGAAGAACAATGACGATAAATACGGGGTAAGTCTGGAAAGGGAAGATGAAGGAACTATCTGGGAAAAGACAGCGATGGGTCAGACTGCAGTTAGGACTAGGAGGACGTAAAGGAGGTGGGTTCAGATTGGGTCCATGAGCCCTGACCAAGCCAGTGAGCATCCCACACCTGGCTACTGGCTCTTCAGAGAGCCTCGCTCTCCAAATTAGGCACCACAGTTAACTATGTGAAGTGGGAGGAATCACTTGGGCACAGTTTAATAGGAAAATGACATTGTGTTTTGGTACAAGGTTATAGAAATCCATGCAATGGCGACATCCTAAGGAGCTGTTTCTCGCTTTTAACTGACGAGAGATGGTGCTGGTGAAATTGCAGGCATGAAAATCCCAGAACTCAGAAAATTTTCAGGGCAAGCTTTTCAGTCTGGATGTGTTAGTATTTGCCTTTGTCATAAACAAGTTTTGCTCCACAGTCTTGTCCACCTTGGAGCTGCTGAGCCACGGGACTTAGCTGCCCATGCAGCCCCGAGGGTCCATCCAAACTGGGCCAGCTGTGCTCCAGCCTTTCTGCTCCATCACCTCTTTTCTAGATTTAAGCCTCTTGGTGGAACAGAAAGCAGGAGATTGCTATCTGGAAGAGAATAATTGATATTCTACTGATTGGCACTGCCTCGGGTCTGCTTCGCTGCTTTTTTGACCTCATGGGCAAAATCTCTGTGTTCTGTATTGCAGTTTTTGGTGTAAGGGAGGGCTGAACTTGCATCCATAGCTGGGTGATATTTGGACCTACATGGATATAAGTATTATCAGCAGACTGCTTTCAATGCTGATGGCATCTGAAAATGTCTCGTAGGAAACAGTTGCTCCAGAAAAAAAGACCTGCCTCGAGCTTCTACAAATCTGCTGCCTTGAAGTGGTGTATTAGGATAGAGCCAGAACCAGGAGGAGAAAATCAAAGCGTTAGCTGGGTGAGGGTAAATGATGTCTTCTCTTTCTCATTCAGTTGAGTTTCTGTATTCAAACTTGTTGTTCTTGACTTCCTGTGGGTTGTCTGGTAAAGAGATGGGGACATAAGTTTAAGTTTGTCTTTCTCGGTCGCTTTTATGCACGGACACCACCGGAAGGCTAATTTGAAGCCAGAACGAAACCTGTAAACGTAAGAAAAGAAATTAAATGGTGAAATGATCTTTTTAACTGCACAGAGAGAACAAATGCATTACTTGGTTCTACCTCTGAATGACCGTGGAAATAAAAAGTGTCTATTGAAATCAAAGGAGTGAGGTTAAGAGCAAAATGTACAAAACCATGGAGGGAAGAGCAGTAAGAGTTTATGATCAGGTACCCTTGTTATTTTAAGTAAATATGTAAGATCAGTGAAATGGCAGGATGCTTGATGTGCTCAGTAGATGGTGTTGACCATGCTGGTAACAGCATTTGTTGAGAAGGAGAGCATCTGAGGAAAACACGTGTGTTTACCCACTGGAAGCTTTTTAAAAAACCATGAATGATTAAAGGAAGAAGCTGTCTTCTTTCTGAGAGAGGAGGAGGATGTGTTTGGGTGTTTCACATTAAATGCAGATTGGCTGAACGGGCTGCAAAACTGCCTTCTTTTGCGAGCTTACGGGCAGGATGCTGTTTGAAACGCTCTCAAGGAGCGAGCCTCCTAGCATCGCTCTGGAGTTAGGGGTTTTGCCGGTGGAGTCCCAGTGAAACTTCACTGGAGGTGCCGGAGGAGGTATGCCGATAACCATTTATTAACCTCAGAGCTCGCTGTGCACACAGCTAGGCTGAAGAGAGACGCGGGTTAGGGAGAGGTCTGGCAGTGGGATGTGCAGGCAGGATCCGGCGTGGAGGTCTGCAGGGCAGCCAGAGCAGCTGGCCGCACTCAGCGTCCTGCCGCAACCAGCGTCCTGAGAGTAGCCCGTTCTCAGCGCAGAGCAAGAGAGACATCTCTTGGCGTGACGGGGTTGCGCTCTCCCAGCCGCTCGCTCGTGGCAGCGTGCCCAGATGGGGCTGTCGGGGGAGCCCAGTGCCTGCGTGGGGGGCTCAGGGCTGCACCGGGGCGGGTGGCCTGGGAGGAGCGGGTAGCCGAGCCAGCCCAGTGTTAGGTCAGCAGATGCCTGTTGCAGGGATTACGGATTCCTCCCTCCTTCCTTGGAAATAAGGTAGTCTGCGTGTGGAAATGGGTGCAAATGTGGCTGCGCTGATCATACGCCTGCTGCCTGTGCTTTATTTGGAGGCAGAAAATCTTAAGGGTTGAGTTACAATCTCACTCGCAGAGTGTGGCTCATCTCACGTTATTGGCAGAGTGTAAATTAACTTGTCTGCTCGGCAGTTCAAAACCACAGTTGTTCCCACCTCCAGAGATTTATGCTTTTTCAGATTGAGATTTTCGTTTTCTCTGTGCACACGTGTGCACGCTACTCACCTTTGGTTAAGACAGCAGTATATGATGGGGTTGTACATCGTTGAACTCATGGCAAGGAGAAAGATTGCGAGGTAAACCTGCTGAATGTACTTCTGCTGGTAGATGTCTTCCTTGAAGCTCCCCAGGATGAAGTATATGTGATAGGGCAGCCAGCAGACAGCAAAAATGATCACAACTACCACCATGGTCTTCACAAACTAGGAAAACAAAACCAGCGGGTTATTCCTGGGCCTCTTGAGTGATTGCTGGGGGAATGGGAAATGCTGCTTTTGTTTTGGGTCTGTTTTGCCCTCCTGAAGCGCTGTGTATGGGATGTAGACCTGGGCTGCTATGGCAAAGAAACCAGCCCTGATGATGGAAACCGGGAACAGGGGACACAGTTAGAGCAAGTGTTTCCCGGTGCACCGAGTGGACTTTCTGCAGAGGAACTGCTTGCATCTGTATCGGAGAGATGTGGTAGGGAAATGCTGTTACGCTGAAACCTCTTCACCCTTGTCCAGAGTTTTCCCCTGGTTTATCCTGCGACCTGCAGATTCACTGGACACCAGGCTTTGCTCTCTAAGGACTGCTGGGAACTGGCCCGCTGCCTGCCGATGGGAGCCTTTCTTCCTTGGAAGCTGGCTGGTGCACGTAGATCACCATTTTTTTCGTACTTCCTGGGTGATGCCCTCTACCCCCGGCCCAAAATATTTTTTCAGCCTTTCATGCCCAATCCCACAAGATTTTGTATCAAATGCAAGCTCCGTTTTGGAATTGGAGCCAGCAGGGCTGATGCGCTGAGGGTAATTATTTTTAAGTTTCACTTCTAACCTTTTTTTTGGCATTAACTTGGTGTTCGTAGCGGACTCTGTTAAGGTGGTTGCCTGGAACTGCACTGCTCCACAGAGTAATTCCTATAATGCTGTATGCAACAAACATCACCATTAACGGCAGTAAATAAATCAACACGATCACTGCAATGTGATACCTGAAAAAGAACAAGAAGCACATTTTCATAGTTAGTACATCTCTTGGAGGCTTCTTTCAGAAATTGTCTTTTGGACAGGTATGTCTGTCTCCCATTAATTTCAACCCCAAAGCATGAAGAAGCAGAAATTTTGCCTACAGACATCGTTACAGGGACTTCTGTAAACAGCAAAAGCTCATCTCTCTTGTGTTGTGATGATTAGTCCTGGGACTGGATTCACTGCTCTTTCAAGATGGAGTAATATCATTTATCTTTTATCAGAGGGTTACAGTCTGTGGCCACCTGCACTGAACCTTGCTATCCCACGGCAGTCAGGGAAGAGACGTCTGAGACTTGTGACTGTAAAAATATGAACCTTTAAATCACAGATATGGAAGAGGAATATTATAAAAACTACAGACTGACTTGACAAATGCAATAGTGCCAACAGCTTAATTCAGCGAGAGTGAAAAAACCTGGATCAGGGTCTGTAAAATGGAGCTGGCTGCTAACAGGGTGCACAGAGTCGGCAGGAAAAACTCTGCAGATAGCGAGGAAGGAATATTGCCTGCTTACAGCATGCAGAAAGTGAGTGGCAGTCATTGCTGTATTTGTGTGGCTGGCTGTTTTTATTTGTGTGTGCACGCACAATTATGTATCACCAACAGGCTACTCGGTTACTGCTCCAGCCGAAAGCGCTGGCATCTCCTTCGGCTGTCTTTTAGCTCGGCCCTTCCTAGCTTTCCATGTTACCCTGCAAACTTCTGCTGGTTCCCTCATGCTGGGGTTTGATTATTTTAAGCGACCACCATTTATGGGGAGGGAACAACCTGCTCACTTGGTTACAGCAGCTGTCAAATTAACATAAACAGTGTAAAACCCAGGATTAGGCAGGAGGGCTCTGGCACACGCTGCTGGCAATGACCACAAAAGGCTGGGTGCAAACGGTCTTTCTCAGCATGACAATGCGCTGGAGTTACTCGCCGCAATAGCGAGCGGGGCCAGCTGCTTTGCAGAGCGCTGTCAAAACGGGTGTCGGGGCGCTGGGTGGTATTTGCTCCTTGGGGTGGTTGCAGATACCAGAGCGGTGGCTGCGTATAAAAAAAATACTGAATTTGTGAAATGTGGCAAGTTTGTCCCTGCCTGTTTTCTGCCCTTCCCAACTGTCCTCAGAGCGGTGCCTCTTGAAGGTCTAATACCGTGTGTGGAGCGCAGCCAAGCCCTTCTAGAGTTCCCATCCTGGGAGGAGGCGGAGAGGATGGGAGCCTCAGCTTGAGCACGTGGCAAAAAGCAACTTTGTCTTGTCGTTTTGCTAGTTTGCTGCAAAGTTAACCTGTCACCAGAAAAAAAAATTCTCTGTGGTTAAGGTTCTTTATTTTGGTTAAACTTCTACAAATTCAGTCCCTTCGTATCCAATAGTTCGCAGGCACAGTAGTGCGTTGTTTGTTTGGGTTTTTTTTTACTTGTTTCTAGCATAATTATATGCATTTTTCCTGCAGAAAAGGATTTTCCTTTGTTCTGAAGTCTAGAAATCTTGAAGGCTGGTTTTGCTCAACTGTGAAGGATTTGGAGGACCCACAGGCAACGGAGGAATGCAGTTCTCCATTTCTTTGTTTTCTCTTTGGGTTTCTTAGCATTTCTTTTCCTCGGTGTTTGGACTAGCACGTGAATGGCTGTATGTGGCTTTTTCTCTGCGGTCTGTACTGCAGGCATCTGTCCCAACAGATCCGTCACTCGAGGTGACTTCTGGGGAGCGCTGCTTCCAACTTCCTTTCTCGGAGAGCTACTGAGACCTGCAAATCTGAGGCTGTTCAGGGAGAGCGAGCTGGTGGATGAAGTAATGCATTGTGTTCGGGAGCTGCTGCTCTTCAGCTGGGGATCCCAGAAAGAACCTGCCCCCTTATTTGCCGTGTTCAGGACCAGCCTTCCCAGCCCACAGAGATTTTGTCAGCATGCTGGGAAACTCTTGTTTCAATCCTTCCCAAACCATGGATGCGGGAGAAATGAAACTCACGCTTTTCATCTGAATAGAATAGTCATCAGGGACTTAAATATAAGTGATTATCTACTATCCCTCCTTCTCAATCGACAGGAGCCTGGCACACTGTGTTCCCCAGCACGTGCCATGGGGTACCAACCAAGGAGCCCTGGGAGGAACATCACCCACTGTGACGTGAGCTTGATTTTACTCTTTGCTTTTCCGTGACTCGGGGGACCAGGGACAACTGACTGCCAGTGGCTGAATATGCTGCAGCTTGGCCACACTTACATGAAGCTCCTGGAGTTTGGCACATGCAAGTGTGAAAACCGGTTGGTTTTGTAATAACTAACCGTAGGAGGCATCCAGCTGTCTGCCAGAGATGAAGACTGAGAAGGAAAAAATGTCCCTGGTGCATGGAGCTGGGCAAAAGCATTCGCAGTGAAGAACAGACGTGGGCAGTTTAGTGCTTAGTTTTGGTTTGAAAAATTGTTTCCATTTTGTTAATTGATTTGTTCCTTTTCGGCAGTTCTTCCATTACTACTTCATATAAATACGTTTTGCTTGATAAATTTCTCAAACTGCTCTGTGTATCATGTGCTTTGAATAATGATTAATCACAGCAGATCCCCTAAATGCAGGGTATGGCTTGTTTCATCTGTCTGAACAATCTTGCTTTAAAGCAGGCGGAAATTGCTGTGAGGGTTAGGACCTTTTGGGAGTGCAGATGTGTGCCCAGATAAGTCAGTCTATAAAACCTTACGGTGTTTGAAACATGCTTCCCTTTCCCTTTCCCTTTCCCTTTCCCTTTCCCTTTCCCTTTCCCTTTCCCTTTCCCTTTGCCTTTCCCTTTCCC
>JAVKLA010000093.1:3372040-3398719 GCA_034782735.1 Sagittarius serpentarius
GGAATTGGGGGGGGAGGGGGCGGAATTTTGAGGGTTTTTGGGGGGGGGGCCCAAGTTGGTGTCAGAAAACAAAAGACGGGACTGAAGTTTCTGGTACGCTTAAAATGCTAGAAGTGGTCTGGGAGGGTGTGTGAGTAAAAGCGCAAATGGAAAGGGGTGAAGGTGATGTATGTATATAGAGATTGCTCTACGTGTCTGTATATCTTAAGCTCTTAAAGGGGCAATGCGTCTTGTATTTCTACTCACAGGCACCTTTGAATCTTTAAAACAACAACAAAAAAATCTTAAATGGAACGTTCTGGTGAGAAAACTATGGCTAAGAAAAATACACGTCAGTGAAACGTTCTAGTCTTGAAACAACACACTTCTGAAATTCAGATAAGCCCCGTCAAGTTTTGACACCTGTGTTTTACCTCCAATGGGTTTTTTAAATTTTCTAAACAAGGAATATACCAGGCAAGGTTGAGCCTTGTTAATGGTGCTTTAGTGTTTGCAGGAGAGTCTGTCTTTAAGTTGTATTATCTGCTGCTTTCCGAGCACGGTGAATGCGGTCTGGACACAAAGATAGCAGGTTTTTAGATTTTGGGTTTTTGAAAAATTTTTTAAAAATCATCATTGTCTTAATAATAGAACTCCTGAATCACGTACACAGGTACAGTCACCAGTTCTGTAATCTGTAATTGTTTTGTGTGATTCTGAGACTCTTCCTTCGATTGCTATAGCTGTATTTAAAAATTTCAAACTGATTTGTTTATGTTGTCATCTGCTTAAAAAGAAATTTATAATTACCCAAATCATTGAATTTTTTAAAGAATAAAGCTAACGCTACGAGTTGACAATTTAGTAATGAAAAAACCTAATTACAGTTTTACAGTAGAAGCATAAAAGTGGTGAATTTGGGTACCTGTTAGTTGTCCACCATGTTTTCTCTTCTGTCATCCGTAACCTTACAGCACAATTTCTGAATTTGTCAGAGGGAGAGTTACTCTGAATTTGGTCGTGTAAAATTTTAAGTTGCTTTTTAAATAGCTTCAGTATATTTATTTTCATGGGTGAACCCTTCTGCGATTTTTCTTTTTTAAATGACAACTTGGTGGCATTCCCCGCATGTTGTTCTTTGGATTTATTATTCATTCCTGTAGAAAATCAAGACTTCCCAGTAAGTTGTTATTTATTTTAAGATATCCCATAATTAAAAAAAAAATAGGTCTACTGCTGGGCTCACGATCTTGCAGCTAAGTAGGTCGTGTGTTCATCTAGACCTTTGTCCGGGATATACCATGTGATAATCCAAAAAGTCGCATGTAATTAAGAAGCGTGGCCCCCTCGCTGTTGGCGTGCAGGGAGCAGACTCAGGGTTCCTGTGGAAATGTTGGGTCAGAAAAGGGGAATGTTGTTTATCAGACTGCCAAAAAGATTGATTTGAATCTGGGCTCTTCCCTGAGGATGTGCCTGGCTGTTGGAGTGGGCAGTAAAGTTTTTCCACTGCGATTTTCACGATTAAGTGTCGTGGGCTATTTTTTCATAGAATTCAGCGTAATTCAAAGCGACTTGCAGCACGCCGTAGGTTTAATACCAAATGATTTTGACTTAATCGTGGTTATTTTGATTGAAATATCTTTACCTTGTTAAATGAAATGCATCACTTCTTCTTTCACTTGTCAGCTTTATCTGGTAGTTGCTCAAGAAAGTGACGTAATTTCAAACTTGCTTTTTTAAAAACGTACTTATTTGTTTGTTTTATCCTGCGCATTTCCCCTGATGGCAGGAGGAATGGAGGTATAGGATATGCCTGGCCTTATTTACTGAGCCTAAATGCAATAGGAGCTGATATGAAGGGACATAGAAGCTGTTGGTTGCAGACTGGCTTAGAAATTGTGTTACGTTAGAGACGTGTATATTCACACACACATACGTACACGCACGGAGGGAAGGACAGACAGACACGCAAAGGAGGAACATTAATGCTGCGGCATTTATTAGTATATGTAATATACGTGGTCTCAGGTGAGTAATAAATTACATTTCAACCAGTGATGTATGTTTAAATTTGTTTAGTTAATAATGTTTTAACGTTCTGGAAGTTATATTTTTGAAATTAACAGATCTCAGGTTTTTTTCTAGCTCAGCTTTTTTCTGCTTTAGTCTTTGAGTTGTTGGTTTTCTTTTAACCCAAACTTCTGATTTGAGTGTTTCATTGTTTATAATTAATTCGGAAGTGAGCAGTCTCAGGTTCATGTGTACTCGCAAACTGTCTTCTCTGTGTTTACTGGGAGAAGGAGTGTAACATCTGTGCTCTTCTCTTTTTCTGTTTCAGGTGATCGGAGCCCTTGTCCTCGCGGTTGGGATTTATGCAGAAGTTGAAAGACAGAAGTACAAAACTCTAGAAAGTGCCTTTCTAGCTCCAGCAATTATTTTAATACTTTTGGGCATTATAATGTTCCTGGTATCTTTTGTGGGTGTACTGGCTTCTTTAAGAGACAATTTATGCCTTCTTCAAGCAGTAAGTGTTGGGGTTTTTATTCTTAATTTTTTAAGGCTCATTGCTTTTGCTTTTCAGTGTCACCTGAGTTCAAATCCATAACTATGCCTGCATTGAAAAACTTTTTAATAAAGTTGCTTTTTGGATTTTTAATTAAATCTGAAACTGCTTTCTGGCAGTGGTCCCTTAAGGGTGGTCTGTGGATGTGCCTCCCATCAGGGAGCAGCGGTATTTTGCCTTGCCAGCGACCGGACAGGCGAGGGTCAGAGCCTGGCGCTGAGAAAACCAACTTTCCCAATAGTTAAGGGCTTTATGGAGGACAATCAGGAATGTGAATTATTATCAGCCGGCGTGGATCTTGTGCAAACTCAGCTGTTGACATACCATTTGACGCTAGCCTGGCGGCACGGTGCCTGCTCTTTCTCTGGCCTGGCCGTACCACAGGCGCGTGCCCCACTTAGGGGAACTGCGTGGGAGAAGAGGAAATAATGCTGCCCCTTGGCCAAAGGAAAAGGCAAAGCCTGGCTGCAGCGTTCCCCATCGGTACGGGGGGGTTTTCCAAAAGCTGTGAACCTGCTTGATGGGACATTAAGTTCAGAGATGAGCTGTGGTCTCTGATGGTTCTCCAAATGCCTCTGTAGGGAAATTCCTATATAATGCTGTGCTTGCAGATGGAAGTTGCACATACGACGACTTAAAAGTAAAGCGCGAAAACATAATTTTCACCTTCGCGTCAGTTCAATGTAAAGAAATGGTAAATACGTGCTATGTTACGGAGGCCAAAGCAAGCGGGAACTGTGGATTTCGAAATGAGGCTGGAATTTTACTGAGAGTCTCTCCTTAGGCAGTGGTGGCTTCTTTCACCCTGAGCGTGGTGGTGGGTCCTCATCCGATGCCGAGGACGCTTTCTGTTCCCGTTGTGGTAGCAAACCTGGTAGGGTATTTAAACGGAGAAAGTCCCTGGTGTCTGCTTCTCAGGCTGATGCCAGATTTAGCAGGAGAAGAGATACCTGTCTGGTGAATTTGTGATGCCGATACTGGGTATTGAGAGCACCGAAATTAAACCAGCTTTTGGGGCAGAGAGTTAAGAGATTATTTTCAGATGAGAGATCATAAAACTTCGCTCCTGATGAAGTTCAATGTTAAGAAGCAGATCTAAATTCACTTAACAGCCGTCTTTTATACCTAAAGAATCCTTTGGGTTGGAAGAACATTTCAAGTACTGGCATGTCGCAGCTATCTCACGGTGTTGCTATTGATTTCTTCAAATTTTTCACATTCTCCATGCTCTTTGATAGGTAGTCACAGATGCGTATGTTGTGGTTGTGTGTGAGTAAGCGCATGTATCTGTTATACACAGATGAATAAGTAAACTGGGAACTAGCAGGTATAATTTTTCTTACCACGGGGCATCGTAAGTCCTGTATAGCCCCCATCGTGCAGCCTCTGCGCTCAGCTGGCTCAGCAATGCAGTAGGGCTCAGTTCCCTCTTCCGAAGCAACACACTAAAAGATACCAAGCCCAGAATTTCGCTTTGATTTAACGCTGGCAATTTAGTAGAAGGTGGTTTGAATTACTCTAAAGCACTGCTTTACCCCAGAAATGAAAGCTAAACAGGTAAGTACTCTTTTTGTAGGAAGCATAAAACCACAAAGGTCGGTGTGGTTTGTAGCAGTCCGTTAATATGCTTCTCTGGGATGCTGTTATGGAGAGAAGTATCTTGGCACGATAAACGCATCTATTGGTTTTGAGGCCATTCAGAGCAGCAAAATAACGTGTTTGGCAGCTGGGCAAAATCCAGAATGACTCAAGCGAGGGGAAAAAAGGCTTTCTTGTGACATGAACAGTTTTATAAGAACAAAACTATAATTTTATATCTTTCTTTAAAATGACATCTCATATGCAGAAAGCCAAGTATGTTGGTGATTGAGTGTTACAGACTTAAGGGCACTAATTGAAAGAGTAATTGGGGTTTGTTCTGTTTAAGGACTCACTTGCAATTGTTGTTTCTGCAGTTCATGTACATTCTTGGTATCTGCTTGCTGATTGAGCTGACTGGTGGAGTGGTGGCCCTGATCTTCAGAAACCAGGTGAGCCGCTCGCGTTTAGGTTTTGATCGCCTTCAACATTACTCGCAATCCGTGAAGTTACAGCTCTGCTACTGGGCAAATAAAAGGTGTTAAGATTGTCACCTGTGCGCTGACTGATGGAGGTCTGAAGGCAGGTCCAGACTTTTCAGGGCCTTTCAGGCTCGGGGATGGGTGGGATTGGCCACCCGGTCTGGAGATGAATTCCAGATTAAAGAATTTGGAGAAAATCTGGTAACTAAGAATGCGCAATATGGGCAAAAGATGTTTCCGGCTCTTCATGTATTACAAAGTGCTTTCTTCTCATTTGCCTTCCTGAATGAGACAGCTGATTCGGGAAGTTTCCAGGTGGATGTGGAGACTTTGTTATTTTTAAGTGGCCAAAATGTTTTACTGTATATAAGGGACAGCTTTCCCCTGTCCACATCCATAAGCAACGTAACTAATTTCTGTAGGAGACCCCATCATTTACAAGCATGCCATAATTGTATAAAAACCTTAATTTTTCTAAATGGAAAGCAGCAGACTATTTTTTTTTTTTTTGAGTGTTAGAAATATTTTAAAACACAAAGGTGTTCACTATGGCAAGTACGAGATTGCTGTGCTTTGATTTTTTTGTCGAATCTGGCAAAATAGGAGCATTAAAAGGAGATGTCGAATAATATGACCTCTTCCCTCCCACCTCAATCCTACCAATCTGATTTCCACAAAAAAGAAGTCATACATACTATGATACATATGTTATTAAAAAAAAAAATCCAACTTTAAAAGAGATTTTTTTTAAAAAAAAATAACAGCTCGTTATTTTGAAGTAGTATTATGCTTTCCCTAGCTAATGTTTTCTTCTTGCTCCGTGCTGGACTGGAGTCATGAGCTTGACTTGTGAGAGCCGAGGATGAGTTCTCTTCATTTCCAGAAGCCGTTGTTAGCCATTGCTGCAGGCGTCGCCTTGGCCCCGCGCAAGGATTTATTCTGAATTGTGGTGGGAGCGCCAGGCGCGTCCAAAGGGAGCAGATCAGCTGGCGTGGCGTAGGAGTGTGGGCATCGCGGGATGCAAAGAATTTGCTTGACAGAAAATTAAGTAAATGCCAAAGATGGTATTTGCTGAGAGGGCGAGGAAGAATTGCTGTTGACTTTCGGACAAAGAAAATGTGTTTTGGGGGTTTTTGTGCAGTAAGCGATTTCCTGACACATGCATCGGCTGTCTGAGCAGGACAGCTACGCTCAGGGACAGGTTTCCTTGCTTGTTTTATGAGGTTAATGGAGAAGTTGGGGTTAGTATGAGGAGGAGAAGGAAGTATTTCATAAAAGCTTAGGCTTGAATGCTGATCGTTTTGCATGTCTCATGGATTTTTCCCATTTCTTTCTCTATTTCCTTCTCAAATCTGTGGAGTCTAAATGAGGTGATACTGGTAGCGCGAGAGTAGTCGGTATTTGCTGTTGTTCATTCTTGGCCAGTTAGGACAGTCCTGCAAAATCCGGTGTTATTTCTAATCACCGATGTGGTGATAATTTCTGTTCCATTTTGGTTTTAGGTGTTGCAGTTCGTAATACTGAGAAAATGAGTGGTTGTGTTTCAGGTTTCTTTCTGACCTGCAAGGATTTGACTTCGATCGTTTTAGCAGCTGGATTGAAAGGAAACTTGTTACATTCTGGTTATCCTTAGTCCTAGTTTTTGCTATGCTGTGGTTGTGTGCTCGATGTTGAAAACTAAATGTGCTTTTTTTTGTTTTTTGTTTTTGCCTTGTCTCCTGAACCGTAAAAACGTTCTGTTGATTTACTTTCTAATATGCCAAGCTGAGGAGATACCATTTTGTATCTGCCACCGCTCCGCTGCCATATTTCTCAAAACAACCACTGTAAAACATGCAGATACACTTTTTTTCTGCTTAAGGCAGAATAAAGCTCTTTGTCTAGTCATTATGGACTCCTTGGAAAATAAAATGGTGAAAATAAAATTCACAGAAAATGAAGTTCATGGAAGATGGTGAGCAGGGATACAGGCAGCTCTTTTCGCCCGGGTCATGGTGCAGACCCACCAACCAAACCCACCATTCCGTCACCCAAAAAATGAGGGGGATCCCCAGTGCCCAGTGGGAGGGATCCTGCCTGGAGATAGCGGGACCATCTCTGGGAGGTGCTTGAAGAGTCGCAGAGCAGCAGCACCTCGCTGGAGAGGTGTCGCCTTGTTAGCGCTTCTCAGCACAAAACCAGCAGTGAGGCTGCTTCCTTAAAAGAGAATGGATGGTCAGTCCCTGCAGGACTGTGCTATGATTTATTTTTAACTGGTATTTGGGTTTTCTTTTAAAGAAAAGAAAAAAAAAAAGGCGCCTTTCCTTTTGTGCTCATCGATTACACTTGTCACTTCAACCAGCTCTTTTAATTTTGCTTCAGCGTGTGTAACCCATGAATCTTGTTTTACTTTTGCCTTCTAGACAATCAAATTTTTGAACGATAATATTAGAAGAGGAATTGAGAATTACTATGATGATTTAGACTTCAAGAACATCATGGATTCTGTTCAAAAGCGGGTTGGTTTGTTGTTTTTTGTTTTTTTTTGGTTTTTTTGTTTTTTTTTTTCCAGGGACTAATTCAGTGCCGAGATGTGGTAGGTCCTTGGCGACAGCTTTGAGTTTTTCCAGTGATGTAATAATCACATTCTTACTGATGAGGGGGATGAGATCTCATGCGTCATCTGTTACGGCGTCGCTGCAGTCAGGGCTCCTCCAGCATCCCAGCTGGCATTTGAAGCCCTTTAAATCACTGCAAGAAGCAGGGGGCAAAATGCAGCTTTTCCCTTGCTGGCTGTGATTCGGATGCTCAAGGCCAGATCCTGCAAACGTGTGGGCTTATAGAGGCCCCGCAGCCGGATTCGGACAAATTCAGCCTAAATTCCGCTCAGGTTCTTGTGCTCAGCATTTCTGCTGGACGGTCCAAGACATTCAAAAGGATCTCATTAACAGGAGGCACCGAATAAAGAGAAATTAGGCGGCAGTTAGGCTGTTTGAACCTGGGCCGTTGTGTTTTCACTCGGGGGCACGTAGCAAGCTCTTTAACAAGGTGGTTATTCAGAGGAAATGCCTGTGGAAGCGTATATACCTGTAATTAAAATTCAGAAATCATGTTGGGCCCAGCTGAGCATTACTTAATGGCACGTGTAGTTGACTCATAGCCCTTTTTTTTTTTCCTAAGGCTGGTGTGTTGAAATGTTTATTGGATTATTGAAGAATTCTGCCATGCAGTGCAGAGAGTATAGAAGAAGCAGAAAATGTTCAGAAATGTGATGTCAGGGCCCATGTGATGTTGGTGACCATGCCAAATAATGATTTAAAAGAAAAAAGTTAACTTAGGAAATGATATGTATATTTTATGACATCGTTATGGAGATGGCAGCCTGCTTTGAAAAACAAAGTTAGCATGGAAAGTCTGTTAAAAGCAAACCATCCTGAGGAAATTTTGTCATTAGACTTCATAATGCTTTAAAGTTTCCATGCACTGCCCAAAATTATGTATTTGTACAGCAAATATACGTTTTAGTGATTAAATAAACTGTTCCTTTTCCCTTCATTTAAAATATAAAGTGAATATTTGTATTAACTCAGTGTAAACTTACAGTATTTGTTTACCAGATCTCAGTTCTACTAAATTGCACCCAAAATATTTTGGAGAGATTATTTTTATGCCTTATAGCAACACTTTTGTCTTTTAGAAATGTAGTCACAATCCTTAAAAAGATTGTAGTAGTATATTACAGCTCAGGATGGAGTGAATGTAAAAACATTGCCTAATGATGCCCAGACCTGAAAAAGTAATTTTTCAACTCGGAAAAGATGGGAGGTGGAACTTAGCACCGAGTACTTTCCTCTGGCACCTTGGGTAATAGCTCGATGAGTGATGGAGGAATACTACCTGTATCTTTATTTCTTTGCAGTTGTATCTATCATATGCATTCATACGTGCCTTGCTGATAAAATGACAGAATTGCTGGGTAGTTCAGTGCTCTTAAAACTGTTTTATTCTTACTTTGTTTTTGACTTACTAGAGGAGTTTCTTTTAAGATTTGGTTTATTTTTTTTTTCCCCCTTTGCCTTTGGTGTCATTTCTTTCCAGTTTAAGTGCTGCGGTGGGGAAGATTATAAAGATTGGTCACAAAACGTGTACCACAACTGTGCGGCGCCGGGACCGCTGGCCTGCGGGGTGCCCTACACTTGCTGCGTCACAAATAAAGTAAGTCCTGGCATTGCTGCTCGCTGTTGGGTCGCCGGCATTTGCTTAAAAAGGTAACTTATTTTAGAAAGTCTGGGGGAAGAAGCGAAGGAAAATGGGTCCCTTCCTGCAAACGGGAGCTTAGGGTCTTGACAGCTTGAAAAGGAGAAAATAATAAAACAGATGTGCTGGCTCTGGTCCGTCTTACTGTCCCACAATGGAGTCCTGGAAATGCAGACGGAATCTTGGGAGCTCCTCTAACCTCATGGCTTGCCTGGACCAGGGCTGCTTAAAATTAAGTTTTGCTGGTGTTTTCCCCAGGGTTTGCAGCTCCAGCTTTGCCAGGAAGCCTGGGCTCCGATTGCTTCCGTGGGTGGGGGTTGGAGTGATGTGCACCAGCTGCTGTGCGAATTAAAAACCAAACAGAGTGACCCCGTCATCCAAAAAAATCCAGAAATGTGGGCAAATGACCTCAGGGTCAGTGCGTCCTTGGGGGTGCAGGTCTAGACCGGAGCTGCTGCTCTGCCCTAACCCATCCTCGAAAACTGCCTGCCTTGCCACCCTGCAAAATCTTCCCTGGAAGGACACCCTCTCAGCTGGACTCTGGACCAATTTCTCAGTCTACAATGAACCGGTGTTAACCGGTGCTGGCGGTGCTAGGAGCAGGCATTAAGTTCCATGTAAATGTGTTTTATGTAAATTTTAGGAGTTTTAATTCATTGCTTTTCATTTGAGGGGTGGATGTCATGCTGAATTTGATAAAGAACTATTCCTCAACTTAAAACCAGTATGGGCAATCCCTGCCTGTCTGGGTTTTGGTCTTTGGTCTTGAACTTGAGACAGAGAAGTTGAGTACGTGTAAGAGCAGAGGCAGCGGAGCTCATGATGGATAACCTACTGGTCCTGTTATGTGCTGCCCTTTCAGTGTCTGCCTTGAGCACGGCTGTTTAGTTAAAAAGAAAAAAAAAAAAAAAAAAGGAAAATAAATGCAGTAATTGTGTCAGTAATCCTGCTAGGAGGTGTTGCTGAGAAATGTGTATAGTATGAAGGTGTTTATTACGTATGCTTACACATTTCTTCTGTATGAGAGAGTCTGTTTAAATCTGTGCGGAGCTTTGATTTATTCTCGGAAACCAAAGCTAAATAGTTATGCTTTAAGTCTTAGGTATTAGAGAATGTTGTGTATATGAAAATAATATCTGCTGATCCACGGCTGCACTGAGCAGAAGAGCTCAGGATTTTGCCCTCAGTTGATGGTAAAGGAAGATAGAGCTGGCTAGTAAAGAGCAATCTGGCTTTTTAGGGGTCATTCAAAATACCGCTTGTTTTTCTGTAGCTCTCATTTCTCTGTTGAAGTCTTGTTTTAAAAGGTTAGGTGATGCGTGTGGAAATACAGCAGTGCTGTGAAGGCGAAGCAGTGCAGTAATCGGTGCCTAATAACACCAGGTGCCTTTCCAGCTGTGGCACGAATAACCAAGATGTTGAGGATTTCAAATGTAACCTGCCAGGCAGGAAAGTGCTAAAACAAAAACGGAAAACAAGGAGTATATCCTCCGTATGCTTCACTGGCAACCTGGGAGGTTGGGGGTGAGAATACTTGCAGCCTAAAGGTAGCCTGCAGAGCGTGAAGCTCAGGGAAGTTAACCGAAAGGCGGGGAGAAGCCCCAAAGGAACAAGCAAACTTCTTATTTAAGGGTGGGCTGCTCAGCATGACGCTTTGGTACATTAGGGTTTGTGGCTTTGCCGCACCGGGATGCCATTGATCTGCCTCGTGAAGTCCGAGCGGTGCGGACGCGTACGCGGCAGGATGACACTAACACCGTGGCTGTATGGCTAGCTGCCTTGCGGGGGGAAAAAAAACCAAACCCGAAAACCAAACCCCAGAAGACGCATAAATCTTGTACGTTTGACAAATGCTTCCAAATACAGGCTAGTTTCTGTCCTGGAAAACTACAGATATGGTTTGTGATTACTCATTTGCTTTGTAGCCATGGAAAACTCCCACTAATGTCAGAGGTTGGATTCTGATCCTCTCAAAAAGCCTCTTGCTAACACAAGCCAGGCTCATACTGGGGGGGGCGGAGGGGGCTCTGAAGGGACTATTTTTAAGTCAGAGTTTTTCTTAAAGACTTACACTAGTGTGGCAGATAAAAATTAGTCCCCAAATGCCTATAAACCTCTGTTTCTAACGCATTTATCTCCGTTGCGTACATTTTCTTGTGCCACGACGGCCTGTTAGCAAATGCTGTGTTTAAAATGAAATGATGTGGCTGTGTTCCTCGCGGTCACGTATGCTGGGGACGGCCGCGCGTTTGTCGGTTAGGCTCAAGCGTTTTGTAAATGTGAAATCACTCGCAGCAGACAACACGCTGATGCCTGGTATTGCAAACTTTGACTTCCACGAGTATTTATTACCTGTGGTTGACAGCTGGGTGCCCCTCACGTTTTTCCAACAGACCTGTGAAACAGAGCGGGTTTTTTTTAGGAACGTGTTGAACCTTGTTTGTCAGCCAGTTGCGTGTTCAAGGTGAGAGCCCGGCTTTTGGGGGGCTTAAAAACTTGACCCTAGCTGGTGTTTCTGCCATTTTGTAGCATCCATCTTCCCCTTCCTATCGCTTAGAGGCCACCAGCATTTAGAAATCTCTTTTCTACCTCTTGTTGTAATTTTGAGGGAGGGTATATCAGTATATATATATATCAGAGTTTGTTCTGCCTTACTTTCCTCATTTACGTATTCTCGTTTTCTTCCATGTCTTCAGCTTTGTTCGTTGCTTCCTTTGATGCCGGTGGGCTTTACTTTGGCTGATTTGTAAGTGAAGGACGGTATTTTCAGGTTAACTTTGCCAGGCCGGTTAGAGCTTTGGGACGCACGCGAAATATTAAACGGCTACAGAAAATGCGTTAGTACTCTGTGATGAATGCAAGCACTCAGTCTTTTTTTTAAACACATGTATTTTATATTCATATCTATGTGAGATATAAAATAAATTTGGTCTTGTAAAATGTTCATGTAAGCATTCATAGTATTGGACATTATTTGGGGTTTAGACATATCCGAGCTTAAATTTGTCATCGTGATGGCATGACAGCCACATTAACCCTTGGTTTTCTTAATAAGATGTGTTAAGTTACTAAGGCCTTAAAATGAAAACCAGCTGTTTGTTCTGTGGAAGCAGCTGTGGTGTACAGCTCTCTCATAGCTAGCTTTGGTTTCTGATGCCACGCTGGTTTTGCTGGATAGATATGGTTTGAGTGTCTTGTATTGTGACACACTGGCAATACTGATTTCCCTAAGATCCAGTAGAGCTCTATCGAAATCTGACCCTGGGGCTGCTGGAAGAAACCGGTGTTGGATGGGGAAGTAACACTGTTGTCGTTTTTATACGATCTCGGTGAACACGAGAAGAGTAAAAATAATTTTTTTGGTGATTTTTGTTTTCTGCTGCAGTTTATATTTGTTGTTTTCTTTTCAGACAGATATTATCAACACTATGTGTGGATACAAAACCATTGACAAAGAGGTAACGTAACCAGCGTCCGTGCTGTTGTGGCAAAGGGTGGTGCTTCTCTGCGCTTTTTTGGTCAGTTATAAAACTGTATTCTGCATGCTTAAATCTACCAGGCAGTTAAATCAGCAATTAAAATTATTTTACCTGGAATAACTTTCATACATTAAATCAACTAATCTTGTTTGACTGTGGTATCTTCCCTTCTTTGTGTCTTCCACAATTCCTTGGTCGACGTGCATGAAGGGTGTCTTCCCAAAGCTCATCCATCCCCCTTATGCTAATTGCCCAATTAAAGCAAAGAAAGCTGCTTTCGTATTTTGAAGTAGTGACTTGAGTTGGGGAAAGCTTTTAATACTTAAAAGCCAAAGCTTCTCACTGAGTAAAATCAGTTTCGGTAAAGCCAACTTGGCTGTTCCGAAGTATTTTGTATCCCAGTAGTGGGTGTTTTATTTTTAAGCCTGTAATAGTTATTCCTGGAAGAGGAGTGGGACTTCCCAGGTTGTGTTGGCAGCCCTTCCCCCCTCCAGGAGCGGGATGGGGCTGCCTCCTTCTTCAGTCTTCCCTCTTTGGGAATAGCCCCAGTGACTCCAGAGTAGAGACTGCTGGCTCAAGGCACTAATTGCGAAGTGATCAAGAAGGGAAATCAGTAACTGGATCTGCTGCGAGTTCTCCACCCCTAGCTTTGGAGTGCTGGTGCGGGGGGGTTGGTCTGAAAAAGCCCCTCTCCCCAGCTCATTTGAGGCACTTGGCGCACAATGCCAGCTTCAGTTGTTGGTTTTTGGGATTACCGGTTATCTTTACATATGACCTGTCTTCATTTAGATTCATTGATTTATGGCTTAATCACCTAAACGCTCCAGCCTGGCTCTAATGCCCAAAGCACTTAAGCATATGCTTAACTTTACCCCATTCTTCTGCTTAGGACTCTCTGCAGCCTCAAGTGCTTTCTATATTATGGGTTGGGGTCACGGTGCAGCGCAGCTTGCAGGACTGAATCTGAAATCCTCTTGTTCCTGCCCTTTTTAGAGTCTGTTGCAAAGCACTTGGTCCGCAATTTATATTTTTCCACTGCTGTACTTCCAGCTTGGAAGCAGAGATGAAAGCTAAAGAGAGAGTTCTCTGCTTCCCAAGTGGTCTAAAATGAGAATTGGATGCATTTCTTTTAGAAAAGTAGTTGCAAGAAAAGGTTTAAAAAAAAAAAAAACAAGCCAAAAACTTGTTCAGGTGTGGAGCAACTTAAAAACAGATGGAAGAATTAGTGATGAGGTCTCTCTTAAATTCAGTGGGTTTAAAGAGTCGGGAAGGAGGACCAAATTTGCGTCCCTTAATCTTGAGTTATCATGCGTTACTGTATCATATGCCAGTGCAACTGCCTGTTTGAACGTTTGCTCCGTTACTTTGCAGCGCTTGAGTGTTCAGCATGTTATATACGTCCGAGGATGCACGAATGCAGTGCTTATTTGGTTTTTGGACAACTACAGCATCATGGCCGGCGTGCTGCTCGGCATATTGCTACCGCAGGTAAGAAGGGGCCAGCGTGTTATCCATTCAAGGGAGTATCTGATTTGTTGCTACGGTATGCTAAATCCCGTCTGACTGTATTTAATTATCATTTGTTATTTAAATCCAACGTAACTGATAAGCTGAGGTGGCATTCCGGTAATTTACTAGCATTACTGTGATATATTGCAGGATTTGGTGGGTTAATTTGGTTTTGCTGGGGTTTTTTGAGTTCTTTCCTCCCCCTGGCTGTGTCCACTGAGATTTTCTAATGCTCCAAGGCGCAGGGGTGGTAATTCTTCTGCTGTATTAGCTCTTCACAAAAATGATCCATTTATACCCCTATACGCAAAGATCAATAACAATGTGAGTTTCTGTCCGTATACGTACTGCATACTTGCCCATATATCCGACGTATGTATACATAATTTGTAAAAACTGCTGCGAGAAACGTTAGATAAGCAGTATTTGATCTCTGACGAGAGATGCCCCTTCCTTTCGCAGTTCCTGGGAGTGTTGTTATCCTTGCTTTACATAACTCGGGTGGAAGACATCATTGCCGAGCACAAGCTGAGCGAAAGACTGTTTGAAGAGCGGCAGAGATCTGCCCCCGAGTTTGCTGGAGCCGGCTGCTGCATGTGTTACCCGGGGTGACTTCGGAAATGGTTTAAAAAAGGGCAAATCCACCTGTTCTGGTTTGTGCTTGGCTGTTACAGACTGGGGGGTGTAATGAATCAGCCAGCAGACCGGCGGCGGGTCGGCAGCGCGCCGATACCTCCGTAGCCTCGTCGCTCTCAGTGTGTCTGCAACCAAAGACACAGCAGAAGGGCTCTGCGCTGCTGACGATGCTGCCGCGGTATCGTGACACTGCCGGAAGGTGGGCTTGTGGATCATTAAATCTTTTTTGAATGATTGCTGAGTGATACGCAGCCGGGAAAAGTATTCTGGAAAGATTTGAAGGTAGATTTCTAGGAAGAGCCTTTGTGTCTTGGGATGTCATATTTAAATGTTTGTCCTTTCCAACTTTATTTTCTTACTCCTTCCAAAAAAGGTTTCTTACCGATCTACATGCTGAATATTAAACATGTGTTTAATGAATTTTTTTAATGCTAATCTTGATGAATTTACTGACAGTAATGGACGTGATGCTGAACGCTTTCATTGCTCAGTCTTTTGTGCCTTTTAATAATGGGGCAAATGCCAATGTCGAATCAGTCAGGTAATGCTTGGTATATTTTTAATGCAATTTATTACTGTCTGGCTTTTATATAAACTTACAGGATGTTTGAGTCTTGTATGTACTGTATTTTTCCCCTTCAGTAAATTAACTAGGTGATTTATGATTTTTTTTTTTTTTTGGAGTTCTGTATGTTGAGATGTTTCTAAATTTTATTCTTCTTGTCCAAATAAAAACATTAAGGTGTTTTTTTAAAAAAAGCACAAAGATTTTCTTCAACATGCTTTTTATTTTCTTACCCGAGTTAAGCCTGTCCCTCAGACACTGAATCTAAAGGTAGAAATACCTTGAGCTGTGATTCTGGCTTGGGTGCTGACTTGCCTGGGCTTCTGGACAGTCACCAGGGGTCCGTGCCTCGCTTGCTTCTCCTAGTGAATCTGAGACAATACTTGGGAAGTCACTGAGAGCTCTCGGGTTTTTGTTGTTGTTGCTGTGTCCTGAGCATTTCTCTGCAGTCTTTCCAGCCCCAGCCAGGCTTGCAGGCAAAAGGCAAAACCTAATTACCACGATGCTTCAAGGAAACAAATTCAGGATGAGGATAACGTGGGCTTGGTTTACATCCTGTCTTTGTGCATCTCTTCTTTTCTGACGCTCCTCTAAGCCACGCAGAGGAATATCTGATACTATTCTCTCCTTGCTGCTTTTCTTCTGCTTGTTTTTTGGTTTTGTTTTTAAATTTCCTTGTCCTGGACGTGTTTCCTGCTTTCTTCAAAACTCAGTGTTTGCTGCTTCGCTCTCCGCCTTCACCAAGGATTTCTGAGGAAACTTCATGCGTTTCCAGGAGCCAAAAAAAATGACTCATCCAGTTCTTCAGTGTTTCAGACGCTGTCTGGAGAGAGAGATCCCGCAGCGTTATCAAGCCCATCATCCGCAGTGCAAAGTTATTTCCTACACAGCACACTCTAGCGTTGGGTCCCACACATGGTTACGTATTTAATTGCTCCATATCGTCGTCACCTTTTTCCTGGTCTCTGTCCTGAATAATGGGGTTTTTTGGGCAAGTTAAGAAGCAAGGTGTGTTTTAAGGGTGGATTTGTGTCCAAAGAGTGGAAGGGGAAAAAGAGGGGGGCGGCTTCGGAGGACCGAGCTGACTGCTGGTGAAGGACAGGAAGATCGAAGCTGAAATTGGTTTATTGTGGAGAAGCGGGTTGGGAAGGTGGGAGCTGAAAGCCTCAGGAGCTGAGGTATCATCAGAGGCAGAGCCGTGCCCTGGCCTTCAGCAAGCGGGGACTAAAGCTCGAATTTGAGATGGCAGGAAGACTGTAATGAATTGTGAAGGAAGGAATGACGAAGGTAACTTTTCTTTCTTTATTAATAATGTCTTGTAAATGTTGTGGTGGTTTGAGGATATCTGGGAAAGCAGGAGATGACAGAAGCGTGGTTAAAATTTGGGTGGTTTAAATGGAACAGGGAGAGTATTTGGGGATACCAGGGAGTAGTTGTCCTTTCGCAAGGAAATTGTGGGCTTTATTGAATTTTCAGCCGTCCTCGGTGCTCTCCGTCATACACGGTGTTTGGGGTGGGGGGTGGGTGGGCATTTACCTGACAATCATGGACTAAACGTGTGACTCTCATAAATTCAAATACTGTTGACCCTTCCCATTCCCTCAGGTCTGAGGAAATTTAACTCTTTGCTTCACAGGCCCACGGTGACGGGAGGGAAGGATGATGCTGACCGGGAGGCGGCGCTGGAGAAGAGGGACGCAGCGCGTCTCTGCTCAGCTGCCTGGAGGTGCTGCTGTGGGAGATGCTGGGGAGACCACGATGGGGGCGTGAGTTTGCTCTTAAGCACGAGGCTTGGCTCTTCTCAGCGCGCCGTGCTATGTCCTGTTAGTAGGCTGATTTTTGAATGGGTTTGTGCTGTGCAGAAGGTATTGTGTGTGTTTACAAGTAGCTGGTTTTATCCCGAGCCGCTGACCCTGCCAGGGTGTGCTCCGTCCTGCCCGGTTCATCCGCAGGAGCGAGGTGTGGAGGGGGATGCGGTGCAGCGTTAGTGAACCTGCGGCTCGTCTCCGGCTGGTGCTCCACACACATCACTGACCCAACTGCTGGCATTTTTCTTTCTAAATATGCACATCCCCATGTCTACAGGCAAATCAGCTGGAAACATGTGAAGGGCCAGACTCAAAAAGTTGTCTTGGTCTGATTTTTGCGTTTGGCTGTAAGTAAAAATCACTGGGGCCACACTAGCGAAGATCACCTGGGCTTCTCCAGACAGCTGACGTGAAAGTTGATTTTAAAATGGGTGAAGAAGGCTGATCTAATTTAATCCCTGCCTTCCTGGCAGGAGCAGACACAGCTGGACCACTCCTCACAGATGCCTCCTTAAGCCTGCTCTGAAAAATGCTCCTTGCCTGCTGCTTAAAAGACTGAAGCAGCTCTGCAAAATCCCAGGGATTTTTTTTTTTTTGGTACGTGTGTAATTTTAAAGTGCTCCGACAACCGGTGAGCTTCCTATGGTTCATCCTCTGCGTGCTCCTGCTTTCCCCGCGCCCCCAAACGCCCTGCCCTCTGTGGATGTTTGTGCTCCCTGCCTGCAAAAATCACCCCCGCCGGTCCTTGCTGCCTGACCCCTGCGTTGCCTGTCTCCTGCCTGCATCCTGGATCCTTCCCGCCTGTCGTGGGACGGCTGTGCGGAGCGGCTGCCTGTTCAATGACCGGGAAAGGGAATGATGGCAACAAGTCCTCTGTGCCGGCTGCCTGCCGAGCCAGCGGGCAGTGATGCCCCATTTAAACACCCTCCCTCCCCTCTGGGCTCAGGGTCGCTGCGGCGCGGAGGGGCTTCGCGCTGAGAATCGCGCACCCTCCGGCTAGAAATAGAGATTTACCTCTGTATTTCCAATAAGTACGGGCCTTCCAGGCACAGTCTTGGCATGGCACTGGGGCGGTGAATGCTGGTGAGCTGAGGGCCTGGCTGGAGCATCGTACACGGTATATGCTGTACGGTGATGTTACGTGATAAAAAAATAAATCTTTAACACACTTCAAAAGTGCCGAGCAGCTCTCCCTCTGGTGGTGTGGGCATGCCATACCGTGAGGCGCTAATTAAATTAAATCTCTGGTCAGTGTGTCCGCACGGCACCGGTGTTTCTCCAGTGGCCCTGTCCCCTGCCCTGCTTCAAAAGCCCCCTCGTATGGGCACAGCTTCCACAGGCTTTGTCCGCCCAAAGCTGGAAATCCCTCGTTAGCCCCAAACCTCTGCAGCAATTAGCATCTGTTGGGGAGGCAGAGAGGGGCACTCGGGATATGGCTGCTCCGTTACAACCTCACCGAGAAAACCAGCCTCGGAGGTGGGGTGAGCTAATTTCCTACTTGCGGGGGGAAAAAAAAAATCAGCGTTTAAGATCTAAAAATGATTTAGCGAACAGTTGTTTTGCAGATTTGTATTCCTGAGGCCCTTTTCTTCACTAGGACTTCGCAGTGCTTGTGACTTCTCTGTACAAGCTGATGACTAAAAGGTGCTTGCGTGGGTTCAGGAATTGCTTTTTGGTAAGAAATAACCTGGTGGGTGTTCAGCCGCAGAGTGCAGGTTCTCCTGCTGCGCGGGATCCTCGGGGCTCCCCTCTACCAGGGAGATCAGCTCGACCCCGAGCACGTTGGTGGCAAGTGAAGTTGCTTTGGGTTTGCATCCTCGTTTGATGGCTGCGCCTTTCTGCGGAGGGGAGAGAGAGGGCGGCATCTTCCCCCGTGGTGGTGAGAGCAACGCCGCTGTTTAACTTGTCAAAATTACGTTCAGTCTGTCATGCTTCTTAAAACTGACCCAGCCCCGGTCTGTTTTCACACGTGGGATGGGAGTACTGCTTTCATTTGGAGTCAGCTCCTGGCCTGAAGTCTGTCCCTGCAGCTCTAAGGGCTAAAATTTTGCCTCGCAGGGGCGATAAGAGCCCTCGGCATCGGCAGCTGTTCAATCCCCTCAGGAAAGCGGGTGTCCTGCCCGATTCCAGCATGCGCTCCCTTGAAGGAGGTACTTTTTTCCTCCGTGGAAGGTTTTTTTTTCCCTTGATGAAGAGGTAGGGGTAGGTGAAAGCTGCTGTCCTGGAAAGGAGAGGAGGAGAAGAGCCGATCTGCCTGGGACGCGCACAACAGGGCAAAGCCACCTCGTGCTTCTGGGCGCTGGGTACTGGTTTGCAGGTCACAACCCGTCACGGTGCTCGGCCTTCCCTGGAGGTTTCTTGTGGGTCAGCACCTATGGGTGGGGGTGTTACTGCCTGCAGCAGGTTTTGGGGATGGGGAGGCTTTGCCGGGGGAAGCACAAGGAGCTGCCGTCACGGGCTGAGCCCTGCTTGCTGCCGAGGTGCGGGGCTGATCTCTCGGCCGGAGCGAAGCGGGGCAGCACCGTCTCCTCCCGCTTGAGGCTACGGCTCGCTGGGTTAAAATAAGCGTAACAATGCCCTAGGGGGTTTGGAGGGTGCTGGGACAAACCTGCTGGCTGAAGGGCAAGGGCCGGGGAGGGGGGACTGGGCTGGGGCGTCAGGCTGCCAGGCGCCTGGCTGAGGAGGGAGCTCTCTGTGAGGTCCCTGGAGCTACGTGCAGGCACTGGCAAAGCCATTGAGCTACCGGAGAATATTGGCTCTTGGAGAAGTTTGCGTGCAGGGCTTTGACGTTTCTGGGTTTTCTCCAACGTAACTCGGTTTTGCTGACCAGCACAGCTGCCCCCTCCCCATCTTTCCCAGTGGCGGGGGTCAGGCACTCACTGGTCCCATGCAGCACGTTCCTTTGCTGGGATGGGTAAAACTGAATAATTCAGGGGGCTTCGTGCCAGTGCTGGCAAACGTGCCTACATCGGAGGAGAGGTGCAAACGGTGCCCGAAGCTCGGCTGCAGGCTACGGTGAGTTGGGGAGCACAGTCCTCTGGGGGAATGGCAAAGTCCATGATGGAGGGGGAGAAGATGCAGGTTAGGAATGTACGCGTGAGCTCTGAAAGCCTCAGCCTTTCTGATCACAAGAGTAGGGAGCCTGCGACGAGGTGTCCCTCAGCCCGAGACCTTTGCTGCTGGTGCTCGGGGTGAGCTTGGCGGCCGTCACGCTGGAATCGGGCATGCGTGACGCTGCTGTCGGGATGTGCCTTTGCCTCTCTTGGGTCTCCTCCTCGCCCTTCTCTCTGTGGTGAGGGGCTGTGCAGCTGCAAGCCCTCCTCGCTCATCTCGGGGCATCCGAGATGACGGTGACGATTTTCAGTCCCCTGAGTTGCCACAGCATCAGACGTATCCCAGGCTTGATGTAGCTTTGCCGGCTCGCTTTCCTTGTAAAATGGCTTCGCTAAACACGGCACTGACCACGACTGCTGCTGCTAATGGTGCTCGCAGCCCTCTCGGGGTCCTTCTCCCTGCGTGTGGCGCTGGCAGATGTGTGGGCATGGCTTTGGGAAGGTTCCCGCTGCTGTGCCCATGCTCACCTCAGCTGAGACCGTGGCTCCGGTAAAAGCGATCCGTGCCCTGATGGTCTCCAGCTTCCCAGCATTTGGTGTTTCCTAAAATAGTGTCTGTTCTGCAGGAAAGGGAGGTAAGAAAAGGTCCAAGCCTCCCCAAACAGCTCTGTCTCTGAGCTTAGTTCAGTTCCCAGCCAGCTGTTAGCTTATTTCCATACAAAAGGTATTTGTGCCACCAAAAGCATCCGATCCACCTGAGGAAATGAGCTTTGTAAGAAATACTCTCTATCTCAGCCCGAGATGCGTGTGTGTATGTCATGGGGTCATCCCGCAGCCCCCGTCCCAGGAGCAGGGACAAAGGGACTGGGACGGACGGGATGCGCCTTTCGAGCATCCCGTGGCGAGCGGTGCCATTGCCCAGCAGTGGAAGGAGAGGCTGTCGGCGCCCATGAGTTCGGCTGGAGCACCCCTGCCGCACCTCATCCTGCCTTCCCAACCCCGGCGCCCCGTGAACGGGGCAGGATGCGGCCCTGCCGCCCCCAGCCCTGCGGCAGCGGTGGTGGGACGCCAGCCCCCCGCCCCGATTATTGTTAGGTGTCAAAAAAGACATTGAAAAGCAAGGAGGAGAGCTGTGAAGAGGGTCACTTTAGTGGCTCTTTCTCTCTTCTTTTTTTTTTCTTCTTTTTTTTTTTCCCAAGAAGGAAGTTAGAAAAGCAGAGCCCTCAAAGCCGCATTGAAAGGGTGACAGAGACGGGATAATGCGTAAGATGGAGGGAAGGAATCTCGGAGCACTCGCCACGGTGTTTTAATGATCTGTTAACAATTACCCCTTTCAGGGGAGAACATATGGTAGATGGTTTGCTTTAAAAAAAAAAAAAAAAAAGGACAAAAAAGAAAAAAGAAATTACTTCAGAAACTTAAATGATGGTGGAAAATGGTGGGGACTGAGGTGAAGAGCTGGGGGAGGGAGGCATAGCCCCGGGATGAGGGAGACATCGGATGATGAGGCGACGTCAGGCCATGTGTCCCTGAGCACAGGGGCTTTGCTGGAGCCAGCGACCCCCAAAAGGTGCCGGTAGCTGAGAGCTGCCGGGGGTGGCTGGGGCAGGGTGCCTGAAGGAGCTGTAACTGGTTTGAAGAAACTGATGAGGGTGCTGATAAAACCCAGGAAGCTGCTGGGACCCCGGGACACTGCATGCACGTGGGGGAGGCAGCCCCGTGGCCCCCCCCCCCCCCAGGTCTCTGGTACCAGCGTTGTGCCTCAGACCCCCAGCAAAGTCGGGACCCAGCTCAGGTCCTCGCACGGCTTCAAAGGACTTAGCGGTGCTTCACAGGGTGGCTGGGGACGGTCTCCGTCCCTGAGGGGTTTTGTGGGCGAGAGCCCCGTCCCTCCGGGCTGCCTTTTGGGCCGTGTGCCGGAGCATTCCCCCCCAGGCTCGGGCACAAGCCCAGCTGCATGGGCACAGCCGGCCACGAGCTGGTGCTCCCCTCCCTGCAGCTGGGGGCTGGCGTAGCCACGCGAGTCGCTAAAATGCTCTGGATGCACCCAGGTGGGTGAGTGCTTTGAGGTTTCCCTGCTGTTCCCTGCCATGAGATCACCACCTTTCTCCCACTGTCGCAACCTGTTGGCATGAGGTTCGGCCGTGACTCCCTAAAACTGCATTGCCAAGGACTGATACGGGTTGGTCGTAACTTGTTTTGCAGAGCCGGGCTGCAGCTAAAATTCTGCGTTACAATTGCTCAGTGTTTCATGTGAAAATACCCAGATTTTTTTGTTTGTTTCATTTTTGTTACAAATACATAATTTCTCACTGAGATACGGAAGTCAGGCTGGCTGCTCACCAGAGGTCCCGGCACGGGCTGGCAGGAGGGGCCATGCCACTCGTGGGCTCCCCAGGTTAATTATACACCTCGACTCGGGAGAAAATGGTCTCTTCTGGCTATAAACTTGTCTTCTCCTCAGCACTGCAGGAGCGCCAGGCAGGAGAAGGCTCCAGTCCAAAGGTCAGGGTCTCAGCAGCTGGACCTCCAATGCCGGATGAAGGATCGGGAGAGCATTGGGAGCCAGGGTGGGGGGTGTGCCAATGGGCAGGGATAGCTGGGGAAAGCTGGGACAGGGCGCTGAGGCTACCTGGCAGGGACACCGGCGCAAGGCATGCCAGGAGAGGGGCACGAAGGTGTGGGGATGGGAGGGAGGGGGTGGTGAGGCTGAGACAGAGGAAGGTGGGTGAGGAGGGATGCTTCTTCCTGAGACTGGAAGGAGAGAGGAGATGGGAAAAGACAGGGCTGGTACAGGGATGGTCGGGGAGGGGATGGGGTCATGCACTGGGGGTGTGGGCAGGGGAGCTACAGCAGCTGGCATTGCTTGGGTTGGTGTGGGGGCTGCCACCACATTCAACCCCCTGGGATGGTTGGTACCAGAACTGTCATCACAGCACTGCGGGCTGCCAGATGTGTACGGCACAGCTGGTCCCGGGCATGTCGTGGGGCCAGAAGGCAAAATACCCACACCACACCTTTGCGAGTCACATCCCTCCTGCCAGCAGCGGTTTGGCTTAAGCGGTGGCCCCAGCACCGCGCTGGGTGGGCACATCGCTGGCAGCAACGCCGCTTTGCAAAGGAAGGGTCAAAGCCCCCACGTCTCACTCTGTCTTGCGCTGAGGGCTTCCATGAAGATCTGGAGAGGGGCTGGTGCTGCGGGAGTCCCTTGGGACACGTTCACCCTTGTTTCCAGGTCAGGTGGAGAATTTCCTTCTAGTCTCCTGGCTTCCAGCAACTTTTTCTCTTCTCAAAAGCCAGCTCTGGTGCCCTCTGGTATGTTCAAAGTTTGACCGGTAGAGCCTGGAAAACAGAGAGGAAAGCACATCTTTAATTATTTTCGGAGGTTGGGAAGCACCGTTTGTCTGTTTAATGGGCAGTGGGGGGTGGGGGGGTGGTGAGGAGTTTCAGAGCAAGCCAATACGACCAGTCCGGACTGCTTATAACCTCATCATGCATCAAAATGCCAGGAGTTAGATTTTTGCCCTTACAGGAGAGAAGCGCCGATCAGGAAGACGGTGGGCTATCACCGTATCTGTGGTCCGTCACTACTGATGGCCGAAGGAGGGTTGATGCAAATGAATACTGAAACCTCAAGTCTGTGTTGTCCAACTGGTAGCTGAAGAGGACCATGGCCAGCTGATGAAGTCCGAGAGCTGGAGATATTCTGCCGTGAAAGCTTCCTCTTGCTGAACTGTAGCTGTGGAGACAATAAATTTCTAATGACAGTCGTTCTTTGAGATTTCCATGCAGGCAGGTACACAAGTATGGGTCACTGGGGCTGCTGATGAGTTGAAGATGGATGTGTGCTTGAACGCCTGTTAAGCCCCCATTGTGTTTCATTCAACCATCAGAGGAATGTTGTGGTCGTGGTGGTGGCTTCTGCGAGATCTCGCCAGAAAGTTGTTGTAGATCTTAAAGCACTTGGAAAACCTGAAAGAGAGAGTCTGCTGGGTGTGCGACCCATTCTGTCTGCCCAGGCTGCTGTCAGGGTAGAGGAGAAAGCCTTTTTCTGGCAGGTGAAACGGCTTGGGGCCACAAGCAGAGACGGGAGCACACTGGGAAAGACGGGAGCACACTGGGAAAGATGGGAGGCGACTGACTCCCCGGGAGGTAAGGACCATCCTTCCTTACCTGGGCAGATACTCGGATGGTTGAGTAAATACTTTAAC
Source organism: Sagittarius serpentarius (assembly GCA_034782735.1). NCBI lineage: Eukaryota > Metazoa > Chordata > Aves > Accipitriformes > Sagittariidae > Sagittarius > Sagittarius serpentarius. The sequence goes on from JAVKLA010000093.1 coordinate 3,396,140, forward strand.
AGGTTTCATGGTACCCACCTGTAGGCATCACAGCCCAGTATCCGACTGACCCTTTTGTGCTTGATGTGTGTTCCCTGCCTTTCCTTTCTGTGGGATTTCTTCTCCTTTCCTCTCTCCTATCCAGTGATAATCCAGGTTTTTGCTGTGCTCAAGATAGTTGCATTCTGACCCAAAATACGTTCCAGTGTCAGAACAGCTGTGTGATCTTGCAGCCTTATGAAGCCACCTCCTGTCAGGCTGCGTTTTAAGGGCACATAAGCATGGAGAAAGGTTTATTGTAGAGCAGGATGGCACACTGGACACTCTCGGCTTTTCTTTCCCTGTGCACTATCAGGGCTTCTCCTCTTCTGGCGCAGCGACAGCATCCCTCACCCCAGGGCTTGGCTGGGCTCTTCCCGCCCCTGGGTCGCCTCAGCCCCCAGCCCTTGTAAGTCGGAGTGCGTGAGGTGCGGAGCTAGAGGAAAACCCGTCAGCTCTGGCATGGATCGGGCCTTTGAGGCAGATTTCCGCAACCCAGAGAGGACGGGGGGCTGCCAGACGGTGGTGGAGGGGATCGGTATTTGCAGCTGTGCCGGTGCTGTCTGTGGCAGGGAGGGGGTCTCACCTTGGGGAGATGTTTCTCCTTGCACAGCCCCTTCTGCTGCGAGCAGAGCTCCCTTTGCGGAGAGGGACAGCTGGGGACGGGGGCATCCTTTCCAGTGGCCCTGGCCCACGACGGGGAGGGCTGCTGCTAGCCAAACCCTCAGTGCCTGTAGCCGTTACTCTGGACTCTTTCTCTTGTCCCGGACCGCGGCCACAAAAGGCACGGTTCAGAGGCGGGAAGATTTACGGTGGCAAAACGGGCTTTGCCGTCCTTTTGCCAGGCAGGCTTGGCCTCTTCTGCCCCTTCCCGGCCCCCGGGAACCGCTTGCTTAGCGCTCGCCGGGTAATTAACGATTTCCCGGGGAGGCTCCTTCGGCCCCGGCGGGCCCCCCCCGGCCCCCCCCCCGCCCCCGGCGCTGCGCTCTCCCTGCCCGGGGCCGCGGCGCTGCGCCCAGCCGTGCGCCCCGTCGGGCCGCCTTTCCTTTCTTCTCCTGTTTTTTATTTTCCTTCTTAAAAAAAAAAAAAAAAAAAATTCCTTTTTGCGCGCCTTCTCCTCTCCCTCTTGTAGGAAGAGGAGGGAAGGGAGCGGGGGGAGGAAGGGAGAAATATTGTTTGAATTCACAAAGGGGGGCATCTGGTGCACCTTGCGCCTGGCATCTGTGCTCCTTGTGTCCCGAGCAGCGCGCTCGCACCGGGGCAGGAGGGGCAGGAGGGGCAGCCGTGCATCTGTTGGGTGCCACAATAAAGTCACAAAACAGAGGCGGGGAGCCGGCCCGGCCGCGCTGCCCTCTCAAAGGGGGACGCGGGGCTGCGGCTCCCAGGTATTATGCGCCGGGTAGGTAGGGCCGGGGCAAGCAGCTGCTGCGGCTCTGAAGGGCTGCGCTCCGCCGAGCCGCTCGACATATGGCACCGCAAATCACGGTACCTCCTCGGCAGCCCCGGTCGGGGTGGGGGGGATGGAGAGGGGGAGGGAAAGATCGGGGCGGCCCCGCCGTGCGCCCCCCGCCCCGCCGCCGCCGCCCGGCTGGAAGGAGGCGAGGGGGAGCGCACCGGTGGCCCCGGGGCGGGCGGAGGGCGCGGAGCGATCGGTGGCCCCCTGGCCCTGGGAGGGGGGGAGAGGGGTCGGGAGCGGGTCCGGCCTTCTCTGCCCTCCCTTCTCCCGAGCGAACAGCCCCCGGCGGGCAGGCGGGCTGCGGCCGAGCCCCGGCTCGCAAAACGTCCCCGACGCCTGGCAGGCGAGAGATGCGCCGGGGCTGGGCTGGTTACCATATGTTTTCAATAAAATAAGGCAAATAGGGCCGGGAGATAGGGATTGCAGTAAACCTGTTATAAAGCAGCATAAACGGGGCCAATGTAAACGGCAGAAGGGCCCCTCCTGGACGGGCCGTTGGGTGCCAGCTCCGCGCCGGGGCGGCTCGGCCAGGTGTGAGCGGGAGCCCGCCGCGGTGCCCCCGGAGATTTTTATCACGTTTGTGGTAATATGGTGCTTGTTATGCTAACTATGAGTAAACATACCCGGCCGGGCTTTGTGGCGACGGGAGGGAGTTATCGGAAAGTGGCAGTGGGAAGGTGATTTAACAATAAAGTTGTCTTGTTTGCCAGCAGGTGATGTCTGCCCCCAGCCCCATGATTAATGCTTCCCAAAGCACTCCACTTTACAATCTCTTGTAATTATTTATTAAACGAAATCTATTTATTATTATTTTAGCAAACAGCGGTACCAGGTGGGGCTTTCTTTTCCTCTTCAGCTTTTGTTTGAAGGACGTTTGAAGTGGGCAGTCTGAGGCTTGGAAACTCGCTCGCCAGATTTTTTTGTCATCCAATTGCACAGGCACAAAAAAAAAAAAAAGGAAGAAAAAAAAAACCCAACAAAAAAACACAACCAACCCCGCCGGGCCCTTCCTATTCATCCTCCCCTGCCCTTCGAGCCGCCCCTCGAGAAGGGGCGCCCGAGCCGCCGCCGTGGCCGGCCCCCTCGGCCCCGCTCCCCCGCCCTCT
>JAVKLA010000093.1:3408074-3506663 GCA_034782735.1 Sagittarius serpentarius
TTTCTCTCTCCGGGTGGTCCTCATGGCTTGCTGGGGGATTTTTGGCCGCAGCTGGCGTGCGGGCCGTGCATGGCGGTGCGTTGCCAGGAGGTGGTGCTGGGATCCCGCGCCCTTGGCCTTGGCCGGACACAGGGCCAGGATGCCTCGGTTGTGGGGGGCTGCAAGGGGAGGGGGGAGGCGATGCTGGGTCATGGCTGGCAAGGCAGGAGCCCTCTGCAAGGTCCCGATGGAAAAGCAGGGAGCCGCGGATCAGACCGGGAAGGATTCTTCCCTGGGAGCAGCACGCCAGGGAAGACGTGGAGAAGGACAGACCACAACTTATGCCTAAAGAGCAATATTTTAGGGAAGTTTTCAGTCCCTCGCTGCTCTGACATTGCCTAAGCCTGCCCACGAACCCCCAAACCCCACTGCAGTGCGGGGAGTGGGGGTGGGGAACCCCTGGACAAACCATGCTGCAGCATGGGTTAGAGACGGTTTCTTAGCTGAGCTTTAGTGCTCCGGGCTGTGGCAGGGTGTTTCATAAACGGCAATTAAAGAGCTGTCAGCCCCATAAATGCAGCCGCAGAGGGGCAGCTCAGCTGTAAAAGCGGGGCTTGGGTCAGGTCTTCTTGGCCACAAGGCGCCGGGAGCGAGAAAGCCATGCAGAGGTGATGGGAAACCGGCTCTGCCGTGGGGTGAGTCCGAGCTGAGCTCTTGGGGCCGGCCGGGGGTGAGCCCAGCTACGTACGTGCTACGTAGTTGCCGGTATGTGATGTTAAATAAGAAAGAGCAGGGGTTTTTTTTTGAATACACCATACGACTGAAGAAGGTGAAATTATTTGTGGCAAACAATGGTGTTGATAACTTTTTCCGTTCTTTGCTTTCCTGTGAGTAAACATCTATTCTTCTTACTTTTATAAAAGCATTCAGTGGCCAGGATTGTTTCTGTCCTGACTGGATGCTTCCCAGCTGAGGAAAGAGCTTTCCTGTTGCCTGCCCAAATTTCTCCTCAATGACCTGCTAAAGCCCAGGGAGGCTTTGCCTTTCCCTGACTGTGCTTGCACCCGAAAACCTCCCTAACCTAAACTTAGCAAAAAGCAGATGAAAGAGCTCTGGGGCTCCCCAGGGAGAATTAATGATCTGCAAACAGAGGGATACTAGCAAAATATTTTTGTTTCTTTTCTTGCTCTCCTCCCCTCTTTGCTCCTGACATATATATTTGGAGAGACGCTTGGAAAAACGTGGCCCTGGGCATAGGGTCCCCAGGGAAACTTTCGGAGTTTGCAGGGGTTCACCAGTGCCGCAAGTAGGCGATGGGCAGGGAGGAGGAGGAGGAGTACTGGGAAGGGAAGGCCATTAATTTCTTTACTCAGATGGCTCTGCCAACGCTGCCTGGGAACTGGGGTCCTCAAAATCCACCCTATGGGAATGCAAAGCCAAACCATGCAGGTGAGCTCCCCGCTGCCTTGGCTCACAACCCAATTCCGTGAGTGGTCGAGCTGTGAAGCTGGGGCTCCTGCTCCAAGATATTTTTATTGCCTGGGAACTAGGCTGAGGAAAGGTGTGGCCTGGTCTTTTTTTTTTTTTTCCCTCCCCCCCACCCCCCTTTATTTGGCCAAATCCAGGAAAATGAAGGGGATGGTTTATGTTCTGGAGCAGCTCGATGGGCTCTGCTCTGCAGACGGCTCCATGCAATTCACAGGGCCACAGAGATGCTGCCCATCATCTGCTTTCCCCCAAATTGTTATTTTTCACATCCCCTGACAGCGTTAAACATGAATGCATCTGGTTCCCCTGGACTAGAAGGTGGGGGAACCCTGGGGAGCCCTGGGGGGGGGCCGCGCTTCCCAGCTCCCTGCAGGAAGGAGCTGCTGCGGGCAGCCTAAAAACAGGCTGGTGCGTCACGGCCAGCGGTTTCTTGGCACATGCTGGGAAACCCTGAATATGCTACAGGACAATACATCAAGAGCACGAAGGAAAACAATAATATCTCAGGAAGTAGCCCGGGATACTGCAGGGTTGAAGCCCGATTTAGACCGTTTCCTGGCCTGAAGGTCTGTGCCATGGCACGGCCACGGCTGTCCTGGCCGTACCTGTTGCTGGAGGGGCCAAGTGAGACCGTTTGCAGCTCCCTGCTTGCTTCCTACGCTACTATTTGCCAGTTACTTATTATTTCGGCAAGTTGCTTGGTTTTTGCATTTGCACTATTCCCAAGCAGCCTAGCCCAGGCAGAAACAAGCTCTGTTACTGGTGAGGGGTGAAAACCTGGAGCAGGTGTCTGGCGAGGGGCGGGGGGGGAAATATGCATTTCTTATAGCACTGGCCAAATTTGCCTCCCATGGCCACTCGCCTGAGCTTGACCCCTGACAATGCTGTCACCTCTCTTTCCACCCCTCCTGGCTTTAGCACAGGGACTCCCATGGGAAGACAGTGTGTCTGGCTCCTCTGTCACTGGCACTGCTCCTGCTCGCTGCTCTTCAACTCTCATCTCTCATTATCACGCCCGCATTTCTGGCCCCAGTAAGGCCGCGGCGATGACCCGGCTTTGCTGCGGAAGCAGAGATTTGCAGAAAGCAAATTAAAAATACAAGCAGGTGGGAGGGGAGGGGGCTGTGCTGCTTTCCCCGCTGCTCCCCCTGTACTTTTCACCCTGGTGAGGTCAGCCCTGTAAAACACAGACAGGGAATCCCCGCGGTTTCTTGATTACTGTTGGTGTAACCCCTCGCAGGAAAATCTCACCGGTGGAAACAGGGTTTGGCAAGGCCCGAAGAGGGGTCGGGGAGCAGTGTCTACAGGTTTTTTTGCTGGAGGGCATTTTGGAGTAAATCATCTTTTCCAGCCTCGGACTCCTGCACTCCTCCGGGATACCCCAGCACAGCTCTGCTCTGTAGGGCACCTTGGAGGAGCACCGGCCAGGTAGGGGTTGGTCCAGCATTTTCAGATTTCTAGAAGCCAGATTGTTTTCCCCAATCTTTGTATATATATAAAAAAGATTTTAAAAAATTAAGATTAAAAAAGAAGGTCTTGGCTATGGGGCCCAGCTCTCCTGGGCCGAACTGCGTGGCCTCCCCTACAGCAACCTGGGATGGGTTCCCACCACGGCAGAGCTCCCTGGACCAGCCAGCAGTGCAGCCTGCCAGGCAGGGTTTTAAAGCCTTCACAGTTTGGAAAGAAGAAATCGGTAAGACGGGTGTACTGTGCCAATAATGCACAGCAACACGCTTTTGATCTAGTATTTGTATTAAAATAGAAGTTACAGTGCTCTTTCTCAACACTTACTACTCTTTATATGGCTTTCTTGACTTTATTAACTCCAGTCAGCATTCCTAAGTAGCTTTTTTTTCTTATTTTTCAGCAGAAAAATATTTTCACCTGGACTAAATGGCTCCGCTTCTGCTCTGTGGGAGTCTGGGGGCTTGTAAAGGCTCCAACAAGCCGGCAGGCTGGGTTTCGGGGCCGAGCAGCCAGTGGCAGGCTGCACCAAGCCTCTGCCAAGGGCTCCCCACCACACCTCTGCCTTGGGTCTGTGCGAAGGGGCTTCGCCGTGTCTCCAGAAGGCCGAGAAACGCTTATCAGCCAGCCAGAGACTTTTTCTGCCCCGCTGAGATGGGATGGAAGCTCCTTTCCCATGGGGGGGGTAATGCATCTGGAGAGGCCTTGCGCATTCCAGTAATTCCCCCCAATTACTTTAATTTCCCTCCCCACCCTTTTTCTGTAACTCTGCTGTGCTGTTTGCGACAATGAAAGGTATTTTAATTCCCAAAGAAAAAACAGACCCTGGAAATCAAAGTCTCTTTTTAGAGCTTCTCGGAATTGGAATGGCTGGGGGCTAATAAAATCCTGAGTTACGAAGTGCCGTGGAGGCTGAAACCCTCCCGCTCGTCCTACAACGAGGGCGAAACAGGGACCCATTCATCACGGGGCCATCTCCTACGGAAAAGCTGACAGGGGAGCCCAGTGATATACGCGGCACGGGTGGAAAGGCGACGAACAGGCCAGGCTTTGTCAGAGGTGCCACAGCCTGGCCTGGGTGGAGAGGCGGCTTTGGTGATGCTGGGATGTGCTGGACCTGGCTGGGACCGGGCTTCGGCTCCACTGAATTTGTGGCGGCTGAGGAAAGAGCTGGTGGCCCCGCCGTGGTGCTGGGGCTTCCTGCAGCAGGAAGCACGCCCAGAGCAGCCGCTTTCCCTGCGCTTCGGGACTCGGCTTGTACCCGAGCTGAGCTTTATTTGCCCGGCAGGGCAAATAAAGAGGCTTTTTGCCCTGAGTCCCTGCCCTACCATTACTGCAACAGGCTCAGCCTGGCAGTGAACACTGCAGTGCAAGGATGAGTTTTGGTCTATGCTTTGGGGATGGGCAAAGAAAGGCTGTGTGCACTAATCCTGTGCTGGATTTAACTGCCCAGTGGAGCTGGGTGCAGGGTTAACCAGGGCATGGTGAAATACAATGAAGTGGGTATGCACAGCCCAGGGGCAGAGGCACCGTGAGCCCCACAAGGGCAAGCCAAAGCAGGGGCAGGACCCCTGAATTAGTTATCAGTTGTTAGTTGCACCTCTCTGTGTCGACCTTTGAGGCCACTAATTGGCCTTAACAGCCCTGAGCAGCCTCACCTGGGGCTCCCCACGCCCATGGGCTGGCTCTATTTAAGCCCAGCCTGGGGCTGTTGCCTTTTTCTTGCCTTCAGCTTGGTGTGGAAGGGTGTGAGTTTGGGGAAAGAGTTGAGCAGTCCCTCACTCCTGCTCCATGGAGGTGGGTCAGCTGCTGTGCCACAGGGCTGTTCCATGAGGTCCCTCTGCCTCCTACACCCCTGCTGCTTTTGAAGATTAAAGCTCCTTCCTGGGTCCTCGGCAGCCACCTGATGGAGGAGCAGCTTTTTGGTAGGAAGAGGCTGGGTGGGGAAAGGCCGTCGTGGGGTGGGCGAGGAGAGGGTTTCATCCAGCAAATGCATTTTTGGGAATGGTAAGCCACACCCAATGTGAGGCCGGGGGAGTGGGACCTTCTGGCTAGCTCTTCCTCTTCCCCCTCCTGGCTGTGGCTGTGTAGGTGAACCTCTGGGGTGAGGGTGTGAGGTCCAGCCTTGAAGCAGGATGGCTTTGCCTCTGCTGGCCCTGCTCAGTGAGGCTGTAATGCGGAGGGGGAGGAAAAAAAGGTCTTTTTTCTATTCCCTCCCCAGCCTTGGTCTGAGTCCCTTCTCTCTGCGTGGCGAAGAGCCCACCTGGCCCTCGCACCCAGAGGGACATGCGTAGGTCATGTGCTTGGCTGCGGCAGTTTGCAGCCCTAAATGGATGAAGGTCCCTGGGGATCCAACCTTCTGTGGGGTGAAGAGCCGGGCGGCCAGGCTGGGCAGCCCTTCTCCAACCTGACTTGCTGTGCTGCTGCTTTTCCACCATGGTCAGTGGAGATGGGAAAGCTCTCCCGGAGAGTGGGCAGGGACCCCAGGTGTTCCCCTGAGAAGCAGTATTGCCAAGGCACCGCTGGGCTGGTGACCTCCAGGTTTCCTTTCATTTTCTGCGATCTGCATAAATACCCAGGAGAGGTTTCCAGCAGCTTATCCCTCCGTTCCTGGTGTGCTCCCATGGGTCTTGCCTGACGGGTGAGGAGCTGTGCTTTGGAGGCAGGATGTAAAGGTAAACTAAGGTAACATCATGTCAGCTGGGTTGACATGATGATCCTTAAGTTGCTAAATTACTGTGGGTTATGATATCCCACTTAATGCAGGAGATTTACAGTGCATCAGTTCATATAACTGCCTTTCCAGAGCCTTCCCCATCCAGCCTTCCTCAGAGCCAGGCAGTGCATATATGGGAACGGATTTGCTTGGGAAAAATGTTTTGTTCTATCAGAAGCCCCAGGGGGTATCTATTTTATTTATTTTTTTATTTTAGGACATGATTTTTTTTATATTCTCTTCTTGGTTTTTTTGGAAATTTGGCATCGGCCAAGGAACATCGCCTGGCTGTGCTTTGCAAGGCTGAGCGTGCCGCTCCTGGCGTGGGGCTGCTTTCTACAGTGTGGATGATGCTGGACAAATCTGTTGAGTAGAAGGTGCTGGAGAAGGAATTAACCTTTAAAACACACACAACGCACATGCAAAATATTCCTCCCTAACGCAGCGCTTGGGATCTGGGCAAATGACAATAGCAGAGCAGTGGGGCTGTGTGGGATGCACGGCCGGCCTGGCCTGCCTGCAGCAATGGTCCAGCCAATGCAGGCAGGGCTGGGGAGGTGCTGGCAGCCACTGAGGAAATGCTGCCAGTTTTTAAAAATCATTATATTGGCCAATGTGTCTCTAGTTCCCCAATGGTTCTCCCTGCCTGGGTACCCTGGGCCTGATGTGTTTCCCTATGGCTGAGATGGATGTAAGGATTTAATGAGGAAAAAGCTGGATTTATGGATTCCCACCCCCCACTTACTGCATTTGAAAATACATTTTTCGTAGCAAGTGGGGAACCCATCCTGGCCAAGCAGGTGTTGCTCTGCGGTGTCCCCACTGCCAGCAAAACCCATCTGGCAGAGAGGACTGGGGGGGGAAATTAACTGTTAAAACACACGTGTACAAAACCCCACCTTGCAGGTGGGCTCAGCCCTGCCAGATGGGCAGCTCCCATTGAGAACTCTAGCTTGAGTGGCATTTGGGTCTGGTGACAAGGACAGGAATCCAGGAGCTGCTCTTGTGAGGGGCCATGGGGCAGGTGCAGAGGAGAAGCACCATATGTTAAACAGCCCCGAGGAAGCTTTCAAGCCTCCGTTGTAAAAATCCCCCATCTTTCTCCCTGTATTTAATGCATCTTTGTATGGACACTAATTCCTCAAGCATCCACACCAGGGCTGACTTTTAGTATGTTTGTCCAGGCAGGCTGCCAGCGAGCGGTTCCTACAAGGCTCCCAAGCTCTGACATTTGTTAACGCCGCAGTAAATCACAGCGGCTCTTTGGGCAAGCTTTTTCTTGACAAAACGGCGGAGGCGAGAAAAAGAGAGAAGAGACCACAACAAAATGCAAAGGGCTTATTTAAGCTGGAGAAGAGTAACTGGCCCGAAAGAAGCAGATGGGGGACAATGAGGGGAAACCTCCAGCTCCATGCCCTCCGTTCCCCCTGTCTCCCCTATTCATCAGTAGGCAATAAGAGAAAGCGGAGGGGAAAAGCCTGAGATTGATGCTTTTGGCTGAGAAAGGTGATGAGGGAAGCCTAGTCGGCCAGGTCAGTCCTGGAGAAAACTGCTGAGATGTAAAGGTCTTGATGGGGAAGTATCAGGCTGAGCTGGAGCTTTGGTAAGGTGGGACTGTAACCCTAAAATCCTCTGTACCAAGCCCCTTTGGTTACTCTTGTCCCCCTGCTGTATTTTTTGGGGGAGGATGTGATATGGCCCTTTTAGCAGCTGTCCATGGTTTTGGGCGGGAAGATGGCTTTAGGGGGGAAACAGCTCACTTGGTGTTATTGAATGGGGAGGTCTCACCCCAAAGCAGCCAACTCTGTGGCAGCATCTCCATCCCAATGTGGACTGTATCCCATTCTGGTGCTGCAGCCCCTCTCCCTGTGCCTCCCCCCAGTCCCGCTGCAGCGTGAGTATTTATTTATCCCTGCCAGCCTTCTGTCTTCTCTCTTTTCCCCAGCTTATTTATGGCCATTGCCTTTCAGCTCCCGGCCACTGGAGCCTGAACTTGGCCATTATGCGTAGCTCATTGCGGAGGCCATCAATCTGTGGGGCCAGCACGCAGCCTGATGGACTTCCCTCATCATCATCAATTTTCCCCGCCATGCCGGTGCATCCCTTTGGATCTGGAGCAGCTGCACATGTGCCGCTGGTGGCCTCTGTGCTCCAACCCGACACCCGCCTCATCCTCACAGAAGCCTTTTGTCCTGGGATGCTCACAGGCATCAGGTGGGTCTGCTTGGTCCAAACACCCAAGCAGGGCTTGGGGTGGCTTCAAAGAGGTGATCGGAATGCTTTGCACAGAAAAAAGCATATTATTTCACTCTAAATAAGCACTGTGGAGTCCTGCTTAGCCAGCTTGACATTTAAGAAAATTCTCTGTATAAATTTGGCAGGAAAGTTGTTCCTATTCTGTATCTTGGGTGCACGCAGAGGTGGGCCTTGCTGCCTTTGCAGACTGATGCCTTCAAAGGGGCTGCAGACCTGAAGTTGCTGCATTTCTTGTCCTTGGAGGGACTCCCAGGGTGTTTTGCCCATCGCGCTGTGCGTGGGTGCTGTTGAAGCATCGCGCCTTGACATGCATGCAGGGCTGGGGAGGGAGGTGGCAGCTCTTTAACAGCAAATGGCAAAACTACCTACCCACCCCCCCCTATTTCAGAGTGATGTTGGGGAGGATTGCGTGGGTACCACTGGCTGCAGGGATGTGTTTCGGAGGGGAGGTGAGAGACGCTGCTGAGTTCTCCCCGCCTGGTGCCAGCAATGCGATAGCCCTTGGACTGTGCCAGTTTTTGGGAGGTGCAAATCCCTCACAAGAACGGCTCAGGCTGCATGGAGATGACACCCAGCTCAGTCCTCCCATGTGTCCCCCAGGGCTGTGGGGCATTGGGGTGTCTAATGCCTCCCTGAACTGTCCCAGCCACCCCCTCCTGCTTGTTAGGGGCAAGAAAGCAGCTGGAAACTTGAAGGTAATTCTCACTGGCTGGCTGGTTTCAACCCAATTTAGCCAGAATAAGTCAGACCTTGAAATAAGGCACTGTTCAATTAAGAAAACAATCAGGAGAGCTGCTCCAGCCAGGCTGTGACTGGGGCCCTGCGGTTTGCTGGGTGCACTTGTCCGGGGCTGAGGGATGCTTCTCGTGGCTGGATGTTGATGCAAACTGGCACGGGGCCACGGGCTGCTTTGCTCTGTGTGGGAGCGGTGCTCCCATGAGAGGTGCTGCTGCCCCTCTCTCTACTGAGGAGCGGAGGCTGCGGCTTTTGGGGGAGCCAGCGAGGTGCCTGGGGTGGTTTGCCAGAGGGATTGGAAATTGCTCAGGCTAAAGCAACGCGGGGCTGGCTGTTGATCAGACAGAAGTATCAGAGGAGCTTAATCTCACTAGAACCACTGGTCGAAGCCCCTGGTGTCCTGTGGGTGCTGAGAGCAGCTCCTGGGATGTCGACCCCTGGCCACAGCCAGTTTGAGTGTGTTATCGTGGCTCTGCTGCTGCCTTGCAGTGGGTGACACTGGGCTGTCACCCTCTGACCTGTGTGGGGAGGTGTGAAAGCCCAGGCTGGGTCTCGCTCAGCTGCTTCAAGTTGCTGCCTCATTTGAAAATAACTGGGTGGCTGTGGTGGCCTGACTGGGGGGGTGAGCGGCCAGTGGCATGCCTCTCCTTCCCGCTGGTATTTTTAGGGGTGGCATTTAGACTTGGCGCAGGTACAAGCAGCCAGAAAATGCGTGGCATTTCCTCTTCCTGACGGGCCATCCGGGGAGGCTGGATGATGCCTGTGGTCCTGCTGTACTGGCTGCCTGCAGGTGACTGGTATGAAAAGCAGGGGCACTGAAATAATATCACCCCCAGCCCTGCTGCCCAAGGAGGCACTGGGGTTTGGTGAGGTTGGTGCTTGTGGGTCTGGCTGAAATGGGGTGGCAGGGTGTTGCACACTACCTACCATGCCTCTTCCCCTTAAAACGCTGCTTGTTGCCAGTGTGGTCTATTGCATTAAATCACCAAAATACCGCTGTTTTGCACAAGGAGCTTTTCCAGGGGGCAACCCTAGCTGCTGACTGCTGTGAAGGGGATTTTTTGCTGTTGCTCTGGTACGGGCTGGGAGCTCGGAGCTGGAGCTGGCTTCATGCCCCTTGTTGAGCCTGACATCTTCTGATGCCGTCGCGGTTTGAGCAGGAGTAGCAGCCTGGCTACCCACTTGCCCCTCTGCCTGATGCATTTGCTGTGAGCAGAAAAACGTGACCTGCAGTCTTGCCCTTACCCACCTCCCCTCCTCTCCTTCCCTCCTCTCTCTGTTCACCTGGAAAAAAAAAAAATCCAGTGTTGAAGACCCATCTGGAGAAGTCTTTTAGGAGGGGAAGCCCATAAATTTCCCTCTGGCTCCCTGACCTTTGGTTTCCCGAGGGAGGTGTGCGGAGGGAGAGGAAGCGTTTTCCCCATAGCAGTGACATGGAGGATGGGGGTCTCCCCTTGCTGAGCCAGATGTTATATAGATCTACAAACTCAAGCTGTCGGTGGGGAGAGGTGCCCGGAGCTTTGCCTTGAAGTCAAGGAGAAAGAAGTTGGCAAGTGGGCTACGAAAGCTTTGCTCTGTCCTGCTGGGGATTGTACTGGGGGAAACAGAAATCCCCGTAGCTTTATCCAGCAACATGTACCCCCAGCACATGTGCAGGAGGAGCAGTAGAGGTGAACCTGATCTTGGTATTTCCATTTCATACATTATAAAGTGCATCGTTGTTCTTTGAAGCAATGTAAAAATCGGAAGTGCTATTCTCTGGAGCCTGGCGGGGAGGAAACCTGTGGTCTTGCAGCAGCCCGTCCCCACAGCACATGCATTTGGGTTTCAGCTCAGACACTCCCCGTGGCGTACCTGAGCCCGAGGCTGAACAATACCCGCTTTCTTCCCCTGGAGTGGAGCAGGGCTGCCCTGCCTTTCCGAAGGGGAGATTTATGAGGTGCTCGACTGCAGGGGACACTGACACCGATTGCCTCTGCTCCTCCCCTGCTTGGGAAGAAAGGGAAGGAAAAGGGTTCATTTTCAGTAAAGGCTGAATAGCCGTTGTCACAGTGGCACCTGGCTTTATGCTGGTCTGAGGTAATACAGTATGGTGCAGCACTGGGTAATGCCTCCACCCATAAGACATGGGTTTCAAAGCTAAACTCAGCTTTGATTTCTAGCAACGAAGTGGTAATGTTGGATCAATTAACTCAAGGCTTCCCGTCTCCTCCTCGCGAAAACCAGGCATGTCCTAAGGCAAGCTGCATCCCTGAACTTCGACTGAAATCTGCTGCTCGGCTTGCTGCTGCTGCCCCAGGCCAGGCAGGCTCCAGGCACTGGGCTATTATATTGCTAATCCTAGTATCACCCTCCACCTGTTTTAAGGAGAAGTGAGGGATGGCCAGCCAGCTGTGAACCTGAAGCCATCACACGGTGTTCCCCATGGTGTGTCATGTGGCTGGACAGGGCTGGGAGGTGCCCTCAAACACAGCCCGAGTAGTGGCACCCCTGACCTGCTTGGTGAGGACACTTCACTCTTGCTCCAGCTGACTTGAGGCTATAAAGCTGCTGGTGTCTTCCTGCTGTTCCTTAATTTTGCCTTGGGAAAGTCTGGGTCAGGTTCATCTCTGGTTAGATGGTGACACCCTGCCTGGGATGAGGGCAATAAGCCACCCACCCTAGGCCATGCTTCTCTTCCAGTTTGCTGGAGGTTACTATGGCTCTGCTTGAGGTTGTAAAAGATTTCTTTGGGGATCCCCCAAGGAAAGGTGCCAACCAACCTACTCCTAAGGAAGATGGGGAGTTTTTCAGAGGCTCTCACGTGGGCAGAGCCTGGGGCCAGAAGACTTGCTTTTCTCTGAAGGAGACATCCCCACCTTGCTGTGGAGGACCACAAATGCACCCCAGCACATCCCCCCCTGCAACTGCAAGCTGAGAAACAAGGTAAGAGGCACAGTCCAAGCTCAACGTACACCACAAATGGCCTTTCTGCAGCCCCATAGCTGCACATCCTGCTCTGGGTACTTTTGGGAGAGCAGCTCCTGCTAAGGCTGCGCTCCCAGGTGATATATTTGCTGAAGTAGCCAGAAAGGGGTCCCTGGGGCACATGGGGGTGTCCCCAGCCAGCTGTGCCTCCTTGGAACAGCTGCATGGGCTGAAACAGGGTGTCTTTATCAGAGAATTGCCTGTGAGGGTTTAATCTACCCGTCACATCTTTACCGTGCATTGGTGTGTGTCCTCCTCCAGGACTGATTTTTATCCACAACTTCAGCACTCGGTGGGGATTTAAAATGTCCGGCTCTGTCCCACCACATGTGTGTCCATGCTGGTGTATATAACAGCTCGAGGCTCGGGGGGGGACGTTGCTGGCCACTGTTTTGCAGACAACTCTGCACCTGTTTCTCCCCAATGGTTTAAACCGTAATAAAAGGATATAAATACTGTAGTGACGTTCACACGGGCCAGCTCACAGCTCACGGGTGGCGTGCAGCCTGCTGCAGGGCCATCAGCTGTGCCTTGGCGGGCACTGCTGTTCGGGGAAGGCAATTTGAACCCCTCAGTCTTGCGGCATCAGGGAGAGATGGCTAAGATTTTTTTTTTGGGGGGGGGAACACCCACCCCAACCCCGTTTGACAGATGTGTTTATGAAAATGTGTATTGGTGCCAGAGAGAGGCTCCTGAGACCGCAAGTTATCTCTGTGTGGACCTCTGGAAGTGGCAGGTTATATTTTGGGCAGCTGTGCAGTAGCCGTGGGGTGCTGCAGATGAAAGGAGACCTAGGGAGTTGCAATGATTTTTTTCCCCCTAAGCCTCCTGATGGTAATGGGGTCCCGGTGCCTGGTGTGGGGGAGCCATCCTGCATCATTTCCTCCTGTTCGAAGGCTCCGAATTTGCAATCAGGAGAGGGAGAATGCAGACCCTGTGCCCAAGTGTTGCTCGTGCTGGTTAAACGTTAGCGGGAAGGAGTGTGTTCCTGCCCACAGGAAGCCTGTGCTGAAATCAAGGGTGGCCCCAGCCCTTGTCCCCACGGACCCCACCTGCTCTCTGCAGCACAAGCCTGTAATCCTGTTTTCTGACATCACCTTCGGTCATCAGGGTGACAGGTATGACATCATGGGGGAAGATTAGGCCATCCCCGGAGCAGCAGGTGCTGGTGGCCGCAGGTCCCCTCTGGCATGTGTCCAGGTGGTCTCTGCATGCTCTCGCCACTCTCCAGGGAAGGAGCCTCTTTCCAGGAGATGGCAGCAGCTTTTCGGAGCTGGGGCTGTGTTTCCAGCCTGTTTCTGAGGACCGGCAGCTGGGAGGCAGGAGGAAGAATGGGGACAGAAGAGCCGGCTGGGTGTAACGCAGAGGGTGCTTGGGGAGCTGCAGTAGTGGCTGTTATGACAGCGGGCACCTGGGCTGACGGTGAGTCTATCCGCAGTGATGCTCCTGGGGGTGTAACATGTCCTTTCAAGGCTTCCTGTCTCACAGGAGACCTCGCTAAAGCTTGCAGGGTTTTTTTTTTGTGTGTGGTTTTTTTTTTTTCCAGCCTGGAGTGCTTTCTGCCTGAACTGAACCTTATGAGATGGTTTTGCTTCTGTATTTTTGTGCACATAAAGTATTTAGAAACTTTACAGGGCATCAATTTTTTGTATGGTGGAAAGTACCGCCTGAGAGCTCCTTACAGGCCCCTGAGGCACACAAGCACCCTCATGAAGGTGTAGGTAGAAGCGGAGGGATGACTGCACTGATCTTCTTACCAAGCTACCATGTGGATATTAAGGGAGGAGGAGAGTTATAGTTTCTGTTCTAGCTGTGAAAAAGCATGTTGGCAGGAGAGCTGTCAGACCCCAGGCCTGCTGGGAGGATGGTACTTGAGCTCTGCCCAAAAACTAGCCTAGAGGTGGGAGAAGGAGCCCACTTATGGGGCGTCCTCCTTCAGAGAGCTTGGCAAACCACAATTTGGGGCAAATTGGGCTGGTGAGAAGAGCCGAAATGTAAAACTTCTGCAAAAACAAACTTCCCCCAAACTCCAGGGAAACATTAAAAAGAGAATAGCATGAATAGCACAAGAATGGCATTTTACAGTGATTTCTTTTTAGCTTTTGGTGCCACCAAGTAATCTGTTCACTGCAAGCAGAAGGCAACATTTGCTTCCTTCGTTCCCATGAGCCCTTCTGGGCCAGAGGAGCAAAGTTTTAGGAAACAACATGGCACTCAAAGCTTCACTGTGCTTTGAATTATTTTGAAGTAATTGAGTGAATACCCCATCCAGCCCCCAGGTGCACAGAAAGCCTCTGAGGCTGCCCCAGAGCCTTCAAGCACAAGGCAAAGGGATGTCAGGAAAGCAAATGGAAAATACTTTGGAAATTGGTCATAGTGGCTGGAGTTTGCTGTCAACAGGCTCCTCCTGGCAGGAGGAATTTGCTTATCCCTGGGATGGATGTGGCCTTGCCTAAATAAGGAACTCTTGCACATGGCCAATGACTCAGCTGTGTTTCAGGGTGCAGGGTGGTCTGAGATACCTTATAACAGCCCTGTGGTCTTCACAGGCTGTTGTGGACATAAGGTTTTCTCAGTCTTGAAGCCTCTACAGCCTGATTTTAAGCTCGTTTGCCATGTCTATAATCCAGCCAAGTCATCCCCCTCCATGAAAATTGCATCTGCCTCCAGATGCAGAAGTGTCCCTTCTGCAAAAATGCCAGTCCCTAGAAGTAGTTGCTGGGACCTGGCCTACAAAACCCATTTGTGGGACTTTGCTGAATGCTATGGTGTCTGCAGGGTCCCGCTCTCCCCAAAGCCCCTGTGAGGTGGCCACTCTTCCAGCGCCCACCCCTGCCACTGTGGTGGGGTCGTGCATCTCTGGCACCACACTGCCTTCCCTTCACCTGGGCTGGAGAGCCCAGCTTTGCTTTGTTCCTGCCCTCCCCCTGCTTTGGCTGTTTTGCTTTTTGCTTTTGCTTTTCTGTGACAAGCAGGTGCCAACAACCCTGTTGCTCCCTGTGGCTGCCCTTCTCTTCCTCCTCTGTCCCCACCAGTTGACTGTGCAACAAGACCCGGGAAGGGAGGGCTCCCCCAGCCCCAGCTGACATGCTCTGGCCTTGTGGCTTTGCAAGCAGCTCCAGAGACAGGTGGAGGCTCCCTGGGCTGCAGAGACATGTACAGCTCATAAAAAAAGCTCCCGTCTGTCAGTTCTGATGCCTAGGTGCCTATCTGCTGCCCCATCCCCCAGACCGGGGAGAAATGGGGATTAACAGAGGCTTGGTTCCCAGCAGGGTGCCCAGAGCATCCCTGCTAGGTGCACCGTGGTCCTTCCCTGGGACATGTCCCTGTGTGGGGCTGGGCTCCTGTACTTCTGTGGGCCTCCTGTGTGGGGAGACAGTCTCACCAGCCACCACTTGGGGACCAGTATCCTCTTGCAGCTGCTGGACCACTCTTTCTGGCCTTGGTTTACAGCCTTTGTCCCACCCCAGAGGTGGTCCAGGAGGAGGTGTGGCCCTGAGCTCCCCTGCGCTTGGACACATGCTCAGGTGGAGGGTGAAGAGCTCCTTGGATTTGCATTTGTACCAGAGCAAGGAGGGCCTGCATTGCTACTCATGGTGGCTTTTGGAAAGACCCAAGGGGAGATGGGTTCTTCCATTCTCTCTGCCCTACATCTGTGGGGGGAGGCAGCCTTGTGGGGGGATGGTTTAATGGGAAATTTTCTCTGGACTGATCCAAATACCGGTCTCATGGTTCATGAACGTGGTTTGTTTTTTGAAAGTTCCTGCAGATGTGAATAGAACGAGCCTCAAATGCTGACTGAGAGGGACTCGAAGGGAGGTAGGTGCTATGTGCGTCCATGGGTCAGTCACTGCTGTCCCGGTACTCTTGTCTTATCAGCTCAAAGGCTTTGGGATCATGGCTTGTGGGTGTACACGTGCAGTCATTTAATTCCCCTGTGCATCTCTTTTCCCTTTTATAAAATGAGGATAACGATACGGAAATTCTTTTGAAGGGCTTTGAGATCTAAGGCTATGTAAGCAGGGACTGCTACAGTTTGTTGTGATGCATCTTATTCAGTGCCCTGCCTTAGGTACCCGCTTGTGCAGCAGGAGGCATCAACTCCTGCATGCCAGGAACAAAATGAAGGTAATAGTTTGGATCTCGGGATCATCGGCAGATCCCTGTGCCTTTGATAAGAAGAGTTAAAGCCCTGCCTTTTAACCAAACAGTGCAATCTGGGTGACTTATGATGCTCTTTTTTTTTTTTTTTTTTTTTTTAAAAAAGTGAGTAGGAAGGCAGCAACCCCCCAAGTGGTGGTGGGGTGCAGTGGGGCTGCCAGGAGACAGTTTGCAAAGCGAGGAGAGAGAAGATGCCAAGTGACAGCCGCTAGTGAGCTGCTTCCAGAGGGCAGGGTATAAATAGACAACAAAGAGATTTGGTGTCAGAGCAGTGCTCACACCTTCCTGCTGCCCAGCCCGGCAGGCGTGAGCGGGGAAATGCAGCTGGGGAGCTGCACCGAGCTGGCGAAATCTGCTCTGGGATTTAAGTGTGTATGGATAATGTAATGACAAGATAAGGCATTTATCGGCCTGTTATGGACCTCTGCCCATCTGCAGTGGGCTTCCTCTGCAGTGCTGACTGGCCATAGCAGGTGGCACTTGGATGGACTTAATGTCTGCTAACCCCTCCACAGCCAGAGCCTGGAGCCACTGGCTCCTGTCTTGACTGGCCAGACTTCTACACAAGGCTGTTGCTGTCCTAAAAAGGTGCACTGTTTGTCCCAGCTCTATCCCTGGTAACTTATGGTGACACTTGCCATGTGCTGCCCCAGGTCCAGGCTTATTCAGCCCTAGATGCTCCTCCTGCAGGCTGTCTGGGCTCTGCATGGGGGGCTGGCTTGCCCGTCTGCCCAGCGGTCATGCCAGGCCGCCTTGCCTGGGCTTTTCCTGTCCTGGGTCTGGGGGGGGGGGGGGGGGGGGGGGGGGGGGGGGGGGGGCGCCCCCCCCCCCCCCCCCCCCCCCCGGCTGGGCTGTGCTTCCCCCTGAGGTGCTCTCATCCTCAGATGCTCCATTTCTACCCCATTTCTCACCTCCTGTTGGGGTGGGAACAAAGCCACCAGCCTAACAACGGTATGGACTTGATGGGTTGTTGCAATAATGTTGTTTTGCCGTAGCAGCACCAATGGTACAGGGGTACTGTTTCTTAAAATATTAAGGGTGGTGCATCAGTAGGCAGTATGGCTATTTTCAAAACCACTGTAATTTTCATAGCATTACCCATGGCAGCACTTTGCTGTGCTGATGTCTTTCATGCAGCTTTGTGCCTTTTGGGGTCTGGGTTTGTTTCATGGTTTGTTGCTGGGGTTGGCAGGTTTTGGCTTCCATGATGTGTATATCCTGCCTTGAGTAGCTTGCATGGATGCTGTAAAGCACCATCATAAAGACTACAAGGACTTGGTGAAAATGGAGTGAAAGGAGCAGATTTAGGCTGAGGAAGAAAAATGAGTGGCAAGACCCGTCACAAAATCTGCGCGATGGAAAATCAGCCCAGCTTGCAAGAATGAGAAAAGCCCAGGTTTGTATATGCCAGAGTAAATCCATGCTGGCTTTCTCTGTGGCAGGGTATGGGGAGAGGCATCTGCGGGGGCGTGCGTGGGGCTGCTGGGGCTTGCAGCGAGCTCAGCTGCGAGGATGCTGCAGTGCTAGGGAGGGACAGACGGGCTGACAGCAGTATTCGGGGCTGGGAGCACAAAGCAGGGCGGCTCCCCTGTCTGTCGGCCATGTGAAATTCCTGGGATATGGAGGGTCTTTTGTGTGGGGATCAGCTGTCTGCCGGCTGCCTATTTTTAGGGTAGCAGATCCTGTGCTATGCAGGGGAAGGCTGATGGCGAGAGAGGTGTGTGGGGACACTTGTGCGTGCCTCTAGGCAGACCTCACCTGTACTCCCGCACCGCAAGTAGTGTTTTCTACTGTTATTTATACCGCTCCATGCCTGGATGTATGTGCATAATTGAGCAGAGGTGCAGTATTTATGCACAGTTGTGCCTGCTGATAGGTTTGGCCTGGCCAGCTTCTTGCAGAAATGAAGTGGGATATGATAGCAGCGCTTCTGTGCATGGGCCTCTGATGTGTTCTCCCCACTGGCTGGCTTCAGCCTGAGCTAAGGGCAGGGAGGGAGAAATCCCCAGGGGTTTTAAATTTTCCCAGGGTTTGGGAAAATAGACAGCCTTGCAAAAATGTTTTTTAAAAAAAAAAATCTTTCCATGTTCTGCTTGGGGGGGGGAGGCTGTGTGAGCACAGCTCGTATCAGACACCAAAGAGTTCAAGCCAGATGTCTGAGGACACAGTAAATGGGGTTTCATAAACTCTGCTGTTCCACAGCTGTGTACGACAGCATGTATCTTCCTGTGCCAGTGGCTCTGTTCTGCGTAGATGGACTCGTTCTTTTATGACCAGGTGTATGGAAGTGCATCCATGTGTACAAATACAGCTTTCTGGGGTTTGTTCACTCATCGCCAGGCATGACCTGAAAGCTTTGCTTAAATGTAGCTGAAGACAAGTCATTCATTGAGCAAAACTAGTCTTTGCATAATTTTTTTTAGCTAACGTATAACATAACGACGTGTTTTCCACTGACTCAGCTCATGGTTTCATCATCCACACTGGTGATGCGGAGGGAGAGGAAAAGACCCCGTAGCTGTTCTTTTTAATAAGACAAGCCTTGCAAACACTCTGATGGAGAAAAGTCTCTGCCAGCAGCATGCACGCTTTCTTTACATGTGCTAAACTGCTTGAGATGCAGCTGAATTTCTTTAAACAAAAGGCATTTGTTTAAAAACATTTTGATGCAAGTGTTGCAAATGGATTTTTTTTTTTTTCCATAGGAAATGAACACTTATGGAAGTGTCTTTACCTGAAGTGGGGTTTTCAGTTACATCAAATTTAAATGTACACATTCCTTTCTTTTCCATTTTTCTTAAAAAAATGTTTGGTTTTGTTTTGTCATTTAAAAAAAAACCCACCATCTTTTTTGTTCTCTTTCTAGTAGATAAAAAGAGAAAACAAGTACAAAGGAAAACCCTACAACAATTCACCTGCCTCTCAAACTTGTTGCTGAGCATTCTGAAGGCCATTTTGAAGGCCCTTTCCTGTGGAAGGATGCTTTCTTCTGTGCCCAGCCCTGATTAGAAATGAGTATTCTTGAAAAGGATTTCCTAAAAAGGGAGACAATTGCCGTGTCTCCTACAGCTTCTCTAAAAATACACACAGGTCTGGGCTGATCAGGGCGTAAACGTACAGTAATGTGCTATTGTGCTGCAGTTTGGAGAGCTGCTTGGTGCGACTCAGAGCAAAGGCAAGGAAGACTGCAATTGCTTTCATTTGCTAATGACAACTATTGCCTATCAAGGCTGGAAAAATACAAAAATAAGATGTGAGCCCTTGGTTTTTACCTGGTGTAAAGGCTTGTTTATCAAAGGAATGACAAATGCCTGTAATGCTGGCATGCAGCGGTGTTACCTTGATTGCCAAAGCTGCATGGGATACAGCTCCCTGCTCTCCTGTTCTGGCTGGCAGCACTTGCTGTCAGCGCTCTGCAGTGTTATAGCTCTTCATGGAAATCCTCCAGATTTGTGGAGGGAATTTCGTCTCTGAAAGCTGTGCTGTGAGCTTATGTGCCTGTGTGTGTACCTGCTCCCGGCTGGTGGGAGAGCAGCACGGATGATGCTGTGTCATAGAATCATAGAATTGCTTAGATTGGAAAAGACCTATAAGATCATCTAGTCCAATCATTTAATCCGTCACTGACAAGTCCCCCTCCCAGAGGCTCCTGAGCACCAGTGCGTTGGCCTCAGCCTCCTGTCAGTTTTATTTTCTTGCTGGTTTCTGCCCCCATCCTGCAATATACATATGTGTATCTATAAGCCTGGAAAGAGAAAGCAGAGTCTGCACCTAAAACCTCTCCTGCGTTGAGCCAGGAGCTGCTGGCATGCACATCTTCAGGGCAACTTCTGCAAGAAATGGGACCGCCTGGTTCCTCCTTCCAAGTGCATGCAGGTTAGCAGTAACGTGCAGAGCGCTTCAGCAGCCTGCTGCTGAAGTCCTGACATATGGGGATGTGACGGTCCTGTACCGCAGACCCCCTCTGAATAATGCCAGCATTGAAAACAATAATGGGGGGGAAATAAGAACTTCAGGACAGCAGCCACTTCTCTTTAAAAAAGGCCCCCAAATCCCAGCCTTGGTCTGGGCAAAGAAAGAGTGAGGGCTTGCCAGGACCAGCGGCTTGCAGCAAGTCTCCGTGTTTGCAGAGCAGTGGCCAGGGTGTTATGTTTTTGACTCTAAATGAGGTTAATGGAAGTTACATGTACTCAAATCCCCGTGCGCTACTTTGAAAACGCAGGAGCTAACAGTGGTTATTTATTGATTTCATTCTGTCCCTCTGGCTCGTGTGGGAGGTTGAAAGTTGAGAGCAGCCGCCTGTGGGCGTATGTGTATGGGAGGGGGAGAAAGTGTGTGTGTGGAGACGAAGAACGCGGGGCTGGCACTTTAGGAAGTTTGCAAACCCCAGATTTGGGGATAATTCCAAGCACCAGTTCAGATGGTCCACGAGGGGCCCTGCCTCTGTGTACCTCCATCCTTAACCATGTAGCCGTCCTAGGCAGATCGCTCTGCTTCGCCTGCAAGCTGCCCAGGGCTGCAAAAATTGGCAGGGCAAGGAGGAGCAGAGAACCATTGGGTAAGCTTCACTCCACAGGGACACTGGGTCAAAAACCCAGGGAAAAAGTAAATTTGAGTCAACTTAAAAGGTTTTTAATCCCCCCCCCCGCCCCCCGGCCCCGTTCTAGCTTTTCAGAATCTCAGCCCATAAAACTTGGCAGTTCCTAAGAATGGAGGAGGGTGACTTCTGGTTTACGTGCAGCAGTTGGTACTCAAGCATGCCCAAAACATCTGTCATCAGTAGAGATGAGCATCGTTCTGGCAAGGCTGCTCTTTCTTTGCAGTAAAGAACAAGCAAATTTGCTTATTTGTGGTTAATGCTTGTTCCAGATGGCCAGAAATAATACATGACACACAGCCCCACTGTTGCCCAAACTATTGAAGCGCTGTGGAACATGTTTGCAGCACAAAGACAAGCTGGGGCGATTGTTTAACTTACTGGTCTCCAGTTTGGAGCGGTTCCTTCAGCCACAATATAAATGCAGCCTCCCAGCAAGACTAAACTTTCTCATAGAAGAGAGCAAAAATTCGCAGAGGAGAAGAGCTGTTCCATGTTATCATTTGGTGGCCACTTTGAGGCCAGCATTTGCCATCAAAACAGATACAGACCCTTCACTTGCCACTGCAGACCATGGTTTGCCTCTTGTGTTGATGCTGCGAAGAGATGGCTTGTATGCGCTTTATATGTCATACTGATATACCACAACTATATGGGAATTTTTGCATGGGGTAGATGCTCTTGGTGAAGCTTGGCCAATTTTCCACCCACGCTGCTGCTGAAACTCATGGGAATGGGGAGACTTTGCATCTCAGCACCCCAATGTTGGCTTGATTTACTACTCCCCTTGCTAATTCAAGGTGTTCTTTGTTTTTTTGTGGTGCAAGCAAAGCCCTAACCTGCCAAAACCTTTCTCTGTGAATTTTATAGGACTGGAGCAGGGGTCTCCAGAGAAGAAAGTCTGCCTTCCTGCTCTTCAGTTTGCCTGGAAGTTCTGTTGTGAGGTGAGAGACCTTCTTCTGTGTTGTGAACTGCCTTTCTTGCAGGGGTGATGTGGTGCAAGTAGTCTCAGCCACCATGTGGGGAGCAGGGGGGCTCTGGATGTGCACTCCTGGCCTGTGATGCCCGCCTTGCTATGGAAATGGGTCAGTGGCTTTTCTGGCCCCCGTGGTCAGTGCAAGTCTCCTTTTTCCTGCCCTGGAAAAAGTGACCCAGAGAGAGATGTGATGTTTCAAAAGGGTCTGGGAGGAGAGAGAAAGGGGCAAAGCTAAATATTATCAGTGTCTTATGCCTGCAGAGTGACAGACATGTATGATGACCCCCTGATACCCAGCATCTGTAAAATACCTTTATTCTCCGGAGTGTCCTTAAATGAAGAAGCATTTTTGTAGTTGAGCCCTACCCTTCGTACCCTGGTCCTGCACCCTGCTAACCAGGGGTGACATCCAGCCACGCTGCCTCTAGCAGCTTCCAGAAACCTATTTCCCACATCACCTCAAGCACAGTGCCATTGCAGGCAAAGGGTTACCCATTAAGATGCAGCTCTACCTAACCAAGAGTAACAGCATCTTAACCTGCAGTGAGATTTGTTTTTTGAGAATTTATCACTCAGGAGCATGACCCTGAAACAACTGCCTGGGCTGGACTTGGGACCTTGTGGATTAACCCTTTGCTCCAGACCGGCCTCTGAGACTGGCCTCCTTTTGCTCCCAGCTGAGCCCTGTGCTGTGCTGTGATCGAGGCGACTGCCAGCAGCCAGGATGTCTCGGATGCGCTTTCAGGTTGGAGCAAAAATGAGGCAAAGTCTCCACGTGTCTTATGGTTTTGACCCCAAACAATACGCTGACGGCGTAAATTAGGAGTTGGCTCAGGCTCACTTGAAGCTCAGCCCAGGTTTGCTTGAAACTCAGCCTAATTTCTCCTGAAAGCAAAACTGAGTGGGAGAGGAGCACTGGGTCAGGGAGGGGGTGCTTAGCAGGTCACAGCAGCATGAAGAGCTGCAGTTTATCAGCTCACAGCAAATATCAGCCCACAAAAGCAGGACTGTCTGTTTTTCCAATTTCTTGCCTATACAGAGCCACGCAGATGATGGGCAAAGATGCCCTTGGTGGCTTGGTGGGTTGGAGCAAACTAGGGGTTGACAGCAGCAAGGATCCTGGCTGCCCATGGATCTGAACACTGTTAGGCACCTAAACATCCTCCCTGATCAACTCCTCAGGGGAAAAAAAAAAAAAAAAAATCTTTATTTTCCCTATTGCTGCCTTTCCATGCAGGTGCTGTGTGTCCTGGCCAGTGCCTGCACCAGCTCCTTTCTTTTTTTGTGCTCCTTGAGGCAATTTTAATCCTCAGCAGCGCTGCAGTGGGAGAGAGTTGGGGAGCTGTGTGGACCCTCATTTCCCAGAAAAGGAGAAGAAAAATGATGGAAAAAGTTTAGAAAGGGGCTGGCTGCTCTCATAGTTAGCAGCTGGGCCCTAAAATGGGCTGTAATTTGGAGGGTCAGTCTGTATTTCCACAACAAGAGCAAGCAGCCAAGCTGGGGAAAAGCTTCCAAGCTGAAAAGTCAAGTAGAGCTGGTGTCTTCCTCTGTCAGTGGGCTCAGCCCCTGGGCTCCTATCTGGCTGGGGCTTTCAAGGGGAGGTAGAAGGAAACGCATGGGTGGGAGGGCACCCATAGAAATGGGGGAGCTCAGCTCGTACTGCTTCAGTGCAGGGAATGGGCACCCAGTGCTGTGTGAAGGGTGGTTAGTGGGATTAGGGGCTGCTGGGTGCCCGGGGCAGAGGGGTCCAATGGTGTCTTTTGGCAGCTCTCGCCCCAGTAAAGCCCCTTTGAATTCCAGGCGAGCTGTTTCCACGGCCTGCTTTCTGCAGTAATTTTGGTTTTATTGCCTTGGGGAGAGGGTTCCTGCAAACAAGTGAAACGCAGGCGGGGGTGATAAAAGGTGCAAATTGAACTGGCCTCATGCAGTCCCTGGGAAGCAGCAGTGGATGAAGAGACTTCCCACTCTTTTACAGCTCTTTCCTCTTTGTAGTAAATTGGGCTTGAGGTGTTACTGCAAGGAAAACAATATTTTTTTGATGGCTCCATTACGGTTGTGACTGTCCCCTGTGGAGAGCCCTACTGACTGGTGTTTTCTGTTCATTACACCTCACTTTGCTAAGACCTGGTTTCCTGCTGGCAGTCTCATATCCTCCATCTTTGTTTTCTTTTATTTCCCTAAAAAAATAGGAAGGTAATTATTTTTTTCTTGCACCCTTGCTTATCTCCCAAATAGTGCCTTCCTTACCAATGGAGAGGTGCAAAGGTGGAGTGGGCAGCAAGGCACCCTTGAGGTCTCACCCCTGGTGCCTATGGGCCCCTTAGAGCTAGCCTTTCCCCTTTTTTTCTGGAGGAAGATTTTGGAAAGGAGGAGGGAAGGAAGGAGAGGACTCTCTATCCATCCCTGCCCAGGAGACCCACGGTCTGATGCTGCACCACATCTCTGGCAGGAGCCATAGCCCTGATGGGATATCTCTCCCAGCTTGTCTTTGGCTTTTCTTCAGCTTGGGGTCCTAGCAGATGCTTTGCAGCCTTTCCACAAATGTTTGGGAAGAGGAGCCAAAGTTAGGGTCTTCTGGCAGCGTTTCCACAACAAATCCCTGGCTCCCAGGGAAGACGAACTTTATTAACCCAAGCTGAGTCCACGGGGGGTCCCCCGGCTGGTGCCAGGGGCTGCTGGAGGCTCGCCTCTAGCTGGTGGTGTAAACCGGGGAGGAGATAAAGGCAGTGGCTCTCCCCCATCCTTGCCAGCTCTGCTTGTCCATGAAGAGCTGAAATCCTGGCTGTTCTGACGACCAGACAGAGTAGCAGGAGTTTCCTTCCCTTCAGGGCTATCCGCTCTCCATTTAGCAGGATTAAGGTCTGACCATCCGTCCCACCTTGTCGTTTGTCTGGCCTTCCCTGATTTGGCAGTGCTGCTTGCTACTTGTTTCTCCTCTTTGAAGGTCTGCGCTCCACCCTGAAGGGGGGCTTCTGGTTTTGGAGGCAAGAATGTCCTTACTGGGCTGTGTCCAGGCTGCGAGGCAACATTAGACAACGGGGAGGTGACTCAGCCCTTTCAGTACACGTTTCCATGTTCCCAGCTGCTGTAGGAAATAAACAGTAAGCGGTTAACATCAGTAGTAAGACACAGAGAAGAAAATATTGTCCTAACAACATTAGGTCTATGGTTTAAATTGGTCAATGGCAGGAAATTTGGAATTAGGGGCAGACGCTTGTCTCACACTTCTCTATTTGCCTTGGGAAATAAAAATAATTCAGGCACAAAGTGAATGAAATGGCACTGGAAATGCCATATTACTGCATTTCCTGGCTTTTATGGCAGGGAATGAAGAAGGAAGAATAAATAGGGTCTTTTGTGTCATTCAGTTCAAAGTGATGGCAACAAAATCCATCCAGGTCTCTGGAGTCAACAGAGACTTGAGACCAGTTTTACTCAGTCTTATCATTGTGTTGTGTGTAGCCAAGACACTGGAGAGGCTCTTCCTTTGGCAGCAATTATCTTTTTCTTTTAGTTGAGCAGTTTATTGGGCTTTTTTTGGTTCAGCTCCACCAGGACTACTTGGATGCCAGAGAACAGGTTCAGTCAAAAAACCCCTCACATTTACTGAGGTACAGAGACTTTTGAAGGTTAGAATTATTTCCAGGTCAAAAATCAAGGCAAAGCTGTTGGAAGTCCATCACTTCTGGGCACTGTCCAGGCAGAAGGTCTGAAACTCTTGCGCTATGCTAATAGGTCTGTAAGTTACATGTGTTTCTTCAAAGTCACCTCCCGATGCTCTTGTTGATGGCAAGGAGTGTTTGTTCAATGACCAGCTTTGCAGATGTCAATGGGACATGCAGAACATGAACTGCAGGATAAGGGTCAAGAAAGTCAACTGAATGACTGAAAGATTTTGCAGCCTTTAACCGTCAGGAGATGGTTAAGTATTTCTGGAAAAAGGTGCTGGTCCAGAGCTGTTAAGCAATCCTGTTGACAAAAAGGTAACTTCTGTAGACTGGAAATACCTTATTTGTCTTCGGTTTAACAGCTATCCTAGGGAGATTTCTGTGAACAGCCAGATTCAGGGCATGTTTAGGGTGGTTCCCAAAATCCAAGAAAGTGAATAATCAGATTTGAAAAGGATGTTTGCTGGGTCCTGGGCCAAGGATGCTGTTTTTTCCCCTACGTGTCTCAGCATGGAGGAAAGGTGGTTAAGACTGGACGAGAGAGAGTTGCAAATACCAGAAAGGCCTTTGGGCTGGAAATGTGGTGCACACGTTAACATTGTTTGCTCTTTATCCTCTTTTTTTGAAGAACCGTCTGCGGACATTTGGAGATTATGCTGTTAGCTGAATGAACAAAAGATTAATGTTGGGCTGGTTCGTTCTTCCACCCTCCACCCATCTTGGAATTCATTACGGCCCTGCCACTAACTGAAATAACATGGGGACCAGCCGTGCACAGCGCTGCTTCCTGTGTTCCGATTTCCCCACAGTGGCAGATTTATCCATGGAGACTACCACGCACACACATGCATGCACACATGGGCAGAGGAAAGGAGGAGCCAGACTTCCCCAAAACAGGTTTTCTTCTAAGACAGCTTGGTCACGCCAAGATCCCAAAACACAAGGCTAGCATCCATCATAACTCCTTTTTACCGGAATCAAGAAGGGCTGAGGGATGTTAATTTTATGTTTGCCTGTATGTATTTAAATGTGCGCACACGCACATGTTTAAATGCACATAAGTCTGTGGGAAAGGTCTGAGCTTGGTCTTGTCCAACTTGTGGGCACAATGTCAGCTGAGTTATCTGAGTCTGCTACAGTCCTAAAAACAGCCTTTCTGTGACCTGCTGTCTGTCTTGCCAGGGTCAATTAGAAAAGCTGGAGGAGCCACCCTTGAGGATCCTCTGTTCTGCCACCACATGTCGGAAGTATCAGCCTGAACAGGAGCAGATGATGGAAGAATAGCTGTATGTCTCCAGATGCCAGGAAGGACAAAAGCAAACCTCCTTCCACCTGGAAGCAGCTGTTTTCCCTGCAAGTGCTACAGAGGATCTAGCCTGTCTTGAATGTCCCCCTGGATGTCCCATAGGTGTTAAACCCATGACTGAGTTTCAGCGGTATCTGCTGGCAGGAAGCAGTCTGCCTTTGTGTGGGGTGGCAGATAGGATGTGACATCTGAGCCTGTGAGTGTCTGGTGACATAACTCCAGGCAGTGCATGGAGACACCCTCTGTCATCAGTGGAGAGCAAGTGAGCTCCCACATGAGCCGAATCACTCAGCAATCCGCCAGAACCCCAGGTTGATCCTCCACGTGTGGATAATGCATGTTTTTTAACGTGTAACACCAGCTTTCCTCCGTGCTGTGACCCTACCTGCAGCTGAGCAGGGCTGTGGCCAAGAAGGTGGCCAGGTCCTGGAGAGCAAAGCCAGCACCTGGCTCCTGTGCTGGCATGCCACAGGTGAGTGTTACACCCCCCTCCAGCGCCAAGGGCTGAGGTACGCTTCCTGTGCAGCTCACCGGCGTGAAGATTTTGGTAGGTTGACTTGCGGGGGTCTGGGAATTTGGCTGGCCCTGGGCTATGGTGTCTGAAGTGTAGGTCCAAACAATTGGTGTGCATGCACTCTGTGGCTGCTTGGAAAATGCTGCCAATGGAGCCAAATTCCTTCTTCCAACTTGCACGCAAATAAGCCACTAATTTCACCGGCAGTTGAATGTGCATATCTGAGGGCAAAATTTGGCCAGAAGCCTTTGGGCAGAAGTTTTAGCATAACCACCCAGAAAAAGAAAAAAAAATGATGGGGAATTGCAAGTAGCATTTTGCAGAGAAAGAAGGGCAGGGGGAATAGAAATCAAAGTGTTGAGAAGATTTCCACTAACAAAACTCTGAGTTCTTTAAACAGCACAATGGCTGTTGATGGATAAAAAATAAAACAGGATGGCATATCCTTTTGAATTTTTTCTGGTCCCAATGGACAGCCTCTGGCTTTTTTTTTTCGGAAGAAACTCCTGAGTAAACACGTCCAACGTGGAAAGACGCATAGTATGTCATAAAAATAATTTGTAATAGTTCTGGGAGACACACCAATGCTGTCAGGGCTGGGGAGCTGCTTAGCTTCACTTTGATTTACAGATAAATGCAGTGTGTCTGGGGTTCCTAGCTGCTGACTGCAAGGGCAAGCTCCCGATTACGTGCTGTATTCTAACTCTGTGGGATTAATTGGGACCACCTGGAAGCGTGGCAGTAAGAGTGACCTTGCTGACTGTGCGTGGTTGTAAGAGGTAAGGAGGAAAGCTTATTTAAAAAGGCGGGGTTCCGCTTCTGCCATCATGGGACTGGGGACCTAGAGTTACCTGAAACGTAAAGAGGATATTGCAAAATTAGGATTTTCTGGATATTCCCATGCAGGGCAGAGCTCTGAGTATTGAACGTGTCTGTATCTGCCTGGTTTTTAACTGTGATGCATGTCGTAGCATTTCTGGGGGTTTTCTGCAGGCCATCAAGGTGAAAAGCAGGTGCCCAGTTCAGATATTCTGATATTTCTATGACATGATGAAACCTGTATGAGGACATTTGCCCTTCAAGCCCATGGTGCAGCAAAAAAAATGTGGGGGTGGAGTGGCTTGGAAAGAGTGGGAATGGGGTTTTATGGAAATACTGTAGCAGTAGGTGATCACGTTTTGGGCAATGCAGCATTTTGCATCGGCCCTGGCGATTTTATTACTTCATTGGCTTCTGTGCAAAGGTAACTCATGCAGAATGATTAGCTGGGGCTCTGATAGTCATTAATTAATGGACTTTCCCTCTGGAAATGGCAGGCATTTTTAACAATGCAGTGGTACTTCAACATAGGGGCTGGGACAC
The DNA here is from genome assembly GCA_034782735.1 of Sagittarius serpentarius. Lineage (NCBI taxonomy): Eukaryota > Metazoa > Chordata > Aves > Accipitriformes > Sagittariidae > Sagittarius > Sagittarius serpentarius. Next base: position 3,436,264 of record JAVKLA010000093.1, read on the forward strand.
AGCAGGAGTGTGTTTCAAGTGTAAATAAACGTCAGTTTTTGGTACAAGGTGGATTTGGGAGAAAAGCTGAGATTGTAGAAAGGAGCAGGGCAGCCTGGAGGATATGCCATGGAAAACAGCTTTGTGCTGTTTTTTTTTTTTTAATATGTCCCTACAAGGATATGAAAAAAGTACAAGTGGATCTGCTGGAAGGGTTATAATATTGAAGAGAAAACCTCATGTCCTGCAGATGGAAAGAGAGGAAACCAAGCTCTGTGTGTGCGTGTGGAGAACAGGGGTGAAGTGAAATTAGCTTGTAAGAGCAAGAGCTGCTTACAGGCACTATTTCACCACACTGTCTTATATCGTTCACGTGGCGCAGGACAGCTCTGCCCGGGAAAGTGATGGCGTGAGCCCTTGCCAGCGAAGAGGAGCCGTCAAGTTTTTGGCCAGGGCTTGGTTTCCGAACCCAGCTCCAGGCGCTCCCCAACATGCAGCAGGTTTGGATCCCCACCTCCACTTTGCTGTGATGTCTGATTTTTCCAGCTCTGACCTTCAGTCTGCGACTCCTGTCTCCTGCTCCCAGTTTTGGCTGGGGAGGTTAATCCTTAGCCCTGCAGATTGCATGTGAGTGCACAGCAGTGGGGATGTACGTGGTGCCTCTGTGCTTTCCCAGGCAGGAGTGTTGTGCTGAGGCCAGCATGGTGTTTGCTAAGGTTACTGTTACTGGTTTGGCTTCTGCACTGGTATCTGCTGTGCTGATTCTGGGAGGGATTCTCCTTGTTTAAGTTCAGGCAAGGAAACACGCAAGTGAAGGTAAGGACCTTTTTCTCAGCATCCAGAAGCGAACAGAGATCCCTGGGAGAGATGGAAGCTTATTGCAAGAAAGCGTGAATAAAGCCAAGACAGCATCGCCTTCTGCCCCTTGCTGCCAGCAATGCCACGGGATTCTACAGACCTAATGCAGGAGGCTGTTGATTGGGAGAAGGCATTTTAGGGGACACTTCAGGTTTCCAGGGCTTGGAAAATGATGTGTGAAAGTGCCCCCTTGCCCCCAAGACAACAAACCATCTTTACCATTGTGCCCTTTTAGCCGTTGGTGGTGAAGGCAATTTTCACCCAGGTTTGCCAGGCCTTGGGCAAAAACTGGCTTCTTTCACGTCAAGCCAGCTGCCCACCAGCTTCGTTGGCTGTCCCCAAATTGCTGCACTGGATGGAAGAGCAGAGAGCTGGTGCTTAGCCATCCCTGTTGTTCTGCCCTGGCTTTAACAGCCCTTGATCCAAGGGGCTATAAGGGATGGGAGTAGGAGGGGGCTGGTTTACAAAATGCAAGGGATAACTGAAGTGCTTCTGCATGAAACTGCTGTGGCCACAGCCATGGGGGCTGAAGGTTTGGGCTTTGGACTCTTCCCCCCCGCCCCCGGCACTTCCATTTCTTGCAATCAGGCATCTTGGAGGGATTTGTCAGTGGGTTGCTATTCCAGGGAGGTTTCTGCAAAGTCACTCCACCTCTTATGAAGCTCCTCTGACCGCAGCCATGGGCAGCCTCCTCGGCGTAGCAGGCTGCAGCTTGGAGCAGGAGCAGCCATGTGCAGGGCATGCTGGATGTGCAGGCTTTGTCAGCGAGACCTGAGGTAACGGGGCAGGTGCTCACCGCCTGCCTTCACCACGGCTGTCCTTAGCATTATCGACATGAAAAACTGAGCGATGACACCTCTCCTTCCCCGTCTCCCTGCCCTTCCCCCTTTTTTTTCCCTTCTGAAAAGGCTCAAAGAGCGTGTCCCTTCTGTGGGGGTCTCCTCTCCATCAGCTTACCTCCCTCCCTGCCCTCAATCGAAGACAGATGCCAGGAAATATTTCTGCTGTTTGGCTGAAGTGAAAACATATGGAGGTGCGGGGGAAAGAAAGCGCAGCATTTACAACTTAATTACTGTCATCTCTGGTGACTTGGGTTGAGGTGGGGAAGAGCGGTACGTCGAGCATATGGGTGCACGTGCATACGGGGTCGTGAGACCCTTGGAGATGGTGGCTTTGGCCAGAGGCGAAGCTCCGCAGCCCTCAGGTGGTCCCGGTGAAGAAATGGGGGCTCCTCCTTGAGCCGTGCTCTGGTTTATCCCAGCTCTCCAGACCACCAAGGCTGGGCAGGTCCCCTCTGCCCGAGGATGGGTGCCCACACCCAGGGGTGGCAGTAGGGCTGAGGGGTCTCTGTGAGGAGAGGCGGGAACTGCCCTGGGCACTGCCGGTTCCAGCCGGTTCTGGGAGGTTCTGTCGGCTTTGCTCAGCCCAGCCCCTCAGCCCTGCTGGTGTGACACCTTGGGGAAATGGAAGTAAGAAAGGGGGAAAAATGCTGGAAGAAGGAGAGGAATGAGGGGGAAAAAGTGAGGAACAGCCCTGTGAGCACTGGGGGGGTGGGAGGAGGAGGGGTGAGGGGGTGTGCTCCAGGTGTTGAGGCAGGCCCTCCCCTGGGGTCTGTGGAGACGCCATGGCGGGGCAGGTATGCACTGGTGCACATTGGGAAAAGGCTTTTAATTTTGCCTTTGTTTCTCACCGTCCAAATATATTTTAACTGGCAATGAGCTACATTAATTTTCCTCAAGGGGAGTCTTTTTTTTTTTTTTTGCCCGTGACTGGTGAGGGATCTCCCATCCTTGTCTCCACCCATGAGTTTCTTCCTCCTGGTTTCTCCTTGTTCTCTGAGGAGAGGAGTGAGAGCAGCTGGGTGGGTGACAGGCAGCTGGCCACCAGTGATCTGCCATAGCCTCCTCTTGGATCACATCACTTATGTGAGGAAGAGGAGGAAAACAAGCAAAGAAATGTGCGTTTCATCTGTGTGGCTGTGGGTTTAAGTGACAGACCTTGAGGTGTAGGCTCGAGCTCTGTGGACACTAGTTCAGGTTGCTGGGTCCACACAAGGCTTTTAGTTTAGTTTCTTCATTGAAAGCAAGTTAAGGAAAGTATTTGGGTGGGTTTTCAGTTTGAGAGCACTAGGTGCTTTGATGACATATGCACACATTTGGCGCTGAAGCTCCTGGGTTTCTGTAACTGTGTTAGAAACCCTGCAATGTGTTAATTTGTAGGGGGCAAGAATGTGTTTTGTCTAAGTATGGAGGAAGAAAAGTTGCTTTGACACTTGCAACTGATAACATATTTTGTGAGACAACCTGTTTTGACTGTAGGACATTTGCTAGATACGTGCAAAGTTAACTAGAGATAATGTAACTTTATTGCTATTGTGATGTGAACTGAGACACAGCTATGCTGAGAAAGGTATCCCTCCTTCCGGTTTATTGTAGGATCATATATAGTTTATGACTGTGCAGATTAGCTGGTTTAGGGTTAAAAAGGGGTATTGAAGACTACTTCTTTGGATCATTCATTGTGGTTTTGTCCTAGCGTGGCTGGGAGCATGAGACAGCTTGCTGGGCTGCTTTGCTGTTAGCACAGCCCTAGCTTTTTACCAGGAACAGTATTTAACTGCTTACTGTCTGTTCTTCCAACACAGCTCCCCATAACAACCCCTGCATGGCTCTTTGGAAGGGCAGCCCCAAGAAATCAGCCAGATAAAGGTATTTATGAAATAAATTCCCTGAGAGAAGAAGGCTTTGATCCACAATGGATGCTTCTTGGCATGGTAGGGTGGGAGTGGAAAAAGGCTGCTGCTGCAAACCTGGCCCTGTCTTTACAGAGGCAGAGCAAGAAGAGAGACCCAGTGACCCTGGTGTGTGGCGAGCAACAGCATGGCATTAACAGATAGATAAATATGCATGCTGCCGAGATCATACCATTCATACAAATTGCAGACAATTAATATAAATAGTGGGAGTGTGAGCTCCAAGCCAGCGCAGGATTTTTCAGTGGCTGTTGCCAGCAATGGTCTGTGAGGACCCTTGCTGCTGCTGAGCAATGCCGAGCCACGTCTGACTTAGACATAGCAGTGTGGCCGGCCAACATTTTTTGTCAAAAGACATAACTGTCTTATTTCATTTTTCATTATTTCTTTCTGCACTTGGGCATTTTTTTATCAAAAACATTACTGTTTTCTTTCCTTTTTCCAAAGGCGCCAAACAAACAAGCCTTCAAAGTGAAACAAGCCTGATTTTTCTTTTCCCTGAGGAAACTTGTTTTCCATCTTTTCAGAAACTAGTTCTTGCTAGTCCCCGCTGCTGGGCCTCCTGATCTTGCGTGAGGGGAGCATCAAATGGGGGCAGGGGCTGGGGGGAGCTGTTTACAACCCGAGAGTGTTTGGGAGCAGTGTTAGGTTCACTGTGCTGCAGTTTCCACACTTTCCAAAATGCCAGCTTCTGGAGAAGGGAGAATTGCATGAGTTTGACTTGGATCCTGCTGTGTAGCTCCCTGGTCCTCGAGACTTATTTTTATCCAGCGAAGCAATAAGCATCAGCCCTGGAGCTCTCTTGCACACCTGCAGTTATTGCTCATAGTTTAACATGTCAGCCCTTCTGCATATGTTATTTTTTCACGTCTGCTTTTGCACATGTCATTTGATTTACTCTGCAGAGGAGTCCAAGGACTTGGCCACAGCAGCACAGGAGTCAAAGGCAGAGCCTGTTAGGATGGCAACATCCCTTGCAAAGTCGGCCAGGAAAACATTGCATGCCTGCAAATATCCCAAACAAACAGAGGGCAGTTTCGGAGAGATGTGGGCAGGGGAGTGAAACCAAAACAAACTACTCCTTTAAAATAATATACGGGACTGGTCTTTGCTACTGTGGAGTCTGTGCAATTGTTTGGGCCTGAGCTGAAGTGGCTGTAAAGTGCAACCACTCAGATTTGATGGTGATTTACAATTCTTTGCTAAATGTGTGTCCCTACAAGAGGTACTGGGAAATGGAGACTCAGGAGATGCGTGGGTACTGTTAGGCTATGTAGTGGAGACCTGGCGGCAGATCTGCCTGTCTCTGCTGTGTGTTGCTCAACACCTTGGCTCTCCCACACAAGAAATGTGCCTGGCTGAGCCTCTTTGTCAGCTGCTGTGGTCCTGTTCTTGTGTAATGCAGTACTCATTGCATGGACCGTCAGGGCTGAGTCTACCCAAATGCTCTCAGCTGTAGCACTGGCTTTGAGGGGTAGGCTTCTCATTAAGCCTTTTCAGGAGTGATCTTGCCCATCTATAGCATGTTTGACAATCTTCTGACCTTTCTTGCAAGCTCTGGCTGTCCACAGACAATGGCCCCAAGGAAGGTTGTTCTTAACCTTTCTCCAAAAAGCTCATTTCAGTCCCATGCATGTTGCTAGGCAGACAAAGCTCCTGAAAACATGGAGAAACTCGGGAAGCACACAGAGGTGTTGCAACAGGACAGTTGTTGTTCTGTCAGCATCAGACAAAGCATTAAGAGTGAGGAAGGCTCAGTCAGTGCTGTCCCTAAGGGCTTCTCAGGTCTCCCTCAGCACTGCTCATTGCCTTTCCCTGGATGATACATGGCACATGTCTCTTGGAGGTGTGAGGTGAACATGAGCAGGCTTTTAAATGATGCCCTGGTGACAGGAGCCTTTCCAGACCAGGAGGAGGATGTGTTCATGGGCAGTATGAGATTCAGAATAACTCCAGCTTGGAAAGCTTTGTGGCTGACTGTTTATTCATCTTTTTTCCTTGAACGATAACCCTGGTCAGCAGTTTATCTTAAAGCAACTTAGAGTAGCCTTGTTTTGCTGAGGAGAAAAGGGATGAAGACTCAAAGAATGAAAGGCCTTGCCAAAGGCCACCAAGCAGAAGAGTGGCAGAGGTGGGAAAAAGACCAGGCTGTCTATCCATCAGCCCATACAGCCCTAGAAATGTATGTGGCTTGCAACAGAAAGGCTAAAAGGACAAAAAAATGTCACAGGGACTGCGAGGAAGCTACAGACTCTCTGAGGCCACCCTATATGCAGGCTTACACCTGTCTCCAGTGCAGATGATAGGCATCTTCCAAGGCTGTTTCTCTGTGGATGAATACAAGCAAGTGGCCAGCCCCAGGCATTGCACCTACCTGTAAGATACAGTTGGTGCATCTCAGCCCCAGCTGCTGTTCCCACCAGGTCCCCAAACTGCTCATGTGGAACAGGGCAGCTCAGAGACCTGCTCCCAGCCACATTTGGGGGCTGCCTCAAGGCAGTTGCCACCTCGCCTCGCTAGCCCCCAACAAAGCAAATGAGAGCTCAGGCTTGCTGCTGTCAATGGCAGCATTTTAACACCCTGTGGCTGTGAGCAGTGTTAGCATCCCATGCACAACGTGCCACCGGCCAGGCCCTGGCTGAAACCTAAACCAGGGTTGGACATATCCTTGATTCTGCCCTGGCAGGAGATGAGAGGATCTTGTGCCATCCAAATCTTTGCATGTGTGAAAAGCAGCAAGGCGTTTGCTTTCTTAAAATTATTTTTGATTTGGGGTAGTGTTAAACAGGTTGAGCAAGTGTAACAGAGTCACCCGTGGAGAAGGCAACCTGAAAGGACTTTCCCAGGGAGTCAGATCTGGAATCTGGCAGTTATAAAGCTGCTACAGCTGTTGCATAGGCTTCTAGGAAAAACAACAGGACAGTGAGGCAAGGCTGACAGCTGAACTGGTACAGGTGATGGAAAACGATGCTGCCTCACCAAGGACTGTGGTGACCATCAGCCTCTCTTTGGCCGTAAAAAAGCAAATTGTATGCCAGAGCGTGCTTTGGACAAAGCTGATTTGGGAGGTGAACGCACCAGGATATCTGCTGGTGAGTGCAACTGGATTTTCCATCTGGAAGGCATGACTGTCTGGCCCAGAAGCCAATTTAAAGTACAAATTAGATCTGGCTGTTTGTCAGAGTCTCCTCCCCGAAACGCAATAAGGACAGGGTGGTTATATAATATAAACCATTCTCGGTAATTTAGTGGTCCTGAAACAACAAACAAGCCAAGGGGGGAAAAAATGGTTTGCAGAAGAATTCAAAGCTAAAGGATTTGGGCTGAGGAATTCAGTCCATATGATCCGGCAGAGATGTGTGCTGCTATTCCTGTACGTCTTGAAAGGAAACTGCCACCAGATCCTCTGCTATTTTCTGTTCACAGGGCTCTACTGATTGGCGTGATATTTCAGCCTCTGCACTAACCCCCATGCTCTAAATATGCAGGGACAGTTGTGCGCGCAGCCAAGCACCGTTCCCCGCTGCCGAGGCAGGGGCACCGGTGGGAGGCAGCTCTCCCCTCGCCAACACGTGGCAGAGCGCTCGAGAAAGGCAAACCTCTGCAGATGACACAGGTTATGGTGGCTTTGCCCTGATCCGTTGCAACATCTGACACGGGCTGGATGGGTGTTTGCAAGGTGGGTGGTGGGCAGCAGCACCTGCGAAGAGGGGCTCTCCCTGCTGACCGCTTTTAAAGAAAAGTATGTTTGTTGTTTTTTGTTTGTTTTTTTTTTTAATTCACTGCATTGGTAGCAGCATATGACCAAAGGAAAAAAAAAAAAGATATTTTGAGCTTGAAGGACACGAACCACCGTTACAGGCTGGTTCCTCAAAGGGAAATTGCACAGATGTGTTTACTACTTCTTAATATTGATCTAGGAAGTATATATACTTTACTCCCTTCTGCTTGTAATCAGCAACAGGCCTCTCAAATTTGAAGCAGGTACCAGTGCTCCAGCTTAACTTCCAATTATTTTTATGCTTATGCATACAAAGTTGGTAGCACTCTTTTATTGGGGAGAAAGAGGGAGAATGTTATAATGTATCAAGAGGTGGTTTCAGGTGCCTCTGGTAAAAATGTGGGGCTTAGCTTCTCCATACAGATACTGAGTTTTGTGGCTGGAGGACACAGCTCTCCCCTCTTCTCATTGGGACCTGTCACAACAGATTCACTTTTTCTGAACCAGCATAAATCTGGAGTGACTACACTGACGTCAAGCTGGCATGAGACTTAAGTGTCAAAGCCTAGGGAAGCTAAAAAGGGCTTTTTTTCCATTGACTTTAATGAGCTGGGCCCCTTCTCTTAAAACAAGTTGTTTTCTTGGCACTCTGCTTCAGACATGCCCCTTGGGTGCCCAGCCTGATGGGGATGCAGTGCCTCGATAGAATACTGCAGCCCTGGGTGTGCCCTGCACATCACACATGCAAACTGGCCTTGCTGGGTCACCTCGGGTGGAAAAGCATCTTTCCATAGTCCCCTTGCGATGCTGCTAAAAGGAGACAAGCCCCTGGTGGCCGCTAAAAACCCAACAAGCTGGAAAGACTCCATAGATGGCTGAGGATTTACTGATAGGGCTGTCTTTAATAAGGCAGGTTAACCACCCTGCCAGGAGGATTTGCATCAGGTGCTGTGAAAGCAACAGCAGTGGGAGGGAAAACCCTGATGCAGAGAGCCATGCTGCTCTCTGACACCATCAATCTGCTCCCAGGGATGTGGTCTCATGTCTTTCCTGCTTTGCTTTTGCTTTGTTCTCCCTCCCGCTGGAGAGCAGGGATGAGCTGTGGGTAGCTGCAGTGTGGGAGGCAGAGGGCACAAGTGAGGGCTTTGCCCTACGAGGGGAAGCAGTGGCGTCGCAGAAGGACATTAGCAGTGCTCCTTGTCTCCCGGTTTTCCTCTGCGAGCAATTTCCAGGGAAATTGAACCCGACTCCCCTCCATTAGCTTCTAACCTCCTGGCCGCTGGGCCTGTCTTTTGCATTATGACAGAGCAGAGCTGCTTTGTGCGCTGCTGTCAGGGTCTGAACAAGCTTTGATAAAAGACCAAGTGCTGGAGTGAGAGGAAGTATTTACCAAAAGTTGTTTTCGATTTCCTGAGCTTGCTGTATCCATTCCCCTTCACTTCTGGACTCTGAAACAATCAGTCTTCTGGGGGAAGCCTTGCTTCATTATTTTTGCTTCCCCCAGTGCAGCTGACACTTAAGTCTTGGTTTCCCAATCCTTCCAGCTCTGATTCATTAACTTCAAAGTCCATACAAAGCTGCTGCGGGTTCCCTGGCTGCTTGCGCAGGGATACATGCCTGCCGTGGCACTGTAGTGTTTGGTTTCCTAGACAGAGCTGTGACACAGCTCTGCCTGCCTCTGGGTATGCACGTGGCATCTGGTCTCTCCTCGGCAGGCCTGTTTGGCCCCCAGATTTTGGGATTTCCAGCTCACCATATAGTGTGTTCACCCCACGTAGGTTGACTAGTTGTCCCAAGTTGCTGGCAGCCTGGGTACAAGGCTGATCTGTATCTGCCAAAGGTGAAGCAAGAGGATTTTCTTAGAGATTTGTGTGTGTAAATAGGTTGCCAAGGCTGAATGGCAACCCTGTGCCTGGCAGAGGTGAGGAGGAGTCAGGAGGAGGGTGGGCTTTAGGGTGGATGCAATAGCCTAGCTGGGCAGTGAGGCTTAAGGCATTCAGCAGTAGCTTCTCACTGAACTGTTTAATGGTAAATCCAAATGCAAATCAGTGCTCTAACTTATCAGTCCCCTGCGTGCGAATGCACGATGGCGAGCACCTCGGTGCATGGGTAACTAACGGAGCATGCAATGCCTGAGCCTGGCTTTAAAAAGGGAGCTTTTCTGCTCAGCAAGGGGCCGAGGGGAGTTGCAGTGGGGAACTGAAAACCTCTTCCTTGGAGCCCCAGCCTTGTGCTGGAGAACACTGTGTTCCAGGAATAGCTGCCTCTCACTCTTGGAGCTGGCTCTGCCAGTTTCATGCCTGAAAACGTCACCCTTATTTTTCCACCTGCATGAGCAGATTTTGAGCATTCAGTCTGAGTGCCTTTTTGCTATGAGTAACGCTTTGCGCTGCTGTAGCCGTGCTGAGAGTTTGTACTGATGGTCTGCACCAGGGATTTCCCAGGTTCACTAAAACGATAACTGTTTCCACAGTAGCTTTCCTGGCGTAGGCTTATCTCCCAGAGGCTGCTGTGTGAATTTTTAGGCTAGCAAGACATGGGGGAATAGTGCTGCATGGGTGGAGGGTTTTTCTTATTAGTAGCAATATTGTTGTTCTTAATTAGCTTCTCTTTCCACCCAGGCCATGCAAGAACCAAGATAACAGCAAAAATTAGCCTAGCAGAGATGACCATCTCTACAGACTCCAACAGCACCAAGCACAATCCATTAAAAATCAGGCCCAGACCAGGAGCATAAAAACCCAAACAAAATACTGCTGAAAAGAAGTCAAACTTCTCCCCACCCTGAACTTGGCTGTGAAATGCTTCTGTGGGGGAAAAAAGTTCTTTCTTCCACAAAGAAGGGTGCAGAGCCTGGTTTGCTCAGAGCCATTGCTCTCATCTTCTGAACAAAAGGTGAAAGGTTAGTTGAAAACATAAGGAGTGTGGGCAGCTTAACTGTGCATTCACCACTAGCTGCCTGGCGCTCTCCTCCTGCAAAGCCTTTCCTCTGTGGGGGGTGAGGGAGAAGGGGTGGTCAGCCTTTAGGAAGGGTTAGCCACAAAATGTGCAAAACCCAGCTTTGCTCCATCCTCCCTTGGAGGCTCTGACCCGACCTCTGCAGGAGCTGCTGGTGGCCAGGCTCCCGCTCCCTCCCTTGGCGCAGCCCTGCTCAGCTCAGTTGTTCTCACACAGCTCTGGGGACAGGTTCCCACCACTGCGGCTGCGTGAAGCTGGTGTGGCTTTGATGGGAGGGAGGCAACAATGAGCTCGGACATTTTAGGGTTATGAAAATATAAAGCCTCAACCAGATACTACTTTGCTTCTTCCTTTCTGCCCTTGCTGTTGTCAAGACTAGGAGTTTATATTGCGCAGTGAGCCCATTTGTTTTGTAGGAGACCAAGTGATTGAAAACAGCCATGATATTACTATGCGCGGACAGTACATTTTTTCCATGTATTTTCATAATCCTTTTCCCAAAGGATCAAATGTGTCTTTATTCTATAACTCCACAATGGGTTAGAGCAGCTCCTAAGGCAGGAATTGTTCTGCTCTATAGGCTACTTAATACTTTCTATAAACAACTGCCAAATTAGGTAGCTAATACTCAATATTCCTGACCTGACCAGCAAAGTATTTGTAGCTGTGTACCAGAGGGGAGACAAGGCTGGAGATAGGAGAAGTAAACCTGGGGTTAAAGATGACAAAATACTGGTTGTGGGAGTTTTCTTGGGTTTTTTTGGTTTGGTGTTTTTTTTTTTTTTTTTTTTTAAAGCAAGCATATGTGTACGGGTACAACTGCATTTCCCTCAAAAGAAATGCAAGGAAGCTTTAATCTCAGATCTCTATTGTACCTTAGGCTCCTCTGGTACCTAAGCCAAACTGTATCTAGTTGAGAATGGAGTTTCACCAATAATGTCACGGGATACATTTTTAAGTACGCATGTGCCTGCTTGCTTTTTGTCCCTAGTAACACTATGTAATTCTCTAAATATTGTCTAAACTTGAGCCACAGCATCGAGGGTCCAAGACAGAGCAGGACCCGTTAGTCCTTCGCAGTCCTTGGGATGGGAAGTTACCACTCTGCTTGCCCTTTGAGGAAGGGCTACTTGGGGCAGATGGGACACTGTGGTGGTGTCCCATGGGGACCCTAGACCTTGCCCTCTTTGTGGGTCCCTGTGGCAGATGCTGCCAAGCTGCTGGGGAGGTGACATTACTCCACCATGAGCCTGGCAGTCTCTGGGACACAGAGCGACTGAGGACTAGGAAGGTCCATAACAAGGAAAGGAAAAAAAAACCCCAAAATCTTTCCCCCTCCAAATATTCCATTTTTGTGGGAGCGCTATGACCGTTCCTCACAAGGGCCCTGAAAGCAGATGTGAGTTTTTCTATTGCCCCCATTGCTGTTTCTCTCAAACAGCCCCCTGAGATGTCCTGCTGTCACTGCCTTGCCTAGCAGGGACACAGCTGCACAAGCCTTGGCCCTTGCAATGCTCCATCTGAGCAGCATTTTGCAAAGGGATGGGCTGCAGACCCATGCACTTCCACTTGCAAGAGTCCTCCCCCCCCCTTGTTTTTTTTTCCCCTCCTCCCTCCTCTCCTTTGCGCTCAGAAAACATCTGTTTCCAGATGTTGTTCTTGAGTCTAATAAACGCAGCAAAAGGTCTTGAGTTAATATATTTACAATAGCTGGAGATGTTGGCTGCTAGTTAATGGCTCATTCGAGCACACCAAGACCCCCACATTTCCTGGGGTGGGGTGGGGGAGAACAGAAAGAAAAAGAGAAGTGGGGTGGGGTTTTTCTCCCTAGTAAACGGCCTGAAAAGGGGAAGTTCTCCTCAGGCAGTTTTGAAGATTACTGGTGGGATCGAGCGCACGGCCATCTCCATGCAGTTGGCTTCAACTTCCAGTTAGTGACAGGAAGAGCACTTTTTTTTTTTTTTTTTTTTTTTTTTTTTTTTAATGAGAAGCTCTACTTGAAGTGAAGGAAAGTGTGGAAGGCCTGCTATTGTTGCGCACCCCTTTCCAGGCCAAATGAAGACCTGCTGTAGATACCTTGCTGGCTCGAACCATGCGCATAGAAGCAAAAACCTCATCCATGCCCAGCTCTTCCATTTCTGGCCTGCGGTGTGGGGTCGTTAATGTGCATGGTACCTACGTGGAGTCAAAGAGCGTTTATGGTCTCTTGCAATGAGACCGTGTTGTGCCCCATGAAGAATCCTCACACATCGCGCCCCTTTGTGAGCACTGTCTGTGTGTTCCAGAGCAGCACTGGGCACCCTCTCTGTAAGATGCTTTGATGCCCACGTACAAACGTCTTTCAGGAGGGCAAAGCGCCCGTGCTAGCTACAGACTGACAGACCTGGAGGCTTGTAAACCTGTACGTAACCATGTAAAGCACGTCAACTGACCCAGTGCCACATGCTAGATACGAAACGCTTTCTTTCATTGTACAGAGTTCAGCTGCTTTGTGAGGTATATATTGCTTTATATTTGTTCCAGATTTCATTGCATGTTTGTGCTGAGGTCCGTAACTGCCCCTGAGGACCTGTTAGAAGTGGTGGAAGCGTGTGGTTACTGTCCTTGTAAGGAATTGCATCAACCTCCCCGAGGAGAGAGGATTATAGCCTCAAGCTTGGCCTATCAAGGGCAGCGTAGTCTGCTCTAAGAGTCACCGGTCAGTGAAATCACTCCCTTTGATTGCAGCTGAGCATCTGCTTCTACTCCACCAGCCTCGAGAGTCACAAACTTGCAGGAGGACTGGTTTCAGGCCGGCATCCACCTCCTCTGAGGCTGCCGAGAGAGCTGAAGGTTGTGTCACGCTCAACTCGAGTGATGAGATGACTCCACGTGCCGGGGCCTGTCTCTGGAGGCAGCTCATTTGACGAACAGTGCTGCAGACTCGGCATGCGCAGTTGGCTCAAGTTCGTAGCTAAATTAGTCCATTTATATTGGCATGGGATGACAGGGCTCCTTAATGCCTCATGGATAGAAAAATTACCCTCCTGCACATCTGTAGCTAAGGCTTTTGTGTGAAACCCGGCTGAGTGTGGCTCCCCAGCCTGCAGCAGCTATGACTTACCCCCTAAATGAACTGATCAGCTGGAGAAGGGCTGTCAGGGAGGCAGGAAAAGGCACTTATAGAGTCATTCGGGCAATGCTCATGTCCGGACAGCAGGATCTCTATCACAAATCAGAGCGAAAGAGCAGAGAGCTCTCCCCAGTCAGTGTGGGGAAATGAAATGTAGACACCCAGCAGATTTCCGTTTTCAGCTTAGAGGGCGCATTTTTGTGATTTTAGTGTTTGGGCTTGTATAAAGGAGAGAGAGAGTGAGACAGCCTTCAGTGAAGCTATGTATAACACAGGCAGGTAGCTGCAGTCATCAGTAGTTCAACCCCAGTCTTTCAGTAGTAGTGTACTTCAGAGTTCTCTAGGATGCCCAGCATCCTGGTTGCCAACTGTTATTTCCCCATGTAGATCTCTGCTTCCCAAACACTGTCTTATCAGCCTCTAAGCATCTCCCCTTCATTTCTCACTGTCCGCTTATTTGCTGTGATGGCAGATGGCGCCTTGGGTAACTCCATGGACCACGGTTTCTCTCTGGCAGAGCCACAGCCTCAAGACTCCTTTTCCTTTTGCAAAGAAATAGGCTGCTAACACAGGCATAGCTGGGAAGAGAATGAGCAGGGGGTAGGAGACTGGGGTGGCTGTGCCTACCAGACTAATGCACGCTTTGTGTGTGCCGGGTCTGTGGGTGACATGGCTCTGCCCCACTCATACGAGAAACTGTTGAAAGGCTGCAGCCATCAGCGGGGTGTTTTCAATGCGTGCCGGAGCAGCAACGTGAATTTGAGCAGCAAGATGACAAGAAACCTGCTAAAAGAAATAGAGAAAGGATTTCCTGCCTCGCAGACGCTAAAACCCTGTTTGGGGAAACGAGTGGCTCTGAAAGGCATGAGGCCATTCGAAGAATTGGGGCTGTGTGCTACCGGGCCCTCCAAGGGTTTGTCTAGTGGAAAAAAAAAGCTCGTGCTCGCTTTAACCTGCTCCCAGAAGGTCTATTTCTTCCAGCCCTCTGAAACAGAGACCGGGCGAGAGATGAATATGAGTTTTCTCTTGCCAGTAATTTCCAGCACAGACTGCACGCAAAATCTTCATTTAAAATGTGTAAATGACAGCGAAGGAGCCACAAGGGAGCCAGATTTTAAGAGACCAATTTGCTGCCCGTGTTTTAAGGACTGTACACCACAGCAGGACCCACACTGCTTCACTGCTGTGTGCGCTCAGGAAGGGGATCAAAGGATGGACAGACGGACAGGAGGGGCTCAGCAGAGCCTGCATGTCACCCTGGAGGATAAAATATTGTATGTCATGCTTGGAAAAATTGGGAGAGGTGGGCCTCCCTTGCTCCTGAAGAATAGAAAGAGGCTTTGTTTCCCAGACGCGTGGCTCAGAGCTGCCCTACGGCACGTATTGGGGAGACTGCTCCCCGCCAAGGGGGTTTTCTGTCCGGCGCCCTGTGCCCAGCAGGACATGGAGGAGATGACGGGAAGCTCTGCTTCACTAGAGGGCCTCAGCAGATTAGTTCCTCTGAACGCCCTCGGTGCCCTCCACGGTCGGCAGGTTGTGCACCCAAATCAAGCCCAAAAGGTTGCCCCCCTCGCACTGCAGCTTGCCTGCCTGGGGTGTTGCTCCATGCTGCCCTTTCCTTGTTTTTTGCAGAGCCCTCAGCTGCTAGCTCGTTTCTAGACGTTTCCCTCTGGTTGTCACCCTGCCTGGCTGCTCTCCTCAAAATATCAAGGTCAAAATAGCCCACCGCTGGTGCCTCAGGGCTGCCCCAGGGTCTGCGCAGGGGGACGCAGACAGCCCGTTTGCACCATCCCGTAAAATGCCCTTGGGTGGCGGGGAGGAAAGGCGCAGGCTGATGTGAGCCCAGCCTCTACTTTACAATCTCTTTCCTGCCTCTATAAATAACCTCGGCGAGAGTCACTTCAAAGGGAAGGGCTGGCGGTGGAGAGGTGGTTTGGGGACTGAACGGGACAGGGGCGTCCCACTACCCGATCCCACCCCGGCGCTTTGCATAAATAAATAAATCATGCAGCAAGGGAGAGGTGGAGAGAGAGGGCGAGCAGAGGAGGTTACTTTGGGAAGCCGCGCAGCTCGCTCATCCCAGCCCTGTAGTTCGGAGGGAGTGTGTCATGTTACAGGGGAGCCACGATCAGCCAGAGCACAACGTCGCCGGAGCAGCTGAGAATTACCTCTCTCTAATGGGGACTTTCATGTGCGAGCTCCTGGCCGGTCTGCGAAGGAACTGAAACTGGCAGCTTAGAAGGAAACAAAAACCTACCAGCAAACCAAAAGACTGAAACGTAGGAGGGGAAAAAAAAAAAAATCCTGATCAGATTTTCTCCCCCCCTTCCACTCTTTGCTGCAGTTGGATCCTTTTTTTTCTGCACCCTTTTTATGTGTGTGTGGTTTGTTTTTATTTTTTAAAGACCCCCCCCCATCCACTTTTGTCATTATTGCTGTTATTTGTCGTTTGCTGGCACTGGGATCCCCTTGGACACTCCTTTTCTATGTCTTCTGGATTGTGCTTCCCGGAGTAGGAGTGAGGCTTTATTTATTCTATTTATTTATTTATTGTTTCTCAGGACAGGGAGGGAATGTTGGAGGAGAAGAGCTGGAAAGGCGTCGGCGAAGCAGCTTTTGACAGGGGGTGTGTGGCTCCCTCCAGGACTGGTGATGGGGAGAGATGCTGCCGCCTCCCTCTCCTGCTGGGCTCGGGGCTGCCTGGTGTCTCCCTGCTCTCTCTGGTGCTGAGCCTTCTGCTGTACTTTCGGACCTCTGATCTGCAGTCCCGGGTGTCCCACTTGGAAGCGGACAGACCCACACAGCTCCCTGCCTGGCTCTCAGCAGACCAAATGGAGACAGCTATTTTGGGAAGAGTTGACCAACTGCTTGATGAGGTCGGTGTCCTTTCATTTTGAATGTATAGTTTGCAGTACTATAGATTTTAGGAACGTGCATGCTTGCATAGTTGCATTACCCATTTTTTTTCCCCTGCCTTAAAAATGCATTTCTGAGCAAGTGATGCTGCTAGCTTGAATTTCCCGTGCCTTCAGGTCCCTCCCATCTCTCAAACCCGCCTGGCGTTTGCTTCCCTCTGCCCCAGCCCATGCTTGGTTGAGCCCTGGTGCTTTGCAAAAGGGGAAACCTCATCCCTGGTCCTGGCAGGGAGGGAAGAGCCTCCAGCCCTCTCCGTTTGGTGACTGGTGGCATTGCTTGCTGAAAAAGTTAGAGCTAGAGGTTAAACCTGGGAATTCAGTATGGGTTTGTACCCCGGGAGAGGGACAGGTAAGGCACACCACAGCCGGCATGGCTATGGGAAGAGGTAACTGCAAACACACCAATGTCGTGACGCGCTGACTTTGCCGCCGTGCCAGCCCTGACCCCTTCCATGGCTCCTGGCTCAGGAAACTGAGACGCACTGGCACTGCCAGGATAGTTTCTGGCACTGCCAGGGTAGTTTCTGGTACTGCCAGAGCATCAGTGCAGACCATATGGCTGTGCTATGCCTGCTTGAGCCTCATCCAAACTCCATCGGAGCCAGCAGGCTCTTCCTCTGAGGAAGGGGGAGAGCTGCTGCTGAAGAAGCCTGAGCTTCAGCAGGTCAATAAAGAGGGCCCAAAAGTGCAGATTTTTGTTGCTGACACCTTTTACTTTGCTGTGCTGATGCTGCTGGGGCCTGCCTGGGCTCCTCTGCCCTGGGCAGGATGGGTACCCTGCAGGATTCCTCACCTTGTTGGGGCTTTGAAGTGGTTTTGACATGTGTCGGGGAGCAGATGGTGGCTCACGTCTCTGAAGTCTCCAGGCAGGTCCACACTAACCTGTTCCCACAGCTCTGGGGGAGGCTTGGGGCTAAGGTTCAGGGCTGGGGCCGTTTCTACCCACTTCTCCTCTTTTCTGTTTACTCCAGCCTTGGCATGAGACAGGCTGCAGAGATCCCCGGGGCTAGCCCAAAAGCTGTTTGTGTCTGAAAAAATCTCATGTGCTGCTATTGCCAAATGGGGCGAGGAATGGGATGATCAGAGCAGTGGCTACTGGGACCTGCCTCGGGGCAGTGCTGCCTGGCACCCGGGGGGACCTGGGGACCCCACTATGCTTTCTAGGAGCAGTGAAGGTCTGTGGTGAGGAGTTTAAACCTACAGCTGACAGGCTCGGCTACTGTTTACGGGTCTCGTGGGAGCAGTCCCTGGATCGGCTGGGGTTTGCAGCCAAAAGCTGTGAACGTCAAGTTAGCAAACACCGTAGGAGCTGCTGGGATGTGGGTTTGAGTGGCCTCTGTGGGTGAGGAATAAGGGGGAGACAGAGTCTATGGGGCCATACCCCACAGAAAAAAGCTTTTTAGGGAGGCAGAAGTGTTCCAAGTGGCTGGACCTGTGCCCTGCAGTTGCACCCTTGCACAGTGACTCCTTCCCTGCCATCAGGCAGAGGATAATGTGTAGCGGTCCCTCATTGCTGCTGGCACGAGTCTCCTGGGAAGTCGCAGTTTATCTCTACCAAGTGATTTGAGACGTGCCACAGGATGCCTCCTGGGAGTGGTGCCCGGGGCCGGATGGCCCCCTGTGTCCTGCTGGCTCTGCTGGTTGCAGCACCTTTCCAACTTTTTATAGCCCAGCTTAGTGAGGAAATGGGGCTGTCATGATGCCCACATGCGCGGCAGCACCCATATTTTCTGAGCAGCCCCTCCTGAGCCCCTGGGGGTGGCCCCAGCCCCCCTTGCAGCCAGTGTGGGGAGCAGCCATGGGACAGGAATCACTGGCTGAGGGGCCAGCACTTGCTCCCGGGTACCACCGCGGTTACCAGCTCCCTGCTGGGCCACAGCTTCAAAAATAGCTTGGAGAAGGTTGTCGGAGCCTGTGGAGGAACAGGGATGCCTGGCCAAGGTCTCCTGTCCCTTTACACCTCTGAAGGTCTGCTGCCTGTGGGGGGAGGAGGGCTGTGCTGCCTGGGGAGGAGACCCTCCCCGACTCTGCTGCTTGCTTCAGCTAAGCTCCTAGAACAGCTACTTCAGGCTTCCACAACTCAGCCAGAGGTACTGGCGTGGGCCAAGCGGCTTGATGTGCAGGGCGGGGGTCTGCTGGCAGACAGATGGTGGAATGGCATATGGGGCTTTTGCTTAGGAAAGAAAAACAAATCCCCCTGGTCTTGCTTTTCATTAGGTCTGAAGTGGGGCTAAGTAAGTTGGATGGGTCTCCCAGCCTGGCTGGCGAGGGACAAGAAGGACAGAGAAAACCAGGAAAGATAAAGGGGAGCAGGGAAAGGATGGGAGAAGAAAAACGAGGAAAGCAGGAGAGAGTGCCGAGCATGACTGGGAGGAGAGGGGCTGCGACCGGGTTTGCCGTGATGGACGTGAAAGCAGGATATTCATTCCCCCCGCTGTTCAGACCCTTGCTGCCTCTCACTGCCACATCCTCACAGAGTTTCCTGGTGTTTCGACCTTAATGGGTTTCACAGCTGTCAGCTCCGTGTTGTCCATCACAAAATAAAATAGCAATGCTTTAAAGAAACCCTGGCTTCGGAAGGAGCTGGTCAAGGAGGTGGGAGGTGAGAGGAGCCACGGGCACAGGGGCATGTTTCTAGCTCTGGTGGCTGTGAAGATCAGCTGGAGGGACATAAAGAAGCAAAGTCTGTGAGGGCTGATAAAGGACTTCTAAGGTTATGCTCAAAACACATACTGCTTTCTGCTCTGAGCTGGAGCACCTGGTGCCCTCCAGACTGTGCCGTGTTTGTGTGCAGGTGTGCCCTGGAGGTTCCCAAGCATCTGTGAGCAGCTGTGCAGACACTGTATGGACTGCACTGAAAAATGCAAAATGCAGAAATCCTCTTATGTGCCCTTCTTCCAGACAAGCAAAAATAAAGCAGACTGGCAGGGAGAGGAGCTGGGTTGGCTGGTTTAAAACAATAATTTTTAAGCCAGCTGGTGGGGATGTTTTCCCGGTCTTGGAGCCCAGTTTTGGAGCACCCGTGGCTGGCTGTGGCAGTGTTTCCATCTCAGTTCAGGACGAACAAGGAGAGGGCAGCAAATGCTTTCCCAGAAGCAGCCTGACCAGTGCTGCTTGACTCGCTACTGTGTAAACCTCTGCCTGGTGTTAGCAAATACCAGAGGGGAATTGTCTACCAGACACGAATTGATTAAGGTTTCCCACAAAAACGTCTGTGCGGAATGGGCCAGAAAAAGGTACTTCAGGGCAAACTTTAGCTCCACATAGGAATTCCTCTGCATTTATGGGACATCATAAAATCATATGAAGAGCACAAATAAACTCACTACTGGCATTTGCAGGAGAAGCAGTGGTTTCCAAAGAAGAAAACGGGGTCCTTTCCCATCCTGGGTAACATTTGGTACTATTTCATTTGCCGAAAGCTTGTCAAGGTGGAGAGCAGGATGGATTCAGTGCTGCTGCTAGGAAAAACACCCAGAATTTGTGTGCTTGTAGAGACAGAAGTGTGTGTGTGTGTAACAGAACAGCAGTTATGCTCTAAAGCCTAGGGGAAGATCAGCTGCACCTCTGCACCGTGGTGAGTGCGCTCAGCATCTCAGGGGTTGTGTTGAAGGTATTTGTTGTGTCTTTAGTGACACAGTGAAGGGATTCAGGGGCTGTGCCATGGATGGGGAGGGAGCATTGATCCTCACTGCTTTCCCAGTAGGCTCATTTCCCTGGGACTCTTTCCTTACTTACGTGAGCAAAGGAGGGACACCTGAAAACTCCCTTTCCCTCCTGACTTAAAGCTTTTTTTTCCTCCTTTTGCTTCAGTGTCTCAAAGCACACTGCTCAATTCTGCTTCCCAGGGTCTAGGCTGGGAAGCAGCTCTAAAGCATCCCCTGCATCGATCTTTGGCTTAGTGTTTTCCACACCAAAATCATGAGATCTATTTTTTTAATTCCCATTTCTCTGGTAGGTAAGCCCCATTTCCTTTCAGCTGCTTGCAATCCTTGAACCTAGGTGGTGTTATTTCCAAGCTTTTTGCTCCATCTAGGAGGGCTCACTGCTTGCTTTTGCTCTATGCCACATGGTCCTGCAATTCCAGGAGCTGGGCCTTTAAGAAAAAACAGCGAAATTGGAGATAAAACAATAAGAGTTAACAAAACCACCCACCCTTGAAATTCTCCTGATGGTTGTAATAGATTATCTATTTGAGACATGTTTCTTTTAGCTGTTGGAGATAGTGGTGGGAAATGATTTCACCTCCCCGGGTGACTGCAAACAACTACGTCTGCTAAAGAGCTATTAATCTGCCCCCGCTGAAGAAGTGCCCTCTCTTTCACCTAATCTCAAGTGCCCATCCAAAATAGACAGGCACTTGCAAGGTTTAGGAGGCTACAACCATGGTCCTGTAATGTCAAAAGAGGTCTCACTTTCACTGCTCTGTTCACCCAAGCCAGCCCTGTCCTGTCACACGAGCAGCGAGTTAACAAAACCCACGGGAAAAGCCTGTGCTGGCTTTATTGCCTGTTTCCAGCGTGTGTTTCAGCCCGACCCTCCTGGCCTTGCCCTCTTGCAGACAGAGGGTTTTTCCCTTTTCTCCGCACTCAGCGATGTGCCATGGCTCCCTAAATACGCAGAGGTGCACAGTCCTCATGTTGGAGCTGGTCACCTGTGGCCACAGTGCTGGCAAAGGCTTTTTCAGCCACTTTCATATGTGTAGGGGGAAGGTGCAGCCGTTATGTCACTGGAAAACACGACAGGCAAGAGCAAGCAGGCTATGCTGACAAGCCAGTCCTCTCTATAAGAAGTGTTTTCAGCACTTCTGCCAGGGCAAGAGGTAGCCAGTTGCTGCTCTGATGTTTTGTGCTCTAGGTGTCCTGCAGGTGAAAAAACAAACCCCAGATCTCAGAAAGGAGGTCACAGTGACTAGATTCCCAGTGACCGTGTTCTTTTGTTTTTGCTTACAGAAGTCAACCTTGCCCTAAGAATGGTTTTCTGTTGCCTGGGAATGAAAGTTTTCTCGTGGAAAGGCCAGTTTTAGAGGAAAGCCCTTTCTTTGTACTCTCCTGAGCAAAGCCGGCTTCTCATGTTGGACCAGGTGGTATTTTGCACAGTGGTAATGAGGGAAGCAGAAAAGGCCGGGAATTCATTTTGTTTCACCATCTCAACCCAAAGTTGAACTGAGGTCTCCAGAAGCCAGGGATTTTTTCTGTTGCAGTCAATGTTTGTTTAATAGATTGTGCAGGAAACTGAACTCCAGGCGCTCCTAAATTCCTGGTAGGTTTTGCCTCCTACTGAAGGGGAGCAATCACACGGCACCAGTGCCCTTTGCACTCGCCAGGGATGTGCAGTGTCTCGGCTCTAGGGGAGGCACTGCGATGGTCAGGGAAGGGGAAAGTGCCTGACGGCTGCATGGTACGGGTGCTCAGGGCTGTGCTCCCAGCCCTGCCCAGCAGCACCTGTACCTCCCTCCTGAGGGGCCCCTGTCCTCGAGAAGGCTATTTCAGTTGTCCCAGGTGTTTCCACTACCCTGACCCTGCAGATAAAGTCGTGAGGAAATGCTATCGCTCCTGTTCCTCTCCTGGTCGTGCTCAAGTCCTGCTATGTCATCACTTCCCTGCTAAGTCCAGTTATGCTGCTCCTCTCCTTGTGCGCCAGCACTGCAACCCAGCCAAGGCTTCTTGCAGCAAGCCCTGACTCTGCCATTCCCCCTTGGCCTCTGGGGTGCCTCTGCATTTCGTGGGGCAGGGATCTGTTGCATAATTCCTTGCAGATTTCTGTCCTATAAAGGGCCCTGCTACAGCCAGGGTGTTTAGACCCTCGCTGGTTAGGAAATGACTTTCTGCTCCTGCCTGTGTGAACCATCACCCCTCCCCTGCGCTAAGCCCGATTCCCAAACATGGGAACCCCACCCAAATGTGGCAATCTCGTGTTCAGACATTTTGGTTGGCACATGTGTAGATGGAAACAGGAATGCGTGTGTCTACATACCAGCCCAAGTATCCAAATAAAGGCTCCACTGTCCTAGTTGTGCCCATGTTTGACCATTAGCACAAAGTGTTCGAAGCCAGGCAGCGCTGCAGAGCAGAGCCATGCCATCTCAGGGTGGCAGCTAGATAGGAACGTGCCCAAATGCAAAGATGCACATATTTGTGCTTTTAAGCTGAGAAGGTAAACACAGATAAAATGCTGTATGCCAAATCAACTCCATATCAAAACATTTCAGTCTACCATGCAAAAAAAAAGCTCTGAAATATTCAATTTCTAGTCAGCCACAACAACCCTTACTGATTTTGACTTGTACTAAGGAAGCCAGTCCTTTCAAAGTGAAAAATGGAAAAGTTCCAGCCAGTTCTGCCTTCCCTCATCCCAGGCAGAAATACGTTGCTTTATTTTTTGCCTCTTTAGAAGAAATTTGCCACAAACTGATGCCTTCTTGCAGGAAGGTGCTCACTTACTTTTGAAAATCAAGTCATTTCTATATGATCCTGGGCATGGGCTTCTGTTGAGTCCAGCATAAGGCTATTTCTTTTCAAATGTTGGCCTTGGTTATGAAGTCGGTTGGACAATAAGAAGGTGCAACTGGGATGAACAGTTGGGCTTGAGGGTTAGAAGGGAAGATGGAGTTGCTCCTCAGCACAGGCACCCCAGCAGCTCAGTCTTCTCAAATCATCTCAAATCATTAACCAAGTGTGGTTCACAGGCATTAATGAATAACTTCCTTGGATTGATTTGCATTTTCTTCACTAAATCACAGCTATTTTGATAAAGTCTATGAGGGGTGGTGCGGATGCTGTCCCTAAAGTGCATTTTGCTGAGGACACGGGTCAATTTTAATGACATTTCCATTGAGGGAAGATGCGGTGGCCTCAGGTGGACTCTATTGCCCCTTTAAGAGATACACAGACAGGGCCAGAGAGCAGGAGACTGACACACTGGCACCATTAGAAATCTAAACTCATTGGAAATTAGTATTTTGACATGATTCCGCCATGTGGAAGCTCTTGATAGGTTTTGTCTTGTTCTGCACTTGGAGAAAAATTAAGTTTCACAGCCTCTGGAGGTTTCAGGAAATGTTGTTGCTGTTTTCAGGCCACCTTCAGCTGCAATTTTTCAGTGGGACCTTTCCGTCCATCCAGGGGTGTCTATGAGCATAAGGAGTCTGCTGCAGGAGGGGAAGAGTACCTGCTTCCAGTCTCCATTTTTCATCTGCTGAGTGGGTCTTCTGAGAAATATGGCTTTCTCATGAGGACACAGTCACCTCTTTATTCGCCAATCCTGGCTCTTGATTTTGTAACGCCTGTCAGGAGGACCACATTTGGAGGCCATTACGAAACTCCCTCAGCCTGCTTCCAATCAACCCCCACATTTCTAGTTAAAGACTATGAGCTTTAATGCCTTTCTTCGTTCCCAAACTGTTCTCTCCCATCTCTACTTGGGCAGCATCCCCCAGTCCCACTTTTCCAAGAATTTGAGGCTTTGGTTTCAGTGGTATTAATGATTCATTTTGCTCTTTTTCCTCCCGTGACAGAAATTAAAGTTCCACTTGCCAAGACATCGAGAAGTTCGAGACGCACACCAGCGATGCAACTGCCCGGCAGGTAGGGACCTGGGATGGCTAGCATTCTGGAAGGGCTTTTTTTCGTCTACATCTTGTTGAAAGCTTTTTTAATGCTGTGTGGTATATGAATGCAAAGTTATGCATACTTGCATAATAGCATGCTGGAGGTATAGGAAATCAATATGGGGGTATGTGTAACAAGTCGGGTACATATGTAATTACTAACTCCGCATACGACAGAAACAGCAGGAAAAGTGATAGACCTCCAGGTAGACATCTAGATAGCCAATAAAGAGAGAAAAATACCTCTAGAGGGCAAATGTTCCCATTCATTTTCGACATCAATTTTGAAGTGGGCAGAATGGCTCTTGGGAGGTGCATCTTTCTTGGTGGTTTGAGAAGGTTTGAGACATGTAGGCTAGACCCAACACCAAAGCTGAACAGCTATATTTTGGTGAGCTAAAATGCCTCTGGGGTGAGAAGATTTGAATTCCTTGGTGTTATACAACTATCTGAGGCATCTTGCAGAATAACAGTCTTCTGTTACAAGCGGCCATTTATCAGGGTTGAATGAAGTGGTCACTCAAGGTCCTGCTCATATAACATACAGAAATATTATGGGATTGCTTAATTTCATTATGTTTTTAATCATGCTAATATCAAAAGGCTCTTTGACACACATCTTCTGAAGTGGTTTCAATACAATAAGTGACAAATTGCTATGGAAAAAACATTTGTGAATGGCATTTCATTCCATTACTATGAATCATTCAGCCTTCCTCATTGTCTTCTGATACATTTGACTGTGTAGAAAAAAATAGAGAAGTGCCAGCTACCACTCACATCCAAAGTTGAAGTTCTGGGAGAGTTTGAATGTCTATATCCCAACTGAGTAGCTGAAGCTCATCTCGAAAAGAAAGAGGCAGGGAAGGTTGTGTCTGGATGAGCATCTGAAAGTGGCATTTCCATTTTCTGTGGTTTCTTCTTTGGTTCTCTTCGGTGCCCAGTGTGAGGTGTTTGACAGTGTCTGGTGGTAAGCATATCGAAGCGTATTTAAGTATGGTCAACAGCGGGATAATGGTGGATGAAATGATGAAGGGGGGGCTGTCTTTACTGTAGGTAATGTTGTCTCAAAATCAGGGTATTTAGACCTCTGTACAGACATAGGAGGTACAGCCTCTTGTCATACTAAAATAAATTTGTAAGGTAGCAGCTCATAAAAGCAAGAGGTAAAGCTATACAGGTTTGCGATGGAAAAGAACTAAAATCCAGGATCCAGACTTGTAGAACATTGTAAAATGCCTGCTTTGACTAGTTCAGATCAGGACTGTTGGACTTTCTTTTTAGTCCCACAAAGAAACAACAGGAACTATTTTGGTTTAAATTTAAAAGACAGTACAAGGGAAACATCTTCTAAGTATCTCTTCTCTAATAATTAGATCAAAACCAGGTTCAACTGTTTTTAAATTTCAACCTTTTCCCTTCGATGGGAACACAAATCATAGCAGTACTCCATTTTCAAGTTCCTGCCTAGACTTGACATATAAATGCCATAAAACCACAGGAATGAATATCCTCCTGGTGCTTCTGAGCCAGCTTGGAGAAGGAAACTTAGAACCTGAATGCAGAGCAGACTAAAAAGAGATTCACTGATTTTTGAGGCCATCTGAATGTGACCCCTACACCGTGTGCGATAGATGAATCGCCCAGGTATTTCAGCATCAAGATTGGTTACAGATACCCACATCCCTTGTGAAGCCTTGGCAGCAGTCAGTGCTGGATTTCTCATAACGCTCATTCCATTAAGCTCATAGTGTGTCTGAAGGACAGCTTTGGTTCAGGAGAATAATAATAAATATCTTATAAAGATTCAAGCTTTCTTTTTACCTGTCAAACTTGCTTGTCTTCATCAAATATCCTATGGACACAGAAACTATTTGTAAAAATTTCCCCCACCCTGCCAGCTAATCTGTTGAGGGAAATGAAACTATGGCCCAAAGCTGATGTTGTGGCAGGTGAAGTCCTGATTGGCTTTGGGCAGTGCAGAAATGAAGGCACCTTCAGCCAGCCGTTGTCTCATCTCAGACCCTTTGCTTCAGGATGTTTCCCTTTGGTTTCCAGGCTGATGCAATGCGGGCCACCTGAAAGCACTGTTGTGCTGTTTCAGCATGGTCTCTCTTCCAGCTCAAGTCCTTGGGAATCCTTTTCCCAAATGCATTTTTTCCCTCGTGTTTAAAATGCCCTAAGGACCAGACAATGTGACCCTTGCGGGAGACCAAGGTATTCAGAAGCACTGAGAAACGTCAAGATGTTGCAAGACTTGGCGCATGCCCGTTGCTTCTCACTGGCCCACTCCACTGCCTATAAACACATGATGTTCCTCACCAAAAATAAATGTTTATCAGAAGTGACATTTGAGTTCATCCTTAACTGTGAGCCAGGTCCCTGCATGGCAAAGAAGGGGAAAAGGAAGACAAGTTCATTTGTTGACCTGTTCAGTCCGGATGTGGAGGTCCCGGGCAGGGTCACCTATTGCCACAGAAGAGCTTCAAGGGACAGGGGGTTGTGAATGTAAATGGTTTGGACAAGCTGGGAACAGGGGAGCAAGAAAACTGTGAAGTGTGTGACTGTGTTGCAGCTATCTGAGCACATGTGATAAGGACCGTCGGAATAACACGGTCAGGAAAACACCGCAGCTGTATTTATAGCAAACGATGAGGAAATAAAAGTTTCCTTTGGCTGGGAAGCTGCTACTTCAGATCACTTGGGCTGGGTGTGACTACCTGTGAGATGTCGCTCCTCAGCATTGTGTTTTTTGAGCTCAGAGGTCGCAATGGTCTACTCCAGCAGTATCTCAGTTGGGAGGACACAACTCCCAAGGTTAGAACAACCTTCCTGGGTAATTAATGACCCAGTTCCCTTCGTCTGATAGATAACCTGTGTGATTCCTTCTGTCCCCACTGTCTGCCAGACTGATCTGGGACAACTTCGTACTGGTTGGGAAAGCGCCCTGAAGCCTCAATGGCAGCAATGACCGTACCTGGCTGTTCACCACCCCCAGACCCTGCGCCATGCCGGGGCCAAGTGTGCACAGGGAGCTCAGCACAGGTTTTAATCCGAGGTCGTTGCGTGCTAGGATGAGACTTGGGGAGTTTTTCTGGGGCTGAGCAGATGCTGGATCTGATTTCTAGGAGTGAGCTTCCCCTTGTGACTTTTGCTCAGATGAGGGGAAATGTTTCTTTTCCATATGGGATCTGGATGTGGCTGAGAGCTCAGGAGAGCTACCTGAGGCTGGAGGATCCTCTCACGGCCAACTAACCTCCCTTGATTTCTGCCACATAATAACAAAATGCTGCAAGGGAGGAGCATTGTATTTCAGGTTGACGTGGTGAAAACCTAAGCTTTCCTTGTCTAATCCAGACCCAGTTGCAGATACAGACCCTGTCTGCCTGGACAGTCTCAAACAGCCAGAGATTACCACCAAAACCCCCTCCCACAGCCTTCCTGGCGGAGGTGGGCGCTTGTGTATTTTATATACTGTGACTCTCTTTATTAGACCTTTCCCCTCTTCCTCTCTTCAGCTCCTATTTTCACAGTCCCCACGTGGCTGTTTTTCACTCTGCTGGCTCTTTGCTCCAGTCTTCAATATACCTTAAAAAAAAAAAAAAAAAAGCTGGCTCCTTTCCCTCTGCCCCCGCAATGCTTGTTTTGGTCCAGTTTCTCCTTGGGCAGGTTGGGAGCCCGCAGCGCTGGAGGCGGTCGGCTGTGCAAGCAGGGAAGCAGCTCGGAGGGATGCCGAATGGCTTTTCCATCCCTCCCTGTGGCAGCGCTCGGGGGCAGAGGAGGGAGCTGGGCTGTGGGAGGAGGGAGCTCCGGCCCCATGGGCTCTCGAGGACTGGGACTGGTGGTCAGGGGGAGGTTGCACAACCCCGTCACAAACCAGTGTGCCTTCTGCTGTTACAGGGGCTTGGAGGCTGGTGTGGGGCAGCTGTAAGGATTTTGGCATTAGCCGGGAACTGGGGTCCTCTCGGGAATGTCTTTGAGGCTTTGCAAGGGAATGTCCCCTGGGCATTTCTTCTTGTACAAAACCTCGCCCATGTCCCCTATCTGCCCCAGCCTGGGGCACAGGGAAATCCACTTGGCCACTCTCTTCAGCTCCGATTGACCTTACAGAAATACCAGCAAGAGCTGCTGCAACTCAGAAATGTTGCTGCTGTTTCCCTTCTTGCGGGGTGGCCTGCAAGAGCAAAGGTGCAGTGGTGGCCCCAGTTGCACCCCAGGGCTGTGGGCCACATGGTGTGCACACTTGCTTCAGGCATCCTGCTTGCCCTCCGCTCGCCCCCTTGGTTACACCCCTCCCGTGCCAGCTGAGCCTCTCAGCACAGCGGCAGCTTCTGGAGGAGGCCACAAGAAACAGCGTGGGGCTGTGGCGGGGCTTTGGCTCCCACCCAGGATGTGTCACCCAGAGCCGGCAGGGCCAGCTGGCAGGAGGCAGCAGGATTTCCCACGTCTCGACCCCTGCCTGGCCCTGCAGGCTGCCTGCAGAGGGAGGAAACGTTGGGAAGGGCAGGACCTGGGCTGGCGGGCAAGGGGGTGGCAGGGATGGCTGCAACAGTGGCAGACCCCTGGGCACCATGGGCTGAGCCCTGGCCCCGCAGCACCCGGGCAGGATATTGCATCCAAGTGGATGCATCCGTTTCTGCCTTGGGATTGTTATCTCCTCCCCAAACACCTCTGGGGAGGTAAGCCAAAAAGGGGGTCAGTGCCTGAGTCCTGCCGGCTTCCCCCTGCCCTTGCACCCCGCCTGGGGTGCTTCGCCTCTTGCCAGGTTGTTTTCATGGCTTTTGTATTTTCTTGCTGTCGTTTTTAAGATAATTCTTTTTTAGCTTGCTAGGGCTGCTCAGAGAGATCTGAGGGCTCCTGTAAGATTAAAAGCATGAACTCTTGAGCCCCAAGAGGTGGTGAAGGTGCTTGAGATCCCTGGTGTGGGGTGAGGATGTGGAAAGGTCACCCCAGCTATTTAAATGCCGGCATCCACGAGCCTTTTTGATGGCCCTGGCTCAGAGCCACAAGGAACATGAGGTGGGAGTGTGCAATGAAACACCCGTCCCCGTGGCCCTCCTGTCAGGAGGTGCATTGAACTAGTTGAAATGCTACCGTTTTGTGTTTGACCTCTTTTCAGGATGGTAAGTCAGCGTGGTTTTCTATGCTGACTATGCAAAAGGTGTTTTCTGCTTTAAAAGCATCTAAATGCAGCTTTTTGACAACCTCTAACCAAAAAATTGCAAAAGACATTTGTCTCAAGCAGCCACTCCTTGCCAAAAGCTTTGAGCTTTCTGAATTGCCTTTTTCCCTTGATGCACTGGCAAAGCCTTCACGGTTGGGCTGGCCGGAGAGTTGAGCTCTGGAGGCAGCAGTGCCTGGGCTGCCACGGACGGGCACCTGGCACCACCGCAGCCAGAGCAGCACGTTGCCGTGTCAGAAAATGTGATTCGTTGGCACGGCATCCCCATGGCACGGCACATCTGGAAGAAAAATTGCAGCATAATCATTGCTTAAATACTTCTCCTTTTTTTCCCCCCTTTATAAGAAATCTCCCTGGGAATTCTATTATTCCCTGAAATTTAAGTATGTTCCCCCCATCCACATTTTTTGGGCCCTCCAGAGTATACACACACTTCAGCCTCGAAGGTTGCTCATGCGCCCTGGCCTGCTGGCTGTATTTTGGGTTGGGGTTTGTTTGGTTTAGACATACTGTTGTTTCATTTGTTTTGAAGATGCAAACCACACAATGAATTCCACGGATTCTGTGAGCGGTCATGAATAGATGGGGATGAACAATTCAGGAAAAAAAACAAACAAACAGTTTGTTTGGTCACTCGTCTCTCTTTCTCCGAACACGTAGGCAGCTGTGCTCTTACACAACTGCCTGGAGTGGCTCGAGGAGTCACCCCTGCCTTGGCTTTTGTCACCTGGAGGTTGCCACATCCATGGCTGAGGAATGGTAAGAGGGAGCAAGGATGCTTCTTATATCTCTAAGCATCAACTCATCCGGCTTAGTCTGCCTTTGGGATTTAAACTGACTTTATTAAAGAGTATTTAATTTATTTTAATGAACCCGCTGTTGTTGCCACAGTGCGGACTAGGAGGGCTCACGTAAGCCATTAATACAGCTGCGAGTGCTGCCCAAGCTGCAAAATGGCTGGAAGGCTAGCATATCCTTATGGTGCTACCATGCCAATAGTTAGGATGGCAAAAACCTCTGCGTTTCCCTCTTTATCCAAAATATGGTTAGAAACAGTCAGTGCATTAAAAAGGGAAGGCGCTGAGGTACGATGATGGGCACAAGTGCTCTGCAAGATGGTCGCCTGTATTTACACCCATCTGTATAATTCCCTCTTGCCATGTTCAGGCCTGTCTCCTGGATGTCTCAGGGCTCCTCTCTTTGTCCTTTTATGTGCTTTCTTATGTTAAACTTTTTATTTTAAGCTTTTTTTTATTTTAAACTGGCTGGAGGGTGGAAGGAAATTCCCCCAAACACACAGAATTGCTGTGGGTCTTTTTCTATGGAGGCTGAGCTCTCTCCAAAGGTGCAAACAGGTGAGGATTTGTGTCCAGGTGTGCATGAGTCCTGGTGGCACAAGCATTAACTTTAATGGTGCTTGTATATTATATCCCAAATGTTATATCCCAGCCCTGGATAAGCCTTGGCTGTTTGGTACAGCCATCATCCATCCAAAACCAGGCATAAACTAACCTCTTCCCCAGAGAAGGGTGTGGTGCAGAGAAAGACGTCGAGGATTAAATGCGTTGGAAAGACAGAGATTTTGGAGGGAGGAATGGATGTGCAGCCCTCCACAGGAGCAGATACCCACTGTGGCGGGCTCCAGCCTGAAGCACAGATTGACACAGGAGAAAAGCATTGTGGCTGTGCCGATTTATGTCAGGTAATGGTCCCACCGTGACCTTTACCATCCCTGCCAGGCTGCATCCGAGTAACAGGTCCAGTGGTGAACGGCACCCCACACGCAGGCCGGGGCCCAACAGGTTGCCTGCGGGGCGCCTGGGATGCATGTCGGGGGCTGCAGCAGGGAGCTTCTGCATATTTGACGTGTTTGTGTACAGATGTTTGGTAGAAGTGTTTACACCATTGCGTGCCTGTGCTTACAATGTATATGGTACATATGGGCATAAATCAGCGCCTTGACAAAGCAAGGCAAAAACATCCCAGCTGGCTGGGGAAACCCGAAAAGCACATTGTGCTGCTACTGTACGGCGACGGCTTTGATTCAGTGCGAGTGCGCTACCAGGGTGGAAGATTTTTCCCAGGCCTGGGCTGTATGCACATGGCCGGGCTGGTTTGCGTCAGCCACTGACGCATGTCTGGGCCCCGCGACGTGGGTCTCGCGTGTGCTGCCCATCCTGGCAGCTTTGCGGTGGCCGGAGGAATGAGGGCGAGTCGCACCGGCCGCCAGGCTCAACGGCAGGGCACGGCGCCCGGCGGCATCCAAGCCCCTTGCGCAAAGCGTGGGCGCTTGCCAGCCGGCGAAGAGCACTGAAAATACCCAGGACAGGCCAAGGGAGATGTTGCAGGCGCCAAGTGGCTTGCTCCAAAGCTGTTTGCAAGGGGACTTTGCTCCAGCACTAATGTTAGCTGCTGCTGCTCTCTCAAGGGCAATGGGGAGGTAAAAAGCAGGCTGCTGGTCCGGCCAGTGGCAGGGATGGCTCTGTTCGGTGTCCCTGTGGTGGGGCAGAGAGTAGGGGTTTTACAGCACAGCTGCAAAGGCCCAGGAGGAGCGCTCCTCCCTGGAGCGTCGG
The DNA here is from genome assembly GCA_034782735.1 of Sagittarius serpentarius. Lineage (NCBI taxonomy): Eukaryota > Metazoa > Chordata > Aves > Accipitriformes > Sagittariidae > Sagittarius > Sagittarius serpentarius. The sequence goes on from JAVKLA010000093.1 coordinate 3,467,923, forward strand.
GTTTTGGTATGGTGACGCCCGATTCCCTCTTGGCTCTTCCAGGCATCCGCCCGTGCCTTCGCCCTGGCTAGTGGGGACCAAGGGCCAGGCTGATCTGTTGGTGCCCAAAGGGTGTCCCAGGGCGCGGATCAACAGGAAGAGGAGAGGGGTGGCTTTCCTCCCCCAGGATCACCTTTCAGCCCCCGTGCCAGGCTGGGGCCACAGGTACCGCTGATGGTACAGGGGGAGAGGCAGCGTTTAAAAGGGAGAGGTTGTATCATGCGTGGCTGGGCGGGCTTCGGGAGGCAGAAACCTCATCTGTTAAACACATACCACCCGCCCCCTCCCCCTGCCGGGGAACATTCAATCCTCTCTTTGATGGACGTCCAAGAAAATACTTCTTCCACATCCTAAACTTGTTAGCACCAGTTAATCATCTTAACCTTCTTCCCCTCCAAACACACACTCCAATGAGTTTCCCATCGCTCGCAGCCGTTAAAGATGCAGCAACTCTTTTCACGCCAGCCTTCGCAGGCAAGCATACAGCCATTAATTATTAAACATCCTGGCTGTCCCCCAGGTGGGAGAGCAGAAACCCATGTCTCATGCTGAAGCCGCTTCAAAGTGACTGTCCAGTGAGTAGCTTTGAGGGTGGATTCACCTGACGCAGCTCTCCCCTTCCAGGAGCTGGACCAGATCTCTGCCCTTCTGTGCACTGCCTCTTTGACATTCATAAGCATTGTGAAACGTAAGCCCTGGAAAATATTTGCCTGCATTGGGGCGATGCTCCGCCACATCCCAGATTAACATTGCAAAATACCTGCTGCATGACAACCGGAGGGTTGGAAAGACGTGCTCACGTGTGAGGTCTGTGGCACGCAGCTGGTGAGGGGAGGGGGCTGTGGCGTGACACCTGCTAACTGGGCATCTCCATTTCATCTGGCTATTTTTTCCTTTTCCTATCTGGAAACCCTTGTGGCCCATTGCATGTCTTTGCTGTGTTTCCCCAAAATAAGGTTGTGTTTGAGATAGCGAAAAGGTGACTCCTTGATGCATCCATCCCCTCCGCAGTGCCCATGGCTCTGGTGGGATGGTGATGTGCCCTTTGGTGCTCTCTGCCTCTTGCACATATGGGTTTGGGAGGCAGCCCGCTCGCACAGCCTCCCTGGACCAATTCACCCCCTCACTCCCCAAACTAGGGGCGATTCCTGCTCTGCTCTCCCATCCTGTTCCAACCTGGCTACTGAGGCTTGGTGTCTGTTTCTTCCTCATGTGATGTCTTGGGTGAGCGGCATCGCAGCCGGACTGTGCAAGCAGGAGGTAATTAAATCAGCATATTCCCCAGGGAGGCAGCTGATTAACAGCACATTTTCCCCACGCTGGGGGGGCTGAGACACACATGGGCAGTATCATTCCATCGCTTGCCTTGCTCCTCTCCCTTAGGATATCTGTTTTTTTCTTTTTGCTTTTCTTTTTTTCCTTTCTTTCAAAGAGAAGATGAAGATTATATCAGCTGAACTGGAATCTGAACTGACAGAGTTTTGTGCAAGGGACTTGTTTATTATGATTTGATACTGCTCCGGGCAGCATGTGCGCTATGCTAGGGACCACCCAGTGATCCCATCCACACCAGGCTCCCCTTGCCATGTGGATCAACCAGCAGCAGGTAGAGGACCGTGGGGCCGCAGGCCATGCTTTGCCTTTAGGAAGGGGTCTTCCTGAGGCCGAACCCGGTACTGGGACATGGTGCTGGGTGGACACGACCGGATCTCAGGGGCTGCTCTTTGCTTGTCCTCCTCCTCTGTCATCAGCCACTGCCATCCAAGGGAGGAGACGTTGCTGGAGGCAACGGCAGCTGCTGGGAGTTGTGTGCTGGCCTCGTCCATAACGCAGCTGAAGCACACAATGGGCTGGGATTTTTTTTTTCCCCTTTTTATTTAATTTTTTAATATTAGTTCCTTATTAGAAGGATTTTGGCAGCAAAGAGGGAGTAGTTGTGTCTCCCAAAATGGCAGCCATTGCCTACAGATTAACTCCCCCTTAAACCCTACTATATACAAGTGCAACACAGATGAAAGGGGTTGAAACCCCAAAAGCACCCCACAGAACTTATGGGTCTGTGGCACAGCCCTGGCTGCAGCGAGGGAGCCACGTCTCAGCCCTCTGCTCACCGGCGAGCGATGTACCCAGCCCTGATCTGTCTGAAACCCAGGGTGAAACTGTAGTATTGTGAGGCTGTTTGGCATCCCCTATGCAGTGTGGTTGAACGTGAGCTTGAAAACAGAAGGAAAGGAGAGGGGGAAAGAAGTGTGTTTTCTTGAAAGACTTAGCCTCATGTTTCTTAGTCTACCCCCAATTCGTGTGTGTAGTGATCTCTTGCTTATGGATGACCTGTGTGCTTATAGCAAATTTTTTTTTCTGAGGAAACAGGAGGTAGATGGTGGTTATTGGGTCTGGCTGTGAATATTTCTCTCCCTGAATTTCAAAGCCAACCTGGAGAGATCCCCATGCTCTGCTATTGCATTAACCTGACTTAATGAGCAGGGGTCCTGGAGTTTCTTGGGACAGTGACGGGAAGTGGCTCTCAGGTCCATTAGGAAGGGAAGCTACAAACATGCGACTCTTGGATTGAGGGCTCGTGCGGGGCATGCACTGTCCCCAGTCCTGTGTGGTTTGGCACGCATTCAGCCATTGGCTCCTCCTCCACACGGTTTTTTTCACGTGCCTTTCCCATGCAGCAAACTGTTGTAGACCTTGGCCCTCGTTTTACTCCTCTTTGCTCTTTTTTTCTTAGAACAGTGAGGGCTTGCTGTTTTGGTAGGACTTGAGGCTCTTTAGCAGTGGCTGAGCAGCCCCAGCAATTTTTTACCAGGTATGTGTTCCTGAAGCGCATGTTCGCCACCCACCCCGTGTACTTTGGAGAAGTTTCTGTCTAAATATAATGCCCTTTTCCCCTCATGCCCTCAGGGCCTTTGCTTTTTGACTGGGAGGAAGAGCTTCAGAGTAACTAGTTTCTAAACGTGGTTGGTTTTCCTCCAAGTTATTTTTTGGGTTCTCCGGGGCAAGGGAAAAGATCTCTTTTCCGTCTTCATTGCACTCTCTTTTCTTCTTGAGATTATCATGGGATCTCTTACTACTTTAAAAAATAATGTCCTGTATGCCTAAATAAGAAAAACCTTTCAGTCTCAAACAAGGTGGAGGTCCTGACAGAGTTTAGCAAACTTATTCATTGAGTCAAATTTGCCACAGTGAGAAGATGAGAGAATACAGGTGCTTTCCAGACCATGCTTAACAGGGAGGCAGCAGTTGGTTGGGGTTATTTGTTGCTTTTCCAGTCTGATGGCTCTCTCTACAGTGTGTGCTGTGCAAAGCATCTGGTTTGGGCACTGGAGGCCACAGGGAAGGGATCTGCACACTCAGTTCATTCTAGGTAAGGAAAGCCATGAATCCTTTTATCCCTGTTAGCCAATGCGGGTTGTTTCCATATGTGCATGCTGCCCAGCCTGGCTCCTACTGGGCAGAGCCCTGCACGAGGGTAGCCAAGCTAAGCAAACCTGTCAGAGTTTGAGATGTGCTAAGAAAGCATCAGCTAGATTCGGATGAATGAATGCTGTCCTCTTCCTGTGCAATAAAACATGCTGAACAAACCCGCTTGGGCTCAGAAACCTCATTGCATTTTCCCTTTTTAAAGAACTAGCATCCGCCCCGCTCTCCTCCACGTGCTCTGTTTGGACACAAGGCAGCACATCAGGAAAGAGCCTGAAGGAAGAATTTATGGTGTTTCTAATTAGTCAGTTTGTTCCATCCTTGAAGAAGAGGATAACGAGCGACAGGGATGCATTGCCGGCCTCTGGAGGAACAGCGCTGTGGCTAGGCTTATGTCCAACTGCTGATAGGGTAATTAGTGGTAACTGGGAGCTATCAATCATCTCGGGTGGAAAAATGTCTCGGTTAAAGGAAAGACCCTCCCAAACATTTTCATAACTCAAAAGGGTGTGAGACAGGGTCTGGAAGACAGTACTGGCAGTCTGTGAGGTATTTGAGGAAGGAGTCTATTAAAAGATAAATTGAACACAATGATCTTTTGTTCCTCCCCGGGTAGGTGACAGAATTTGCTGTTATAAAAGTTGCAAAGTATTTTGGAAGGAGGAAGGAAGGAGAAAAGAGTGAGCAGATGGAAAAGAGGGAAGAATAACAAGAATTAGGGGGGAGAAATGTAACAGTGCACTACATATTAAAATCAGCTGCTAATCGCAAAAATTATATAGGAAGAAAATTACTCTATGCAATTTGACAAGTGAGTAAAATGTATCGCTTGCATTTTAAGTGCATGATCAGAGAATTTATTTAAATAATTATTAGCTATAGTTAAGTTCCAACTTTCTACTTTTCCCAGACAACCACATTATGAAAGAGGTTGTAATTTTCAGCAGGAAGTAAAAGTGCCATGGATTTTGGTTTTTGCTTTACCCAGCCATGATTTACTTTGGCCAGTTTTTCCCTGTGGTTCATTCCTAATTCTGCAGCTCTCTGAGGAACAGGATTTGTGCAGGGCCTGAATGAGTGCTGAAGAAGCGGTCAGCTCCTCGGTGGAGGAATGTCAGATTTCTCCTGAATAACCAGCTGCAGTTTTCAAACTGGTTTGGTTCTCCAGAGCTTTCAGACACCACCTTCCATATTCCTGGCATGGAATAGGATGTGTTAGAGGATGTAGGGTTGGAGCTGCAGAGAGATTATCAAACATCTACTCTTCCAAGAGTAGGGTTTTATTGGAGTGGTAGCTTTTTGCATTGGCATGTGTGTCTTCAGACTAAGAGTTGCGAGGTGCTTGTGGAAATGTCCAGGCATTTGAGGTAGACTTCAAAAACACAGAAGGAGCTGGAGAATTAGTGAGGTAGTGCCCCTGGAGAGCAAGAGCTGGAGAAGAGGTTGAGGGGATAAACAGCAGCCTGGGAGGGAAGCTCTGTTAAAAGCATGAGCTGAAACTGTCCCAGTGCAAAGGAGTTATAGAAAGGGATCAACTAAAGAAAATCATGAACTCCTCAGCAAGCTGAAATTCAAGACAGAAGAGTAGTAAAGCTGGAAGGATTTAAAATGAATGGGTATGCAAGATGAAAATCTGAAAGCCTAGGGTGAGGTGGGACTATCAAGGACATCAAGAAAATGCTGAAGAAGTTCATTGCGAGTGAGAAGGAGACCTTCCTCCTCACGCGAGCATGAGTGCTGGTCACACCAGACAGCAAGGACGCCAGCTTCTTAGGGAAACGCTGCAAGAAATCTCTGAGCCTTTGAGGGCTCATGGAGGACAAGTGATGTTTCAGAAGATAAGGGCAAGGCAGAGGTGGTGACAGGGAGGAACTCAGTTTCATTCTGTGTTTTAAGACCCTGTGGACAAGGTAAATAGACACCATGCCTTCTGCCTTCACCAGGTTGTCTGCCATTGACTCATGCAGCGTGCTGGAGAGCAGATTGCTATTTGAGAATTACGCTTCAAGAGGCAAACGGGCTGCTGAGGGGGATCAATGAGAATGACCAGAGGTCCAGAAAACATGGCCTCTGAGGAGAGACTGGAAGAATTAGGTTTTGTTTAGTCTAAAGACAAGAGAAGACTGTGGGGAACAGGGCAGCAGACTTCAAACACATGAAAGGTAACCGCAAAAAGAGAGAAATAAAAAAAGCTGTTCTTCAAGTTTGCTGTGCATCAGAGGTCACTGACTGACTTAAACAACACTGGAAATTTTGGGTAGTCTCTAAGAAAGATAATAAATATGGCCTTATGAGTCAGGGCATGGGTATCGCCTGGACCTGATCACTAGGGAAGAACGCGATGTCTCCATCCCCAGAGGACAGCAACAGGTTAGAGAAATATTTGCCCAAATGGGCTAGGTAGAGACTTTTTTCCCTTTGTTTGCTTTGAAGATGTTCCCTCCTTTATTTTGTGTCCTTCTCATTCCCCAGGAATCCTTTAATCTGTTTGGTTTGCTCAGGGGAGGCAGAAGGGGAAGAGAAAGGGGATAGTCAAGAGCAGCAGTTTTCGGCTTGTGGTTTGCATGAGCCTGGGGGCACGCTGGCTTTTTGGCAGAAGGTGGCGGAGCAGGGTGAGCCTGCCACCATCCGCTTTCAATTTACCATCCAGGGGTCTGCACTGCTACTGGAAAACCCCGAGAGGGCCTCCAGATCCAAAGCGCGAAAACCCACCGGGTGAGCTGACTCTGGGGGCCCTTCCCAGCCCTGTTTTCTCTGCTTTCTGTGGTGCTAAGTGCTTCAGCATGGCAGGCACAGATGCGATTGTTTGCTGCTTGGGAAGAGCTTGCTGACCCATGGATGCCTGCCCAAAATGAGCATTGTTCTGCCCTGTGTCGGACATCCCCCCGTGTCTCTCCTGGCGGTGCTGGAGGTACTGTGTTCATCCCGGGTGCAGACAGAACCGTGTGGGCCATCTGCTTTTGGCCCTTTCCTGCCCTTTGTTTTCACAAGGGTCTCTCCCAAATGTTTGTCAGAATATTTCTGTTTGTCTATTGTTGAACCCTCGTCTTTGAGCACTTTAATCTGCTTAATGGGCTCGCTGCGGTTATGCCAACGGCCCAGATTTTCCTCATCAGATTCTTCTGGCTCTGGAGGCCGACGGGCTCCTGTCATCCTCATAGACATTTCTTGAAACAAGCGGGTGCTTGGAGATGCAGTTAGTCTGTGGCTTAACTCCGCTATCAGACCCTCTCTTTTATTTTTAAGACTGCTGCTTAATCATGTTAATTTTTCTGTGATGCTCCACCTTGTTCTTCACTTTGGGCATGGCTTCCCATGGGCTTTTTTCAGTGCTGTGCTTGAGGCCTTCTCTTTGGCAGGGGCTGGTGCTGGTGCTGGTGCGCCAGGATGATCAGAGTGCCTGAGCAGTGACTTTTATCCTCAACAGCTGCTGCTATTAACTGCCGAGTCTCGGTGATGTCATGGGTTTGATTTCGGAGGCGAGCCTGAGTGACTGGCGTAACCTGGTTCCTCAGCTTAGTGTCGGTCACATTTTTTGGCAGTGAAATCCTGATAGCGTTTTCGCTGTCCAACATTTCTGTGATCCTTTGAAGAACCTCTTGCCACTCTGCAAGGGTGTAGCCGAGAGGGAGATGTTTTGGAGATGTAGGGGCCTGGCCTTTGCAAGGGGCTCGTGCTCTCTGGAGGCAGTTATACACTCAGATTATCTGCTATTGCTGATAACACGTGAAGCAAAATTTCTAGAGGGTGTGCTTTGGGTAATCACTGTTGTTTAAAAATTTTCGTATTATTTTGAAGATTTCTGTTGTCTTTTATTTCCCCTACAACTAATAATATTGAATTATGGCAAGGCATGTGGCATTTTTGCCTTTTTGTTTGCAGCTCTCTGAGTTAATGCTCCCTCCACCTCCCCTCGTATAATTTTTCACCTGATGGAGGTAGGGAAGGTGTCTCTAAAAGACTATGAGTACTGTGGTTCTGTTGTGAGAAAACTGCAGCATGGTCAGTCTTTAAAAAAGGCCAAACCCACCATCTGGGCTCCATGTACCCAACTGGGATCTGACTGCTCTGAAACGGGGTCACTCTGTGCTGAACGCCCGTGGGGCTGGGAACGAGGGGATCCCTGCCACCCTGGGTAAGGTCGTGCTCGGGCTGCTGACATTTTAATCAGCATTTCATAATTAATTGCCTGGCCACAGCTATCTTGTTATCAATTAACATAGTCCTGAATGTCAGGAAGTAACTGTATCTCTCTAACTCGCTAAGGCTGCCTTCTGGGTCTGTGAAATGGCTGGATTTCCTCACAGGGATGGATTACATGTTTACATCTCCCCTTCTGCCAGAGTGTGCAGTGAGGATGACCCAAGGAAGCAACAACAACATCTTTATGTTCCCTCTCTGTCCTGCTTGTCTTGTGTATGCTATAGAGCAGAAAAAAAATCCCTTGTATGTGAGCATGTGGAGCAGGCTGGAAGACACCCACATTGCAGACACTGGACTGCCTGAATCCAAGAAGTTAGAGAAAAAAAAAGGAAGCAACAGCATTTGAGAGCCTTTTAAGAACGGCCACTTTTCCAGACGTCAGGAAATGCCCTTAAATGGATGGGATCGTTTCAATGATCCTATCAGTCCAGAGAGCATTGCTGTCTCCAAAGATGAAAGATATCTCTGCCATCAGCAGAAGGTCTCACACCACACTGACCCGCTCTAATATTGTCCAGCTTTTAAGATATGATATTCTGGGACATGGGACTTTCCAGATTAGGATAAATATGACCCACTTACAAAACTAAGCATCCCCTCTTCTGAGCCCAGAGAGGCTACAGTGTGGAGGGTGGCTTTTTATCTCTTTGTGTGGGTGAGGGAAAAGGGGTCATTGCAGTTCTGGTTTAGATAGTCACTGGTTGAATGGGCCACAGAGAGGGACAAGTGAGAAGAGAGCTCTGTGGCATGGCCCTACTGTTCACCACAGGTGTGCCCCCTCTATATATGCAATAAGGTGGACTCATCCTGTCTGCAGACTGTGGCTGCTCATTTGCTCACTTGGGCTACAGGAAAGGCAGAGCTTCTTTAAGGAAAGTTTCTATCTGCATAAAAGCCAGAGCAGCTGAGAAAGGACAGTGCAGATGGTGCTAATTTCCAGCGGCCATATGTTTGGACGGACCCTGCGTACCCCCACAAGTATTCTTTGTTTTCTCAACGTTCATTTTCAAAGGTGCTCTGGAGGTCTCCTCTTTGCAGGAGGCTGCTGCTTCCTCCCACTCGTCCACTCCCAACACGTTTGGTCCGTCCCCTCCTCCGTCCCCTGCTGCTCGACAAGCCCCGCAGCTGGATAAACAGCAATCTCAGGCGCTTACAGCCCTCCAGTGCCTTTCAGCGAGGTGCCAGCATGGAGAGCTGCTTCCTGAGCTGCTCGTTGTGGGCAGATGGTCATGCTGTAGCCCGCACGCCAGCACCAGCATCGCTCTGGTCCCTGCAAGATCAAGTTCAAAACACACAGGATCTGAAGGTGCTAACTACAAATGTGGGCTCCCTGTTCTGTGCAAGGCTGAGGAATTTGGTAATCTGGGAGCTCTGGGTCTGTCTGCTGGCTGGGCTTAGCTATGAAATGGGCTTAGAAAGGTTCATGGTAGCTTTGATCCCTGCTCTCGTTGTCCCTTCTTTGCTGGCTGTTTATGGAAAGGGGATCTAGCTTATCTCCTCATCAGCACCACCTCTGTCTCACCCCAAAAGAGCCTGCTGTAAACCTGGAGAGGAGGAACCCCCATAGGTGTGATTTGCACTTGTGGCTGTCGAGGTTGTTGGCTCTTGGTTGTTTGTGGAGCTCTTTGGAGTACACCACCATCGAGACCTGGCCCACCCTGGGGGCAGGCAGGCCTTTTTCTACGCTTCTACAATCTAGCTGGGACTGCAGGAGCTGGGGATCATGGGGGAAAACATGCAGTGGTGTTGCAGTGACTCTGTTGCAGTTCACATTACTTTCATGAAGGATCCTGGGCAGCCTTGTTGACTTGTAGGTTTGCTTCCTTGGCTTACAGGGTTGCCAGCAACCCTGACCAGGCCAGGGCAGCTCTGCCAGACCCCTGGCCAGGGGCAAGCTCGGTGCACTGCATGCAGTGCAGCCTGGGAGAGGCTGACTCAGCCCCGTCACCAGTGGTTAGTGTTGGAGAGCGGAGGCGCAAGGATCCCCTCCTTCCTTTGCCTGCTCTTTCCTCTAATGTGCATTAAATTACTTCTTGTTATATTAAAGACTGAGCCTCTTTAGAAACTCTGTTCGCCCTTCTCGTTAATCACCGTGACAGAACAGCACAAATCAAATCCACTTTGCTGAAGCATTATTTCACTTTGTAAAATCCCCAGTGCTTTGCAACAGCTTATCCAACAGCACATCCTCCCTCCCTGCTGTCCTTGGGACATCTTCCCTCCTCCTCCTCCAGCCCATGCAAGACGATGTTGCTTTTAGAAGTGACTATATCCGAGGGCTTCGCTTTCTCCTGGGTCACAGGGACAGTCCTGGCATTTGAAGTCCAGTCCCTGGATGGTCTCTACCGATTGACTGACTTACTGCAGTCAAGACTGTGTCCCTGCAGCTCACTGGTGTGTGTTTACACAAGGCTGTGCAGCCCCTCCTTCACATAACCATTAATTTTATAGCGGGCATATAACAAAGATGGGCCTCCAATATGCCTCCTGCCTTTGATCTGTGTGGGGTGCGTGGCCTGATGGGCCCAGAGCTGCCGGCATTGCTGATTTACTCCGCTCTGCGGATGTAGCTTCTGGAGCAAACAAAAGCTTATGTTTTCTCTCAGCGGTATTGCAATACCATTACAGGCTGTGCTGCTGTCTGGTCACATTTGGTCTGGAAGGGCAGGGATGGCTCAGGGTTTGCTTGCCTTTAAATTTTTCTTTCAACGTTAGCTAAACGGTTTGGTTCATGCAACCCACGAGTGCCCCAAACCTGCACAGACGGGTGGGCGGGATATTAAGGGTCTGTAGTGTTGCTAATGGAAATAAAGTCCGTGTATTGGCAAGCTGTAAGCATTGACCTTGTGACAGGGCGCTTACTCTGAAACAAAATCTCTCCAAAACAGTTCTCTCACAGAACTTTATTGTCATCCAAACCAAGCCAGACTCACAAAACTCTTTTTTTTGTTCCCTCCCAGTCTGGCATAAATTAGGATTCCTGGATCTGAGTCTGACCTTGCCCTCCAAAATGAACTCTCTGATCAGAAATCCTTGTGTTGTTTAGACTTGGCATACCAAGCAGGATAGTGACCTCAGCATCAACACTGGTGATAGGCGATTGCCAGACCAACCAAATCTGGGTCACCCCTGAGCTCTTGTCCTAAATTTGGGTGGAGCTTTTTCAAGTTGTTGAGCCTTCTGGTTGTGAATGTTGACCTTAGCTCTGTCTGTCCGTCACCATGAAGATGCTAAACTTTGTGGTTTTTTTTTATTTCAACCAAAAGGTACCCTTTAGAGGTAACCTCTTTTGATCAACCATGATGAAACCTGAGCAAAAGTCTAAGCGTGGCATTTGACAGTGCAATTTTAGGTCACCAAAGCTTGATAACCAAACCATTTGCCGAAGTCCTCGGTATGAAAAAGTCACACTAAGTGAGAGATTTCCAATGCGGAAAATGTTTGTTCATCCAAAGGCTCCAGTTTGGACTTTCAGCCAGGGGCATTTTCAGGATGACGACGTATTCTGCAGGTGCTCACCATGACATCCACCTCCCGTGCAAAGAAGAGGTTGCTGCCTGTTATCTGTCAGCTTGCCTGTTATACTGCTTAGTCTTACTTCTTGGCACTTTACATAAAGAAAAAAAAAAGAAAACAGAGTGTCTATAAAGTATGGAAAATGTAGAAACCCCTGACAGTTGTATGGTGTGTCTTGCTTCTCCCACAGAGAGGAAACCACAAAATAGAGAGTCCAGGGGTTTCTTTCCACACACAATATCTGTCAGGATTTTGAGGAATTTTCTGGGAACTGATGAAAGAAATGTGCTGTTTAAGCCCTGATATATACTGTACAGTGGTTCTGTAAGAGGGAGATGCAGTGCTCCACACTGGCAGGTTCCAAAAAGCTTTCCAAAATAAAAGAAACCCAAAGGACTTGAGGGAATTTCTTCCAAGAGGGCAGATTGGCTCCTATGGGAACAGAGGCAGAAGCAAAGGGAAAAATTAGCTTGTACTAAAGAGAAAAGATAACTGATGTGTTTAATAGCTGTAGTTTCCTCGTTAACCTTTTCATGCCTTTGCAAGATCACTAATGCTGGTGGAAAATGTGTAGGCGTTTTAGCAGCAAAGGGGCTCTTGCCTCCCCGGATTCAACTTTCTGGTGGGCAGGATGTGAGGGGGAGTCACACAAGAAACAAGTCCCCCACGCTCAGCAGGGGCATGGTCACGGAGGGGACCCCTATGTGCCAAAGGACCAAAAATGAATGTGACAGTGTCAAGAGTCGGATTTACGTGGCCTTCCCAACACAGGGCTTTCGGAGGCTGCCCTGCACTCATGGTGACTGTAAGCAATGCTGGTAATTGCGGGGATACCTTGATTAATGAGCAGGGAGTTGGGTGAAAATGCATCAGCAAATGGCAGCAGCCTCAGGATCAACCCCAAAAGATGGTACAATGTGTTTATCTAGCTCTTCTTGTCAGGATTTATTGCATTTAAAAAAATAATTATTGTTTCTTTTTCTTCTGTCTTTCAGGTCCACCTGTAAGTACCAAACCTCTGTGGTTTTAGAAGCTGTTGACACAGAATTTGCAGGGCATGAACTAGCAAAGTCTCCTGTCTGTGGTGTCTGGTGCGGCAGCCACCTTTGCAGTCCTGGCACTCTGGGATCTCCCAAACAGCAAGTACTGTGGGTGCCCAGGACCCGTATTGGGTGGGATTGCTCTCGGCTGCATCGCAGCTTCCGAGGGTGAGATGGAGGGAGTGCAGGGACGGGGACATGGCAAACGCGAGGGGCGCAGATATCTGTGTTTTACCAGTTGGCCCCACATACCCCGGGGGAATCGGCTGTACGCGCTTCACGTGCATTGGATGCCACACGCTGAATGAGACATGTTTGCGAAAAAGGGAAGGATAGATCACAAGCACATGGCGGGAGCTGAGCTGTAGGGACTTGTTCCCTACTACTCACTTGGGCTTGCTGAACTGTTCAGCCTTCAAGTATAGCTGCACAACTATCAATTTCAGAGGAAAAATTGTGTTGACAGCTTCCTTTTCAAATGTTAGCTAATGCAAAACCTCAGCGCAGACAATTTAGGCTTCAGGAAAATAGCTAGGTTATTGCAGAAGTTTTCTTACAGCTATTAAGAGACCCACAGTGAACCAGAAGAAGCAATGTGAGGAAAGAGGCCATGTATTGACATTTCTCAGGATTATAAAGAAATGCTATATTGTCTCTAGCAGAGTCCTTCCAGAGGAAATGGTTTATATTCATGTACAATAGACTAACTATACTGGGTTTCTGTGAAGGAACATGAGAAGTTAAACATACGGTAGTCATCTTTTGTCTGTTCACGCAAAAATGTCTTAAACAGTTTGCAGATGACGTTCTGAGGAGAAGTAGTTGCTGCACAACCTATTTTCCCCTTTCATCAAGTCGAAATGCTATAGACTGAACTCCCACAGATATACGAGCACAGCCCGGTTTAATGACAACAATCTTCCAAAATGTTGCACCTTCCAGGCCAAAAGGTCTGAAAGTGTTTTACAGCTGGAAGCCCTGATCCACGCAAGCCTTCAGCGATAGCCTATCCCAGGGGCTTTCAGGACTGGCAGCTGAAGTGGATGTATTTCAGTGTTAGCTTTGGGTTATTGGGAAGAAAGCACTGCTCTGGAGGAGGATGCAAGTGGAGTCCATCCAGGCTGTCCCTGCCACTCCACCCTGGGCAGGCATATGTCAGTGCTAAAGAAATGGGGCAGGCACAAAATTGGTGGCGGTGCTGGCGTTTCTGTTATTGCCATGAGAAATTAGAGAGAAATCAATAGGTTAAAACAGAAGTCTCCCAGAGAGCAGTCTGTGCCTTTGCAGGGTGAGAAAGACGCACACTCCAGGCTTTCTCTGCAGCAATAAGGGTTAGAAACTTAATATCGTAATGAAAGATTGAAGCCTGGCAGAAACACATGGGACCACCAGAGAAGTGATGACAATATATGCTACCGTATCCCAGCTTATTGCGACCCCTGAACCTGTCTCCACACGCAGACTTTCAAGACAGGCCGCGAGGAATGCTACAGCCAATGGAAATAACAAGAGGAAGTTGGGCAGACCGAGCGTCATTAGCCAAAGTGGAATTTGTCTTGGGCTAACAGCACCCTCGTCTCATTCAGGACCTCTGGGGTTTCTGATCGGCTGGTGAGCGAGACCGGCTCAGTCACTGTGAGCATAAGTTCACTGCTGAAGAGTCAAGCAAAAGTTCACTGCTGAAGAGTCAAGCAGAGTCCTCCATGTTGCCATAGGAAATATTTTCCCCCCTCATATTTCTCATGATTAAAACCGCATGGAAGCTCAAGCTTATGAGCAACAGACCTGGGCTCCTGCCTGGCTGGTTGTCATACGCGTCGTTCTGGATAGCGACCCCCAAAGTGCTGACGACCCCACATCTCTCTCCTGGGTTTCTTTCCCAGCTTGCAAAACAGAACATGCTGGGCAGCAGGGCTGAGCCCCTGGTGCTGGTGTTGGCTTGAGTGTGGGGATGGGCAGAAATATGCATTAGAAATGCACTGAGCCCTGCTTGTAGTCTAGATTGACCAGGAGAAAAGCCAGGGAAATGGATGAGCAACACCCCAGCAGCAGAAGGGGCCTTTGTGCTCTCCTTTTGCCCATAGATGCTCCCACCTTTATTCTTGAAGTCAATCGAGGCTTTGGTGAAGGCACGGGCAACCCGCAGTCATGTAAGAAATTTGGTGAGATTAGGACTAAAAGGGGCGGAGGAAGGAAATGATGAAATCATGCAATAGTCCTGAGGTTCCCGGACTCTTTCGCCGTCTGGACCACATCCGAAGGAAAAGATCCTCTCATGGACATTTTCTCTCCCATTTCTGAACATGCAACATTTCTGTGGCAACTGCAGCAATTCCATACATGAAAAAATAATATTTAGCAGATGGAAACTAAGGAAGAAAGTCAGAGCCCTGTAATTAGCTCATTCTCCGTGGACTTGCAGATACCTTCAGAGCCGTGTGGAGAGCTGTGGGTAGAGCCATGCCGAAAGGAGAGAAGACTTCACAAACAGGAGATTAGGAAATCGAAGCAATCAGACCTGATGGTCAAGGAGCTGTGCAGAGTTTTTAACCATTCTGTTTCCCAAACCCTTATGTGTGATTTCGTCTCTTTATCAAGCCCTCCCTTCAGAATATGAAGCTAACTTTCGGCGTTTCTGTGTATTTTGTTTCAGGGCCTTACAGGAAGACCAGGGCTCCCGGTAAATACTTCATTCTTTCTTTTTCATTCCCTCGTGCTCTCTGTCTGGCAGTACTTTCATCAGTAGGCCTCCAGGATTCGTAAGCTGGGAGAAGGTAGTGATCTTGCATAGCAAACCTGATGTGGAATAGCATATTGCAAACAGGACATGGCTCGTAACAGAGTAGAGACCACAGGAGCTTTGCAGGACCAAACTTAAGGGTATCATAATCCCTCTGAACCCTCCTGCATGTGGGAAACACACTACTTTTGAAGATGCCTTTGTCAACTTGAGAGTCTGGTTGAAGACGCGCAGTGTGCAATGTTCTTGCTGATGGGGCTTGCTAATTGGAACAGGATTTAAAAGGCCTAAGTCACTCTGGGACAAATGCAAAAGTCCATAATAACAGTATCTGCATCTGAGTTAGATAGTCATGAATGAGGAAGGAGCCTGGGTTTTGGGGTTACAGCTGCATGTTTCCTGGTGATGGCTCCCTGCTCCCAGGGCTGCTGCTCGCCTGGAGACTGCAACAGCCCTAACAGGCAGTTTCCTAATGAATGAAATGCAGACTGTGCTGCTGGCTCTGCCCCCGACTCAGGTCAGAGGCTGCTTGTTGCCTTTCATGCTCCTCTAGCTCCGACGTGGGAGCTGCAGGCAGCTTTGTGTGGCTTTGTAACCAACCTACATGGTATCATCCACCTGCGAGTGCTCTTTCCTGGCCCCCTGTCACAGACAACCTTTCCTTATAAACATCTGGCATTTATTTGCTGTCCTACCGGGAGCTCCCCCTTTGCTATTATTGCTCGGAGGTCTGTAACGCTGCGCAGTCACATACCAGACAGTGCCGTCATGTACCACTCCGACACCAGGTACTCGCTGGAGACCTGACACAGCTCAGCCCCGACCTCACGCTCTTCCTGCTCGGGCACCAGCCACAGCAGAGCCAGGAGAAACAAAATCAGCTTTTACCTCAAACCATGAGGGAGATCAGCCTGAGCTCAGCTCTGGAGGAAAGCAGCGTTTAAGGGACTAAAAGCACAGGAAAACTCAGCATTATGTTCTCCAGCAACCACAAAGTAATCCCAGGGCAAGATGCTGACACCGGGAGTTTTGCTCGCTGCCGGCGCACAGAGATAGACAAATATTAGTGGGACTGAGAACCCGCCTAAAACCCTAGAAGAAAGCAGTTTCCCATAATAGATCATCTACAAAATTTAAAATCAAGCAGCTGTTTAGTGTTTCATCCATCTGCAAGGGATGCTTTTGCAGAGCATGTATTGCTTTTCAGTTTATGAAAACATGCGCTGCATGAAAAGGAATTCCCCCAATACTGAACGGCCCCCCAGCTCCACAGAGGGAAGCGGCTAAACTTTCAGGAGGTAACGATTTGATCCCAGGCAATAATGCCCGAGTTTGGGATGTGTGGCCAAAGGAGCCTCTGCGTACACCTGGCAAAACAAATAGAATTAAGTGCATTCCCCTTCCAGAGATTACAGACTACATTCACACGCGTTGGGACTGGACATGGGGGAAGGCAGAAAGAGGTGGCACCGATGGGGCTGGTGTCTCCAGCTGCAGAAACCAGAAAACTAGTTTTACGTCTACAGATGCAGGCAGCCACTGGCAGGGACACTCTGTTTTACATAAGGAAACCCCAAACATTGCTGGAAACAGAACTAAGAGATTATTATCTTATCATTTTTACAAAATATAGAGCAAAAGCTACATGACCGCTGAAGCCGTAATCATCAAGATCCTTTAGGAATCAGCTGCTATCTTCCAAATCTGCACAGCCTTCAATTTTGGTGACCAGGAATGCAGAGGGGGTTGATTTCTTTTTTTTTTTTTTTTAATTGCATAGTTAAATTTAACTGTAAGAGGCAGAAAAGTGCCTTGTAGGTAAGTGGCTGAAGAAAATTGCCACCCGTCTTGTGTTCATGTGTTTACAAGGCTCTGTTCAGTGTCACCTGACCCAAAGTCATTCCCCAAACCACTGTTAGGATTGTTCACACCCTGACAATGCACTGGGAAGTATCTCAAAGGGGTAGAGGACACTGAACACAGCTGCTCGTATGTCTTCTTCCAGACATGCTTTTTCCTGTGTCAGCTTGTTTTCCCACATTTTTCTCTTGCTTCTGGACAGGACTATATTTTCAAGTCTAAAAGAATCCTGTTTTAAAGTGATAACTGTATAAATAAATAGCTAACACCCAGATGACTTTGGTAAAGAAAGAGAAAAATGTGACAGTTGGCTACTGCAGGAAGCCAGTTCTCGGGACCCGGATTTTATGAAGTGTTAGAAACTGGGATTATACTTCATTAGGCTGAAAATTCTTGCCCTTCTTTTGCTGCCTAAATCACCATATGTAATTTCCGTTGTGAGATGTGCTGGTTTGTCACATGCATAAGTGAACTGGTGGCTTACACATGTTCTTAAAGACAGGTTTGGGCACATGCAAACACACTTTCCTCTCCCTCTCACTTGCTCTCTCCCTCTCTCAAAATCCCTGGACATTTGCGCCGCAGTGCAAAATCATGTCTATGGCATAGCTCATTTGTGCTGTTTGATAACCTTGCTTTTGGCCAGTTTCCAATTGCCTCTGATTTTGCCTTAATTACCAGGGAGACAAAGGCGCGATGGGGATCCCTGGACGGCCGGTAAGTTGAAACCTCTTGCATGTGCCTTGTCCTCCCCATCCTCTTCCAGCCCCCAAGATTTTGGGGGAGGCTTTCAGGATGATCCTTGGTGGCTGTCAGCGTGACCAAAGCCACCCTCCCTGAGCCCCACACCTGAGGGGCTCTCCTTGTCGCAGCAGGGTGGCCAGCCCTGCAAACCACGTACCTGCCAGAGGCGGGGTGTTTCCATCCCTCTGCCTTATTGCTCAGGCCCGCCTCTGGTTCAGCACCTCACCCCCGGCTGGGTGCCTCCTGCTGCCACCTGGGCTTGCTAACTGTGGGCTTGCTAACATGCACCCCTGCCTGCCACCGGCAGCTGCCCTTTCCAAATAACTCTGCCCTGAGCAAAGGGGGCCATCCCCTGCCTGGCTGAGCGCTGTATTTTGGAGCTGCTCTTTGCTCAGGCATCCCAGGGTGAGGATGGGGAAGAGGGCTGGGGCAGAAGCTGAGGCCACCCTACTCATCCCAGCCCCATGGCCAGGGTTTTGGGGTGGGGGAGCGTGCCCTTGCCGCTGACGCCTGTGTTTGTCTCTCTCTTTCTGTCTCTCTCCCTCTCCCCCTGCACCCTTTTGCATGTGGCTGCGACGGGTGCCACTGACCCAGGGACTAAAAGGGCAACCCGGAGAGAAGGTGAGTCAGCTCCTTGCAGCCTGTAGCATCCCCGACCGTCCTCCTCTGGGCCAGCCCAAGCCCCCCGGTCACAGTCATGGCTGCTGCAGCCAGCTTTGGGCTTTCACCTCCCTGGGCTGCCCCCTCTTCCCCAGCAGTGTGAGTTTATCTCCCAAATTCTTTCCAGGCCACTCAGCCTCCACAGACTCTGCGTTTCTTGTTTATGACAGTTTACTAACAGCATAAGAGCCAGCGGGCACATGTAGGGCTTCCCTTGAGGCTTCCTGGGTTTTAACCATTGAGTTTCTTTCCCGCTGGCAGCCTCTGCTTGCCCTAATGAACCTGCAGCTCCCTTCCACCTCCCAGGTTAGCCCGATCCCTAGTGCAAGCCATAGCAAGGAAGAAAATAGCATGGCATGCTCCTATTTCTGACGTGGTGGGACCTCTTCTTCCTAAGGAAAAGTGATGGTGTAGTTTAAGTCTGTGGGACGCCATCTCACAAACTGTTTGCCGTGAAGCGAATTGGTGTTTTGTACCTGCAAAGAAGTGGTAGTTTGCAAAGCATCCTACTGCTGGCCCCCGCATTTTGAAGTGTTTGACATTTCAGCGTTAGTGTATTTCCCCCAGCGCTGTGAGTACCTCCCACCTGCGAGAGCAGCAAAATGGAGGTGTTTGGGGTGTATGAATAACTGAATAACAATGTGTAGAAACTAGGAAAGGGATGAATATTCACCTGATAGGGGGATCATCAATGCACTGCCGTACCAGGCCCATTTGCTCCTCTTCATAGGAGATGGAGACAAAAACAGAGCAAGGAAGGGCAAGGTAGAACAGAGATTCTCCTTCCTTGCTTTCAAGCTACTGCTTGCTAATTGGAGCCAGTGAACATTATCTAACAGACTAAGATTTCACCGCCTGAAGCCATCCTGCTTTTATTCTGCGTGTCCTTGCATTTCTCTCTGGCCAAAGCTTTCAACATGAAGGGACAGCAGATAGATACAAACAAACAAGGGAAAAATCACTTTTAATTGCCCATGCTTCCCCAAAGCCCTCCGTGAGAGTCCTAGGTCCTTGGCAAGCCCCAGCTTTGTTTTGCAGAGAGCTCTTCTCGCTCTCAGGCTGCTTGGCTTATGGGATGCTCCATCCCAAAGCTCCTCAGCCCTGGGCGCTTCTGGAGCTGCCTCTCAGGAATACGCCATGTCCTCCAAAGACAGGGACATGTCCTGCCCATCGTACGTCGTGGGTGGCTAGGAGCTGGAGAGGCAGCTGTTTTCTTTTCCAGTAAGGACTTTGCTGTTTTCACCCACATCCCAACTGAGTTTGAGAAGCACGCAAGCAAGGCATTTCTGGAGGCAGACAGTGAGCTGCCTGCAGCTCCCATTTCCCTGGAGCCCACCACATCCCTTCTTCTTTTCTTTTCTTTCTTCTGCAGGACACAGTCCTCCTGGACTCGCAGGAAGGAAACAGCAACGGTTTCAGGCCATCTTTCACACTTGTAATGGGGCAGAACCTCTGTTTTACCAGAAAGTGTTTTATGTGTTTATAGTTTTCCTTGCTGTGCAGCTTCCATTTTCTGGCCTGAGTAGCTCCAAATGGTGTCTTTTCTCCCAAAGTTTGGGGCAAGAGCCGTGGGAGGCCAGAACAGCAGCTGTCCCATAAGCCCTGAAGGTCTCACACCTTGAGCACCCTCATTTAACCCTGGTCTTGATGGGAATATAATTGTTGTTGTATTTTCCTCTCCTCCTTTTCTCACCCCTTTTCCTCTCCCTTGTCTCTCTGCAGGGTGCTCCAGGAGAAGCAGGCATGTCTATCATTGGGCCCCGCGGTCCACCCGTAAGTGTTTTTTCTCTGTGTTTAACTGATGCAGGATGTGGGCAAGTTACAGGGAAAGACTTAGGAGGGGTGGTAAGACACAGCATCAGCTGGAGAGAGCAAAACCCCTGTATAATGTGGTTCCCATGCTGAGCCAGGCTTGGTTTTATACTGCTATTATATACTATATATAATGAAATTACAGCTCATACTCCAGAACAAATGATGAAGCCTTCCCTTGCAAGGAAACCATATTCCTGTATTTAAAAGGAAGAAGCATATTTCCTTCCTGCAACAGGGCTGCTGCCGCTTTTGGAGAAAATACGCCCTTTGCCTGGCTGATCTCAGCCTTTGGTTTCATTAGCAGAGGACACACCTCCTGATTTTGCAGAAGAGCAGGATCAGAGCTAGGCTGGTGACTGGGGAACTCACAAAGATGGGCAGTTCAGAGTTGTTCAGAGGTCCTTGTCAAATACCCAGAATCTTGGAAACTCTTCAACAGCACAGTTACCACTATCTGGAAAGTCCCTTAGCTGGCTGGGGAGCCAAGGAAAGTGTAGGCAGGATTTTTCACCCTCTTCCAGCAAAAATGTCCCTGCAAGGTGCAACAAGTCAGCCAGACAAAGCTTTTTGCAAGGATAGGGTCATAAAAAAAAAAAAAATAACATGAAGGGTTGGAGCATTTATGTGCCCTAAATGCTGGATGTTTCTTGTGCTGCGGTTCAGCCATCAAGCCTCTGCTTTTGTGCGGATGCAGCCAGTCCTCTCCACTCCATCCCTGCACAGCCTCCACCGGAGATTTCCATGAAAAAAGACCCGGCGGCTCAATTCTCTCTCTCCCAGTGGGCACTTCCGATTTTGATTAACCTGTGAAGAGCACCATCCTTGACCTGCAGAGAGGATGGGCTGCTAGCGGCTTTTGTTTCACAGCAGAGGTCAAGTGAGAGAGACGGAGGCAGTGCGAACACTTGGGTACATCTGGCTTTCCAATTAACTTTCCCAAAGACCAATGATAAGTGTTTCTAATAAGAAACAGCTTTGCTGGTACTCAGGCCCACCTGCCCAGCACACTGGAGTTTGAGAAGTGACAGAACCAAAGCCCAGGACACAGATGGGTCTCCCCAAGTGTTTTATACCCAGCAGATGGTCCCTGGCTATGTGGCCAGGTGAGGAGGAAGGGCTGGCAGGTCTCTCCACGCCAAGCTCTGAGTGAGACCACCCTACTCCACAAACAGAAGATTTTGGAAGGTAAATGCTCCGTCACTTTTGCTGTTTCTCACAAGCTGTAGCTCTCAGCCTTCAGGATCCTGTGGTTATAGTAATTGGAGTGAAAAGCCATCGGTCCCTGTCACTGTAGGTCCTGCAAACAGAGACAGGCACCACTGTTTTTGAAGGACACATGCCTGGTCTGCAGGACAATTTTTAATGTCTGCTTTGCTTCATTGCCTTTGCTGCTGTTTGGGAAAGTGCAGGACATGTTGCATCTCCAAAGCAGCAGAAGACTTAGATAGCAAATGATATTTAAAATGGGCTTTTGCCTACACCAGGCAAAGCCCCGAGGTGCCAGGACTGGCACAACTCCACACTTCCACCCCCAAAGCCTACTGTGAAGATGATCCAGTTTCCTGAGGAGCTGGTGATAGGTCAAAAGGATGGCTGAGCGCTGAAGACAAACACGGAAGCCCTGGCCAAGGGGCCACTCGGAAAGACGTGGGATGACAAATAGTTTCCAGATTTTTGTTTGGAGGTTAAAGTTTTTGCTTGAGCTCAGAGCTGCTTAACTTCTGGCCAGAGAGGGACAGTGCACCGATAGTGGCAGAAACAGACAGTCTCCGCGATTTGGCAGCTCCCAGGATTACATACTTCATACGATCAACATTTTAAAAAGAAGACAAGGAAAAACAGCCACCCAACAAAAACAGTCTCTTGGAATCGCTTGCTGCTGAACTGTTGTTTTGGCCTGATACTGTGCAAATCACTTTGCTGTCCTCCAAGGAGAAAGAGACAGCAGTCTGTAGTCTACAGAGGAAGCCAAATTGCACCATTTCCAGGTTTTCTGCCTAATTCTTTTTTTAGCACTTCTTGTCCAGGGAGGTGTCCAATAGGGAACCAAAATTAATGAATTGTGGCTAGGCTCTTCTTGGTTCTTACCTTTTCAGAAACCAGCGGTGGACAGATCCTTTAATTTATAGCCTATCTTCCCTCCTGGTCACTGGCCAACAGGACCAGGTGGTTTTCTATGTATCTTGCAAAGTAAAGCTGACCAAGTTCAACTTTGCAGAACTAAAAAAACAGTGCAAATGTGATGAGGTCCTGCTAGCATTGTGTATAAAAACAGAACTGTTCAGTGCAACATGAGGCATTTCGTGGTAGGGGCATCCCTCACATTCTGCAAAGAGGTTATTTGGCTCCATCTTCTGAAGGGGTAAACCTTCACTGAGTCTCTCTGCAGACAGAGGAAGGCTGGAGGAGACGTAACCTGAAGGTGAAGGTTTTCCCTGCCAATGTGGCTCTGAGCTCTCTCCCAAGGGATTATCAGTGCTTTACTGTGGCAAACCTCAGCCTTGCAGCACAGCAGGCCCTTTCCCTCTTTCCCCTTCCCCTCGGCACCACATGAGATTGCTCTGGTTAAGGCAGAGATACACCCACGTGCATTTCTTTTCAGTAGCAAACCCTTGTTTATGCCCAGCTCTTTCCTAGGAAACTCCTGTGGGACTCAGAGTCCAGTCATGGTATCTCACATTGCCTAAGAAAGTATTTTCTTCCCCAAAGCGAAGCATGAGAACGCATAAGAAACCTGGGCTTTTTGGCATCGTAGCATGGCTTTCAGGGAAGGGAAGATGCTGCAGCGGTCACTTGATGAGCGTGGTACAGGATTTACCTCATCCTGCTGTTTCCTTCTACATGGGTGTGCTTCCAGATCTGCTGAAGTCTGGTCCATATTGCTTCCTGACTTGGCTCACACATTTTTTGGGAAATTGAGATTAAAAAATCCTTAAGTAAAGTAGTGTCTTTACTGGATACCCACAAATCTAGGGTAACTGTGACCTGGGATGTCACAGGTTCCAGAAACTGAAGCACTATGAAAAATTAACAGTCAGGACATTTTCTTTTCTTCAGTGTTTTTAAGTGGGTGATGAAGAGGCTGCCAAACACATCCCAAGCCAGTGTTTGCTGTACCTGATCCCAAACTGGCAGCCAATGCTGGCTAGCCAGAAAGAGGCGGGAGAAAGAACGTGGTACTCATGTTCCTCTCATCACACTACCTAGCTCTCCTTTTTCTCTTAGCTCTCAGAGGAAAAACACAGAAAAGAAAAAAAAATCATCTCTTCTCCAGAATTATTTGTGAGGAAAATGAATGCACTGGGACATGAGATGAGGGGAGGAGAAGAGGGATGGCTGTATTTAGACACCAGTGACCTGCAAGGTTTGTCTTGCACAGAGCAGCACCCTGCATTAAACGCCTCCAGTTTATGGCAGCAAGAATTGCCATAAAATGAGCTCAGCCTCTGGAATATGCTCCAAAAGCCTAGTGTATGGGCTAGGGACACCCATTTAATTAATGTAGAAACTTCAAGGAAACTGCTTGCAGTCCAAACTGGACCTGCTCCAGCATTTTCTTGGCCCTGTACAAATTGCAGTGGGGATGAGAGATTTCCCCTCCTTCCCAAGACACTTTCCCCTTGGAGGGGAATTGGGTCTTGGGTAACTCTTCAGAGAGTTGCAGGATAAATGGGCAGAGGCTGGAGGAAAGGCTCCATAGAGAGACCTTAGGGTCCACCAAAATCCACTTCAGTTCCTCTAAACTGCTGTCTCTGTTTCGTCCTTCCCAGGGACAGCCTGGAACAAGAGGTTTTCCTGGATTCCCGGTAAGTGTAACTGCTAATTTATGAAGTACGGGTGTGCGATATTACTAGGAAGCCTCATTAGTGCTTGCTGTATCTCATCATTTCTGTCTGAAACCAAGGACTCCTGACCTGATATCACTGGAAAAAGTAATCTTTTCTTCATTTGTTTTTCTTCTTTTTTTTTCTTTTAAATGATACTTAGGGAAAAAAGAAAACAAACCACACAACTCTGAAAGGAAATTAATTTAAAAAAAAACCCAAGTGTTAAAATAACATAGCTGAAGCCAGATCTGTTCAGTAAAAGCAAACCATCCTAAGAAATGCCCCCATACAAAGAAAAAAAACCTGGGTAGGTGAAATTCCAACCTTAATTGAGCCTTTAGGTGATACTGCAATAGCAGCAAGCGCCTGCGATCCAAATGGGGCCCTGCGTGATGCAGGTCAGCTGGGGACCACACTAGGCTGAACACCCTGCTCATGCCAAAGGGAAAGGACAAAAAGCATGAGGGGGGATTATTCTCCAACGCTGTTACAGATGGGCAAGGGAATGGAAAAAAAGCCCAGGACAAAGCAAATTTCCTTTCAGTCCTACAGTTGCTGGCAACACTCTCCGAAGCATTGAGGCTGCTGGAGAGCTCAAATGGTTGCTATTTATTCTTTTCCATTTATCCTGGACGACTAGGAAGCCTAAGGCAAACACAAACACCCCCTGCATCCCTGCTTCCACCAGGCAGCTCAGCTGCTACTCCGGGACACGCGATGTGCCAGAGCAGGTCTGCGGGGGACTCTCATGCCTGGAAAATGGGAGGAATTGGCAGCTTCCGAGCCATCTGACAGGGCTCTGCAGCTCTGCCCTTTGCGAAAAGGGAGGCTGTGAGCTGCCCCTGGGCTGAGGAGAAGCAGATCTCTCCAGGCCTTTGCGGTCTTTGGCTTTTGGAGGAGCAGAAAACAAATCAGCCCTGCTCATGAGAAAGTGCCGGGTGGGACAGTGCTCTGTGGAGCCTGTTTCTCATCAAACAGTACCTTCAACGTGCTGCCGAGCTGTATGTCACCTGTTCCCTGGGACGCTTTTATTATTCTATCATTTGCAAAAATTCCTCTTCCCCCAAAGGTGGGTGCCTTTTTAAATCAAAGTCTCAAGAAAACTGCTGGTTTTCAACTAGTTTACAGGACACTGCAAAATCTGAAATGCTGAGGGTTTTTTTTCAAATTGCCCATGAATCCTTTCTCCCTTCCTTTCCCTTCTTGTGTCCAGCATTGCTGCTGAAATGGGCTGACAGCGAGCAGGTCCCTGCAGAAGCAATCAGGAAGCTGGGCTGGCACCCAGTGGGCCAGGGACGTGCCAGGACCCGGCGGGAGGGCAGAGAGAGTCACCTCACCTCTGCGTCCTTTCCCCAGTCCGTGAAATCTTGTGATACATAGTGCTTGCTGGGGCCGATGGACAGACACCCCAGTGAAAGCATTTCTCATCATTTCTCCTTTTTTATTTCAGGGCCCTATTGGCTTGGACGGCAAACCGGTAAGCAAACAGCTTCTCTCAAGGCTTTCTGCCCTGCCTCCTGCTAGGTCCTGCTGTCCTGCCAGCCTGCGTGTTATAAAGTATGTTTTTTTAAGAGGATTATTTTGCAATGTCATGCACATGCATGGATTAAAAGAAAATTAGAAGGCTGGCAGGCGGGAGGATACCGCAGATGCCTTGAGGGAGATGCAGGGGTCAGGAGATTAGGGAAGGCAGAGTGTGGCTGCTTTCTTTCGAGGCAAATCTATAAAATAGCACTTCACAAGTGCAACAGCCTGGCTGCTGCAGGGGAAGCCTTAACAGGCACTCCCACCCCGAATCAGACAGAGCAGGTCCCCTAGGCACCAGCTCTCTGCCTTAGACAGCCGACAGCTTCCTTTGAAGTTTACCCTACAGCTTCTTTCTCTTCACTGCTGTGCTGCAAAGAGTTGCAGTAGAAGACGAAAGGACCCTAAAGACCTCCTTGCTGTCCTTAGAGCCACCTTATAATCAGCTTCGTAGAAGAGAGAGAGAGAGAGACCTAAATTCTTCCTTCAGAGAGCTAGGCACAAATATAGCTACTTCCCTATGGATCCAACTGACAAGAAACCCATAGCTCCAGGCAGCCACTTAGCCAAGTTCCTCACCACACTTCCTCTAGCCATGCTGTAACGGAGAAGGAGCACATACCTCTGGCACCTAATTTCCTACAGCAGGACCCTGGTTTTGCCATGAGGAACATCACCCTCAAGAGAGACCGAGCAGTGTCTTTCTCGTACTGCTCTGGGGACACGCACGTGAGCCCCAGCAAGGTGCAGTGCACTGCACTCAGCTGAAGCTGCTCTGCCAGCCCAAGGGGGGCTTAACCGTATCTCAGCCATGTCCCGCAGAGTCTTTGCACCCCGTATTCATCCTCCAGAGCTTCGTTCTCAGCATTTGGTGTAGCAGGGAGCAGTGTCCTGTTAGGTGTTTGAGCAAAGCTCCACCTGCGTGGTGTGGCATCTCCCTTGACAAGGTGTGGTAACTGCTGGTGCCTCCTGAGGCAAGAGGTAAGGGAGTTAAGTCAACATCTTCTAAAGACTGCAGTGGCTGAAGCTGATGCATGTTTTCTTTCTTTTGCAGGGTCATCCTGGACAGAAGGGAGAGATGGTAAAAAAAAAATATGTTTGTCCATGGGTGACGTGTTGGTTTGAAATGACGTTGCCTCTCAGCTGGAAACAAGCTTCTAGGCAGCGTAGCGATCTTAGCTCAGCTAACGCACTAGTTGTGTCCCTAATTCTGTAACTTCATAATAGCAGTGCTGGGACGCACATCTGTAATTTTTACATTATGGCTATCAGATTCATCATGTCACAACAGCAACTCTCTAGTTATGCATGGGATATGTTTTCCTTGCAGTTAGCAATTATGTTCTTTAAATATACTTTGGGAGCTGACATTTTTCGTGGTTGGCCTCATAGCAGAAGTAAAAGTTGATGGAAAGATTTCTGAAAACGCATCTGGCAGCTTTCAACTTATCTAACAACAACAAAAAAAGCATATTTTTTGTATTAATTTTTTTCCCCCTCTTGAAGCCCTGTTTCATATGTACATCATACTAAAATGCTTTTGGTTGAAAATGATAAACTTAGGCTGCACTTGATGGAAACCCAAATGCGGTCTTGTTCCTCTCAACATCTGTGATGATGAAATCCCCGAACTCAAGTATGCCAAGCTAGCAGCTCTGTAGTCACCTTCGCTCACCGAAATGCTGAATGTTTTCTTCTGCTAATTCTGTTTTTGAGCCTGAGTCTCAGTATAACCCTCTGGCAAGCACATGTTGAAGATACCCCCTCCCTTCTCCTCGGCGGAGGGGTGAGCTGACATCCCCCTGTTGTGCAATCCTAGCTCAGGCAGTTGCAGCTCAGGCTTCAGTCCTGGCTGCTTCTGGTTCGATCCCAGTGCCTTGACTGAGGAGACGCGCTGTCAGCTGAGGTCCTGGGAACAATAAGGGTGTGTTTTCCTGATGATTTTCCCCCTCTCCTTTTAATAATTCCCCCCCGCGGTGCAGCCAGAACATGTGTGCATTTCCACTCCTCCAGAGTAACAAAGGGATCCCAGATCTCTCTTGGGAATTTTCTCCACAATTGTTTTTAAAAGCTGAGTTTCCACCTACTCCATACGCTGAGAGTTTTTTGTCTTCTTGACACTGTAAATGGGAATCCATCTCACATTCACAACTGTGTTTCTTTAAAGGGTGCTGCAGGTCCCAGGGGACAACCCGTAAGTATCCCATCTCTTGCAATCACAGCTCCTCCTGATCCCTTTCCTCTTGCATGCACTGAACTCCTTCATTTACTGAGGGCTTTTTTATCACTTTTCTTTCATAGGGACCCCCAGGGCAAAAAGGAGAAAAGGTAATTTTAATGGGAAACATGTTGAAAATTAAATGTAAAAAGTGAGCAGGGAAGGGACTCGGTGGACTTGGTGCGGCTCGGTCTGACTTTGAGTGGCTGAGAAATACAGCAAGAACAGAGGGGTCTGGGGACAGGGGACAGGAGGCAGAGTGCTTGTTGGGTGCAAACTGGCATAGCTGCACTGTATTCAATATAGTCACAATGATTTACACCTTCTGAATCTGACCCCATGTGTCTATTTTGGTCCTCTCTGTTCGTGGTTTAAACTCTTTCCTTTTAACCCCCTTCTTTCACAGGGTCAGTGTGCAGAGTACCCGCACAGGGTAAGTCATTACTGTTATTATCGTCTGTCCCGTGCCTTCCTGCATGTTAATCCTCCTTCGATTGAATGGCTTTTTGTTGGAAATATAGATCGTTTCATTAACAAGATGCGTCATCTGGGCCCCGAGGGCAGCACTCGGCTGATTGATGTGTTTCGCAGAAAAGCAGCAGATAAGGTTTTCCAGGAGGGATGTTGGTTCTCCGGTCTGTTCCTGCCCACTGGGGCTGACCCCCAGCTAAAGGCTGTCATTGCTGCTTCCTGTAGACCCTCCCATGCTCTGTGCCAGAGCAGGGAAGGTCCGTGTCCTCACCCCAAAACCCAACGAAACCCGGGGTTTCTGGAGGAGTAGAGGTCACCCACTCACACCTTGTGCTGCTGCACCAGCTCCGTCGTGATTCCACAGCCTCCACTGTGGCTGCGTGGCCAGGAGCAGCGCGGGGTTTGCAGACCTCAGGGAAACTCTATCGTCATTCCTCCCTTTTTCTTCTCCCTCATGCTGGTCTCAGCCCTGCATAAAGACAAGGGGAAGGGTTGTGCTCCCTGCCCTGACCACCCTTGGCCATGGTGCTCTGGCTGGTCCCTGGTGAGCTGGTCCCCATGCCGGTCCCCCAGCCTGGTGGACTTTCTGCCTGCAAAGAAGAGGCAGAGAAGGAGGGTTGATGCAGCAACCGTTTAATGAAAGCCAGGATGTTGCCCCACTTGCCTCTTCATCCTGTCCTGGCTGGCATGTACTGCAGCCAAGAGAGGAGAGAGTACATCATGGGGTTTGAGGGGATTACAGTGGTAAAATTTAACCAGCTCTAAAAACAACCGGAGTGCTGAAAATCCACTGGAAATGCATTGGAACGACATCATATGAAGTGGCTGGAATTTGTAATCTGGGTGTACAGGGAGACAGGCTTAAGGGCTTTCTGTTTATTTTTGACGGGCCTCTGGACAATTAGCTGGGCTCTGGTCCCTGGCCCCGAGGGAGCAAGGCCCTGGATGCTCTGAGCAGCAGAGGCAGGGGAGAGAGCTGGCTGGCAGCAAGGGAGAAGGAGACCATCGGTATGTGCCAGTCCCAGTACAATAATAGCCAGTCAGCTGTGTTTATTTAGGCGAGCCGGCTCACTAGATTGTTATGTTAAAAAGAAGCTAACAATGTTCACCCGACCAGTGTCCTGGGTTCCTGTTACAGCCCTTGGCTCCAACTGTCCTCAGTGCTCAAGGTGAAAAGCAGCGGCAGGACCCGCAGCGACACTGGGAAACGGAGATGCAGATTGTGCATCACCGGGAGTAGCCTGGGCTCAGACCTGGGGACAAAGGCACACTGGTTTGGTGGCTCAGGGTTGTAGGCACCCCAGGGTGACACGCTGCAGGGCTCTGACAGCAGGGAAAGGGCAGGTGCAAAGCATCATGTCCCAGCAAACCTAGCGATGTTTCCTTGCCTTTCATGGAGGTACTTCTGGTCTCATGAGGCAGCAAGCTCAACATTTGAAAAAGCGCATGAGTCGTTCCAGGGCAGACATGCTCACGGGAAGGGTGATTGTCCTCAGATCAGCTCAAGGGCTGGCTGTCCTGAGGGGTCTGGTCACAGGTGCAAATCAGCCAACAGAGGCGCAGTTCCCTGTCCCCAAAATGAAAATTAGGATGAGCCTTGTTGTAAAAATGCTACCCATTTGAATGAATTGCAATTTGTTCTTGCTTTACTGGTTGACAAGGTCCTTTGTCAGGTGTTCTGGGCGAGGAAATGAAAACCAGCATCCTGAAAAACAAGGGATGTTGTTTCAGTTTTGTTTCGTCTTTGTTTTCTTAGGAAGGAAATGTAAGGTTAGGATGTATGCCTTGGCTCGTGCTGTAGTTTCCTATTTTTTTTTTCTGTATGAGTCTGTATGGCCTGCACTGCTGTGAGGGACTAGCCCAGGCATGGGGCTACCCATTCGGTGTGGGCTGGCGGTTCGAGCTGCTGTGAAGGGGAAGGGCGCTCAGCTCAGGGAAAGGGGGAGCAGCCATGCTCCGTCTCCTCTCAGAAATGCCGTGTGTCTAACTGACCCTGTTTGTGTCACATGTCTTCACTGTCCCCTAGGAATACCTAAGTACCACCCTTGCAGCCCTGCGCTCTAACCAGATCCTTACGCTGAAGGTTTGTGGGTAATGATCTGACAGGACCTAGTTCTGACGCAAAGGCAGGAGGATGCAGATCCAATATTGCAAGCTGCTTTCTGAAACAAACTTGGCATTGGGACACAGAGCGGGCAGGGCAGGAGCTGGGTGGAAGAGGCTTCAGGTTTCTTCTCTAAACTCTCCCACCTGCACCTGAATCGATGGCTGGGTCTTGTCTTGCCTCTGTTGTCAGGACTGCTTCTCTCCATTTTCCTGCTTATCCTTTCCAGCATCCTCCCTCTGCTTCCCTGTAAGCTGCATAATATTTCAGATACACTTCAGCATTTGAGGAGCCAGGCAAAGCCAGCTCAGCTGGGTCTGGGTCACTCTAGGCACAGCTAGCATGGGGGTGTGGGGATTTACAGCAACATCCCCCTTGAGGACATCAGCGCAGTCCCAAACGCTCTCCTGAGCTATGGGGCCTCTTGCACTATCTTTTAGAAAAAGGAGGACTTCCTTCAGATAAAATCAGCCTAACTGGTTTTCCAGCAGCAGTGCTTTTGCTGCCGTAGCTTGTGGCTGTCTGGATAAGTGCATTCAAACACAACTGCCTGATCACAGTGCGGCGATGCTGCAATATTGGTTTGCCGCTTCACTTTGCGACAGGACTGGATCCTTGCTTTCACTGCAAACAGGAAGAACGATGTTTAAAGGGGTTAAAGGGCGCTGCTTGGATGCGTACGGTTACTGTGGTGGGAGACCGATGGGCACACCTCTCAGACCAGAGCGCACAGCTCACATGGGGAAACGTTGCACACAGGCATATTTTTGTGCCTGAGCACAGAAAGCCTCTTTCTCTCCCTGCGTCAATCAAGAGCAACTTCAATGGAAAACTGATAGGAACAGGAAAGTAGATCAGGCCAGAGGAGCATTCCTGGGCCTGGAGCCGGCATGGTGGGTGCCAGGGTGACAGCAGCATGCATGCAAGTGGAAACTGGATACAGCAGAAGGATGAACAAATGCTCCTGAGCTTTAGTGCATTTGATTTCTGTGTGTCCGGGTCAGCTTTGTGCCCTAAGGCAGCATTCCTGGCTATAAGCAGTCAGAGGCTGATGTTACTGTTAAACAAGGAAAAGCAAAGCATGGGCTCCCAAGGCAATACCCTGCTGAAGGCTCAGGCACCAAGGCCTAGTCTTCTCCCTTGGCCATGATAGTTGCGTCTGTCCCGCTAAATGAACCATGCCAGGACCTGTTTGCTGGCCCTGATGCCTGCTGCTGACCCCAGCTAGCCTCTCTCCACTCCCTTCCACACCCTGAGGAAGGGTGAGGCCTGGAGATGCACTGTGTTTCTTGTAAAGGAAGACTGATAGAACTAGGAAACTGCACTGGGAAAACTTGGAGAAAATTGTCATTGTGGTAGTTGCCTCAAATCTGATGATGAGAAATTAAGAGAAACGGTCCTGTCACCAGAGAGCTTAGCAGAGCCAGTGGGAGAATGTCCTGCAGTAAATATTGCCTGAGGAGATCAGTGGAGCTGAGTCAAAAATCCCCCTGGTAAGTTTTATTTCCAACCAGAGAAGGTGGTAAAAGCTCTGTGCGGTGGTAGCGTCAGGTTGGCAAGTGGTCACCCTGCACCTGCCAACACCCTGTGAGCAACGCGCGGCGCAGAGGAGCTCAGAGGTCTGCCAGCAGGTACCTGTGCTGCGCGTCCTCTGTGCGCGGCTCTCACGCTGGGGGTTTATTTTTCACGGCAATCTCTCTGTTCCCCTCTTCTCTGTTCTCTCCCCTGTCTGCTCTCTGACTCTTGGTGCCCTAACGGCCTCCTTTGCCCCGCGACCTTCTGGTTTGATCTTCTTCAGCTGTTGCCTCTCCTCAATTCGGTGCGGCTGGCTCCACCTCCAGTCATAAAGAGACGCACTTTCCAGGTAGACTTCTCCTCCTTGTTGCCTGTTTCTAAGCTTGCCCCAATGCTTGCCATTAATCAACTTGCTACCTGTCTTTCTTCCCCTACAGAGGGGTTTCCAAGAGGTTCGGGCAGAGGTGAGGGACTTTCTTTGAAGCGGAGGAAATCTTTGATGTGATGATGTGACTAAAAAGAAATGCAGTGAAGCCAGTTTTTTTAAACTAAAAGAAATGGGCCATGAAACTGTTTTCGGGACTGTCGACAAGCAGTCTCCTACCTTGAGGAGTCAGTTTCTGCATATTCGATCTCCAGAAGAGGTTAGAAACCTCTTGCTGAAATGCTGCTAACGTCTGTGAAATTTAACTGGGATGAATGAATAGGCAAACGCTTCTTCTAAGGGCTAGTCTAGTCTGAGACACTTGGGAAAATGTGTTTAAATAAGCTCTTATAATGGTTTCATTAAATTGCATTAAATCTTTGTATAAACACATTTATTTTGGTTTCCAGGGCCATAATTCATGTTTAGTTTATTTTATTTTGGGAATGAATTCATAAAATGAATTGTGGACATATGAATAGTGAATAAGAGTGTCCATAGTCAGAGTTCATGCGGCTTTTAATGAGCCCACTTTAAGCTCCCTCGTTCCATCAACTGGGATTAACTTTCCCGCGTGGACAAGCCGCTGTAATTACCGCGCTGAAGTGTGCTGGGCACCCTCTATTAAGTGGCTGGGTTTTGTCACCTCACTGCCTGTCTAGACAGCCAGATGCTAGCAGGGAACTGCAGTCTGCACTACAGGCCTTTACCACGAGGTGCCTGGTCCTTGCCCACTGCTGGCAAAATCCTGACCTTATCAGTTGAACCCGTGGTCTCAGTTCAGTTTCTACTGATTCAGCATTCGAACCATACAAACCCCATAGCTTGCACTGGTTGCCCTTCAAAGTGACAGTCTGGAGAGCCAGGCCAAGGACTGACCTCTTGGGAAGGCTTTGAAAGCTGAAGTTCGTATCCAGGATGAAGTGGGAAACTTGAATAGCTGCCCCGCGTCCTGTCGTCAGCCAGGGCTGCAAATTCCCGCTGTCCCCAGAGGCGAACTTCACCGGAGAATTTTGCTATGATCGGTTTTGGCGCTGCTGTATTCATTCTCTAAGTGCAACAAAGTGTAATCCACTCGTACAGATCTGCCAGCACCAGGCAATTCCAGGAGCCCAGCGTATGAATACTAAAAAAAAAAAGTTAGGCCATGAAATAAATGTTAGCACCAGCACCTGAGAGAGGAAAATCCTGCTGCTGCCTCTCAGCACATCAGCAAGAGCACTGTGCCCAAGGGCTTGGGCTTAGCGGAGACAAGGGCTGAGCAGAGACCTGCGTTAGGAGGCTGAACAAGCATTGCATTGCTGGGGCACAATCAGGTGGCTAACGTGTTTAAAAGAACTGAAAGATAGCTCCAGTCAACAGCTAAAAATATAGAACATATGATGAAAATGACACCTGATCTCCAACTTACTATATTCACTTACCATCCAGTTAGATCTGTGGGGGTCTTTTTGTGCTAAATGCATTAATAAGACTATAATGATGTGGTAATAACGTAATAACGTTTTGCCTGTTTGTGTATCTGCATGGGCAGGCACTCAGACAAAGCATGGTCTGTCCAAGGCAGCAAAGCGAAGGCAATGCGAACCGGAGTTTGGGTGAGCTCCTTCCAGCCACTCCCCACGCTGGAGCAGGGCCTCTGCTCTCCTCATCCCCTGCCAGGGTGACAGCACCCATTCCCAGCACCATGCTGCATTTTAGTGCCCTAAATCTGGAGCATGGACTGGGCTGACAGAGAGCAGCTGAGGTGGAAATAGAGGAGGGAGAGCCAAAGGGAGACAGGCAAAGCCCCCTTTGCCTTCCCATGGTGCACCCATGGTGGGGGTGCTGTAAGATGCATGTGCCCTTCCGTGCACCCATGGTGGGATGCTGTAACATGCAATGGGAGGGAAGTCTCTGAAGCTGGGCTGAGCGGTTAGGGCAAGAGGAAATCTAGAAATATACTCCAGTGTCCTCCAAACCTCTTGCCTTCATTGGATCCCAATTCCCTTCCAAGTTTAAAAGCTACAAGACCATTTACCAGATGGTTGAATAGCACTGAGTATGGAGGATGGGGAAGCTCAGGAAGGATCCTGCATTCCCTTGCATGGGCCATAGGGTGAGCCAGGATCCACTTACAGAACAGGGAAAAGAGAGGGCACCTTTCCTGCCTGGCCCAGCAGGCTTCCCAGCGTGGGCTGCAGGTCGGGCGGCGAGGCAGCAGCTCTCTTGAGGAGAAGGGCTGTTGATCCACACATGACTGAGCTCCCCATAAGCCTGGCCCACGTGTTGGAAATTTTCTTTTAAATAGAGCTCATGGCAGAAGGGATGAAATTTGCAGCTTACTACTTTCATTTATCATTCTAAATAAAGCAAACGTCCCTGTATCTGCATGTTTTACTAAAGGCAGCCAGGATAAACAGCACGCTTGGTAGGAACACATGCAGGGGACAGATTTCATGCATTCTCCTGCACACAAAAGTGCGTGGGAGCAGACTTAGTTTTACCCAGCAGCAGTGTATAAGGCTGTAGAGAGGATAAATGCAGCAGAGACCCGACTGCACATACATTGATTTATAATTGAGAAACAACCATGTTTGATTTCTAACTTCCCATGGATCCACCAAATTTTTTTAATTTTTCAATTTTAAATTGGGTTGCTAGCAGTAGGATGTCATGATATTTTATCTAGGGAGGGGGAATGGGAGGGGAGCCCATGAGACTAACAGCGTGGGTGCCATGGTGCCTTAGGAGTTTGCTGGATTCATC
Source organism: Sagittarius serpentarius (assembly GCA_034782735.1). Classification (NCBI taxonomy): domain Eukaryota; kingdom Metazoa; phylum Chordata; class Aves; order Accipitriformes; family Sagittariidae; genus Sagittarius; species Sagittarius serpentarius. The sequence goes on from JAVKLA010000093.1 coordinate 3,502,797, forward strand.
AATTATAGATCAGCAGTCTGGTATTCAAACGTGGCGCTTCCAACCCACTGTCTCCTCAGCGCCGCTTGGTCCCAAGTCCAGGTCCTTTGGGCCAGATGACATTGCTGAGGCATGAGCCACAGCCACCAAATGGCTACTGAGGGGCCTGGGGAGGAACCGGCTGAAACGGCTTCGTTTCAGAGAGCTTAAAATGGCAGGTGGCTCTGCACACACTGGCTTGCTAAATCTTACAAAAACAGGCTCTGCCTGGTGTACATAGGCCTGTTTTGGGTGGGCTCCAGAAATGCCATGATGATCGTGTTATTTTCTTTTGGTTTTGTGGCGTTTCTACTTTTGGTCCTTGGCAAAACAGAGGGAGAGTTGTCCAACAAATATAGCATAGGGAAAAAAATAGGCTTGAGGTAAGACACTGTGGCTCTGCCTGGAAGTGCCAGTGTGGTCACGGGAGGCTTTGCTTCACATATGACTGTCAAGTGCTTTGGAAAGCCTCCTGAGAAGCTCAAGAGATGTTAGTCCTTGACATATAAATTGTACTTGACTGACTCAACGAAGAAAAAGATCTCTTTGGACTGCTCAGTCATCTGCAGATCCCTTTTAAAGAGACTTCTGACAAGGTGGCCTCAGGTGTCTTTGCAAACCGTAGGGTGCTGGCTTCTGCTGCCCAGGCAGCCCACGCGTCCTCAGCGGGGCTCTCCCTCGCTCTTGGAAACCTCTCCTGGCACTAACCTGGGACTTGCTTCTACCTCTTCTGCTTCAGCCAGGCTGACCTGCCTTGGGCCCCTGGGGTGGTGGTGTGAAGGGTTTGCTCTGCCTGCTGATAACACCTGGTTTTAACAAACCACAGGGTGAACAAGGACAAGCGGGAATCCAAGGTCCCCCGGGGCCCCCTGGCCCACCAGGGCCCACTGGACCAGCTGGACCTGAAGGGACCCCGGGACAGCCCGGGCCAATTGGGCCGCCTGTAAGTCCAATTACAAATAAGCCTTCTGCTTGCTCTTTCCCTAGGGCACAGATAATTTCCTCTGGCCTTTCTTGCCTCTTCTGAAGCCAAGATAGCCACAGACAGGAGATTTGCAGGGGATGCGGATGTGTGGGGAGGAAGAAGTTCCCAGGAAGGAGGGCAAGCGGGAGGGAAGGTGGAGGTGTGCGCCCTGCACTGTTGCTATCTGGACACGCACGTGTGAGTGGTGACACCAGGCCCATGTCCTCCTCCTCAGCCTCTGCAGATGGCCACGGGGAGGAAGTAATACGCAGGGTATAATTGTCCTGCTCACGGCAGAAAGCTGACTGATAAGAGTCCCTGCGACCGCTTTGAAGTCCTGCCCCATCCTGTTCTCAGGCTGGTAGGAAGCAGCCAAGGAGGGTGAAAACAGAAGCACCATTTAGAATAATGCCATTGCTAAGCGGCAGGGGACAGGGCAGAAAATCCTGTTAACGTGCCTATCTCTTTTGCAACAGGGCAGAGCGGGAGAACCGGGGAAGCCTGGCAGAGATGGAAAGGTGGGTACCAGAAACCAGCTCCATTCCTGGGAGCTGTGGGGAGAAACATGGCACGCTGGCCCTGCAGCGACTGCGGCGTGAAAGGAGTTTCCGTCTCCAGGTGTTTTCAAGGTCTGCTAGCAGGACAAGCAAGTCTTGTTCCCTGAGGCAAAAGCACCTCTCCACACACGATAGAGGGGTCGGTGTCCTGCCAGCATCCTTGTCTCTCTTTGAGCTCTGAGGAGCCAAGGATGTGATGACTAAATGTTTGAATTGCCATAAGCAGGCAACATCAAGGATGGTATAGGCATCAGAACGTATCTAGAGTAGTTTTCTCCTCCTGTCTGCTCACATCAGGAAGGCAGGTCCTGCATAGATATTTTGTTTATTTATATTTACATACACACATATCTGGCATGCTTCATGGTTCATATCAGGTAAATTGTTTGGTTATTTCTCATTTAAAAACACAAGTGGTTTGTTTGCTAATATTTTCTCTCCATTTAGCTTGTCAGAGGAAGCTGCAAATGCCTGATTTACTCCAGAGCTGCACAGTTGTTCTGGGAACAAGTTTCCCAAGCAAAGCCAGAGAAACAGAAAAGATTCTGGAGCACAATGCTTATGCAAAGCAGCTTTTTGGTCTTCAGATTCAGCGAGACCAGGCCCGAGGGGGTGGAGCACTACAGGCATGAATTTATTTGGGTGTATGGGTTAAGATAGTATTCTGCATGAAGAATAGATTGGGGACGTGTGAGCTTATTACTGCAAATCATTTCTGTAAAGGGGCATTTCAAACCCAAGCAGTCAGCATCTCCCATCACCCTGCAGTCCATGTAATGTTGTCTACATTTGCAAACTCCAGTGTCTGTTTTGATTTTATTTACAGGGGTTACCTGGGCCTCCTGGACCAAAGGTGAGACATCTTTCCTCACTTAGAGGTAGGAAGGTAATAAACAGAGGTGGACGCTCCTGGCGAGGAGAGATGTGTACATTTTGACGGGTGGAGAAAGGGGAAAGGAGGTTACATCAAATAGCTGAGAAAGATTTCTAACGCAGCTCAGTATTGCCCTTGGGGCCCGGCCTGTGTGCTGACTCATGGGTTTTATCCAGGCGACATGTCTGAGTTGCATTGACTGAGCAAGGCACGCCTCATCAGCCCGTCTTGCAAAATTCTTTGCCACACACAGCTTTATTGGCTTCTTCCATTCTCAAAGCATTTACCAGCGCTTCAGGAACTGATTTTGCAATGCTATTGTTAACTCCACCACAGTTTCCCATTTATTCACTTGCCAAAGTGCGAGTGGGGGGGGTTGTTGTTGTTGTTGTTGTTGTTGTTTTTCAGCTGCAACCACCCACCCCCATTTGTTTTTATTTGAGATACGTAGCCAGGGTGAGATGGGAACCGCAGAGCTGGGGCACAGAGCTGGCGTGAGTTATCCAGCTGCCGGTGCTTATTGCGCCTCTCCTGCTAGGGCTCAGTCCAGTGCAGGTAACGGTGACCCATGGGTGTGAAGGGTCAGGAGCTCGGTGGAGTCGTTCTGAGCAAAAGGTGAATTTTTCCCGTGGAATGCCCTTCCATCCCAGCATCGTCCCAGGGAAAAGGGCAGGGATTTGTCCTTCTCAGGCCAAGCCTCACGTTCTTTTGTCTTTTTGCCTTTTGCAGGGAGACCCTGGGATTCAGGGATACCCTGGCAGAAAGGTAAGAAGGGGAGCTCCAATATTGTTAAATGAATTAAGCTGCGCTGGTGCCTTGCGGGATCACGGCTGCAAATCTGTGGACTCCTCTGGAGCCCTCTGCTGAGCTCTGCTCCCGCTGGACATGGGGCTGCGACAGGCCTGCAGATCCCCTGCTGTCACCCACATAAGGAGAGGCTGGATCCAGAGATATCTTTAACTCTCCACCAGCTATGTTAGAGACGTCTCCCCATCTGTGTACCTCTCTACACCCACTTCCAGGCTGAACTATACCTCTTGTGCATCCAAACCTGAACAGAAGGCTGAAAGGGCCAAATCCGTGGCTATGTATTACTGTCTGGAATAAAGCAGGAAAGAGTCGATCCTGCTGCAGGTTAAAAGGCAGAAGCTGGCAATGCCCGAATGTCTTCAGCAGCAGCTAATGAACAGCCGGGTTGTCAAGCCCAGAGGGTGTGATGAAGAGACAGAAAAAGAAAAAGGGGAAAGACACGAAGGAAGAGCAAAGGGGAGAGAGGGAATGAAGAGATACTGCTAAAGAGATGTCAGCTGGAGAAGGGGAAGGCAAATGTTCCCAGCAGGCAGGAGTCCTGTGTCCCGTCTTATCTCCACGTTGCTTTATGGGTGCTCTGTGAGCAAAATGGCAAGACCTGAGAGCTTTTTAATTAGTTCTGTATAAACTGAGAAGTTTTTGTT
>JAVKLA010000093.1:3506673-3561210 GCA_034782735.1 Sagittarius serpentarius
TGTCAGGAAGTGGAAATTATAGCCCCCATGGACCACAGCCCACTCCTGGAGACAGACGCAATTTATTGCCTCTTCTTCCAGTGAACCGTCGGTTTTTCCATTAAGAGCCCATCCTGTTCTGTGTGCACTGGGTGGGTGGCTCTCAGCACGCAGGAGTGGTGAAGGGGTCCCTGCAACGACCTTGCAGTGAGGGCCTCTCCTACGAGCTCCCCTTACATGAAACAACTTGTCTGGCTAATTTACTTACCAAGCAAAGAGCCTGCACTGATCTCGGAGGAATGAGCCTGAGGTTGTGACCTTTCTCTGGGAGAGGTGGAAGGAATGGATGAAAGTAGGGGAGAAAATCCTCCCTGGTGAGTGGGTCAGGGGAAAGGGAAAAGAGGGCAAAGAGTTGAGCAAAGATGTTAGCTCTGATATGATGCAGGATCGCGGGACCGCTCCCTTCAATCCGTGTTTTGCACCCTGATTATCTTTCTTGATGCAGAATGGTGCTCCTCTCCCAGAGAGACCCAGATAGTAGGTTGGTGTGTGGTGGGCACCTCTGTGTGGGACATCTTTGCTGACCTTTCAGGCAACCCACAGGCTCCTTTTCTTGCTGCTGACTGTGTTTGCTTCTTCTGCTGTTTTCTTTCTTCTCTTTCTCAGGGTGAGGCGGGCGAGTCAGGCCTGCCTGGTGTGCATGGCCTCCCTGGAGCTGCTGGCCCCAAGGTAACCCTTGAACTCGGAGTCAGTGGGGCCATCTCCCAAGGGCAGATAAGTGGCACCCAAGCCTAGAGACATGCTAAAGGAATACAGAAGGTCAGGGGCTGAAGGCAGTTCTCTAGAGCCTGGTATAAGCCACGCAAACAGAAAAAAATCGCTCCTCGGAAAGCGCCTGGGCAATTTTTGGCCAGAGCAATTCCCCGCTGTCCTGGACCAGGGTCAGGTGCAGCCCTGCACAGGCCACTGTTAAAGAATAAAACTGACCCGGCCTGTAGAGGCTTTTGCATTAAGCCTGGGAGAATGAGGATACTCTGGTCCATGAAACGGTTTGGTGGTTTGTCTACACCCAAAACATGTAGGAAAGCATTAGTACAGGCAACCTTCAGCATCTGCTCCAGCGATGTAAACTGCCTTGCATTCCCAGGGAGGGGTGGGCTGCAGCCAGCATTCAGGCTGGTACCATGTTATTACCAGGAGCCAGTTCTCTCTGGAGGCCTGGGGTTGCATTTATCACACACTCCCTCTTTTGGCTACTTTCTCTTCGGCCCTCGCTGTTACGATGTACTGCTCGCTCGATTTCTCTTTATGTTCACTGTCCCTCTCTCTGTTTCCTCCCCCTCCCCCCCCCCCCCTTGCCGGGCAGGGTGAAAAAGGGGACGCTGGCATAAAGGTAGGCATGAGAAATAAGGTTTTCCAACGTGGTAGATCATCTGGGTGATACTGCTCCTTAGGCTGATGGGTTGTAAGAGGAAGCTGGGTCTGAGGCAGCTCTGTGGGGTATTTAATGGAGTACACATCTGTGCTCTGATTAACCACAGGCAGAAACTCCAAGCTCAGGCAATAAAAGCAGCCTTTATCCATTTGGTGGAATTTGACTTTTACCAAAGGCATTTCTCTTGACTATGAAGCTTGCTAATGATTTGTTACATCTCTCCATTTGATGGGCTAGATTGGGGTTTCCTCATAAAATCTGGTTAGCTGACGCATCAAATCCACTCAAACTCTGCAACTCAGGCTGAGCTTTGGCACCAGGCTTTTCTGTCTGTTTCTGGATACTTTACAGGCTCGTATGGTCTATGCCCAGATGTTATCTATTTGATTGAAATTTACTGTACCCATATATTTAAAGTATATTACTCAATGTAGACTGTGCTTAAAACATTACAACATTGGCAAGTGTTCATGACAGCCAGAGCATACTGTGTCATGCCGTACATCTTAAACATCATGAGGAAAGAGTGGTCCTGTAATATTTTGAAAGGCATTAACGGTGACACATACATTTCAAGTATTGAGTATGTGGCATGCATCTCATTTATCATGCAGCATGTACACTTTCTGTATTTTTTCCATCTGGGTGGATTACTATTTGAGGGAAGAAAAGGCCCCTCAGAACTTAACATGGATGTGTTACATCGAGTTTAAAGGAATGTTTTTTGGGAATGCAGGTTCTGGCTTAATAGCTGAATAGAACAGCAGCGATTGTCTTCCTACAAGAGAACAAAACTTCCTCTTTAGAAATAGTGCGGTGCATGTAAAGTCCAAAGGTTCCCCCATGTCCATCTTCACATTAGTGTAATTCCATCAAGCACAAAGGCATTGCTTCTGGTTTGTGCGGGTGTAAATGAAAGCGGAATTGCACCCAGAACTAATGTGTTTTGGGGGCTGTCAGTTTGTTTGCTGTTGTCTCAACAGCCAGGTGCTCTCCCATTAAGCTGAACTGGAGGACTGAAGTTAGAGCATGGCCTGGGAGGGAGGAAAGGCTGGAAGGAGATGCTGTGTTCCACCCCTGCTGATACTCCCATGTTTCGCTGCTAGCAGACACCTGCTCTGCTTGCACCCATGTACAAGGATTGATCAGCCCTTCATTTGGGCTCTGGCAAAGGGCAAGTCCTCACGTCTTCCAGTGATGTCTCAGGGTCATCCACAGGAGAGAGCTTTCCCTGTTCTGTGTTAGAGAGCAATGACTCAGGGCGACCCTGGAGACGTGCTCTCGCTACTTGGGCCCTTATTCATCCCACTTTATAAAGAGTGGAGATGAAACCCGCCGCGCTTTTTGTGGTACTAAATCGCAGCTCCAAAGGAGCTCCCCAGTCCCAAAGCGGCCTCTTCTTTCACACGCAGACTTTCATTTGTTATTGTCAGGATCACTTTTCTCTTGACTTCCTTTCTTCTTTGCTTAGAGGAATTGAAAGGGAAGTGCAGAGGTACCCTTAAATCAGCAGCCAGACATCACATAGCAGCAGCTCCTGAACATCCAACAGTGCATGCATTTGCTGTCTTTGGAAATTGCTTCTTTCTGTCGTCCTCCCACCTTGGAGGGTTGTTTGGGACTCCGGAAGGCTTTTAATGCTGCCACCTTTGGATCCAATTACCTGGGCTAGATTCTGCCTTCCCTTTGTTTTGAGGAGCCCCGGACAAACACTATGATTCGTAGTTTAGCTGTAGTGACCAATTTTGCTGGCAGTGAAGAACATTTTAGGCCTGAAGAGGCTTGCTGGTTTCACACAGAGCCCTCGTTCATTTAATAACCTCTCCCCACCCAGTGACAGAGGCAGCACAGCATAGATTCTCTCTTAGCTGTTTTCTTCTGTGGCCACCATTTGTACTTTGATCATATTGAGACCTGTGTCTGTGTCCCATAAAGGTCATTAGACAACCAGTGAACGTGATCACTTGGGTCATTTGAATAAGCATTTGACTCACTGCCTCTCAGCCTAGCCATCACATTCAGCTTTACTGACATTTTGCTGCCTTTTTTTTTTTTTTGAAAGGTCTGTAGGATGAGGCTTTTTCTCTTGCTCTGAGAAAAGAGCAATAAAGGAGCCGCCCACAGCCTTGCTCAATAACCCCCTCATAATCGGCCTTTCACAGCAAGGAGCAAAAAAGGAAGGGTCTCTGTTTTAATTGGCAGCCCGTAGCCAGTACTGCTAATGAGCTGATCGGCATGGGACATGTTCTGTCATGATTGGCACCCAGTGGGTATAAAGCTGCTCACACCAGGTGTAGGGAGAGAGAGCATGAGAGTTTCCTCTGTGTTGGAGGGGAGAGGTGTAGTCTAGCTCTCCTGAGAGAGACTGAGGAGGTATTTCCTAAATCAGCATGAAGCTCTGGAGAGCTGGGAGGTGCTGCTGACTGCTCTCCTGGAGCCCACTGGGGACCTGTGCTGGGCATTTTGTCTTTCATATATGCCTTTGGTAATGTTTCCCAGCTTCTGGCTTGGCTGCGCCATTCCAGTGCTGGTTTTTGTGGGCTGCTGTGGCCTGGCTATGGCGCCCTGTGCAGCCCAAAGGGCACGGGGGGATCACAAAGGGATCAGCCCAGTGGGTACTTAACTGTATTACAATGGCTTTCAAATATATAAGGATTTAAAGATGTTCTGGAGAGTTGTTTTTCCTGCTTATTCTCTGGCTTTGGCTCTGGGGTTTGTTTCTGCTCTTTGATGGTGCAGTGTCATGTTTGTTGCTCCTGCTCTCTAATTAGCTCTAGTGCCTGTGTGATCCCGCCGGTGCCAGTGGGGGCTGTGCAAGCAAGCTGAGGCCATCATCAGAAAATGCAGGGCAGGGTGGCTGCTCTGTAACTTGCCCCCTGTAAGGGGCTACCTTGCTCCCTCGCGCTGAGGTGGCCTTGCTTTTGCAGGGCTAAATAATTAAACAGCTCTTCAGGCAGGCAGTTTCTTCCAGGAAAGTCTCTGGGACGGGGAATTACTTTCACATGCAGGGCTGCTCTGTGGGGCGGCAGCCTCTGCAAGCAGTGTGGGTGCCTCCCAGCAGAAAGCCTTGGTCTTCTCTGCTTGGTCTTGTTTAAGGGAAAAAAAAACCTAGAACAACCAGGGACTGCAGTTGGGAAGGAAGGAGAGAAAGTGGTCCCCACTTCTCCAGTACAAAGCATTCATAATTATTGTTTTATTTTTCTTTATAGCTGAAAATACCATAGTTAAGTATGCTGCATAGGGTAGGAGGTACCCACACTGCTCAGGTCATGTGTATTATGGTATTAGACAGTATTTTACAAAATACAGTTCACAGGATGCCACAATTACAAAAGGTGCTTTTAGAAAAAGCATATACGTATATCCCCGCTGAATAGTCCTTCCAAGCAAGGACTAAACACCCAGAACAAAATAACAGCAGTACGCAGATTGTCTGAAGATGTTTTATTTTCCAGTTACCACCAGATAAAAATTCAGGCTAACAATACAAGGCAACCCTTGGATTCTCTGTTTCTCCAGATAAGTTTGTTCATCCTATAGTCACTGCGGGCTGGGTGACTCCGTATGCCCTGCAGAGTATCGTGGCGTGGGACGTGGTAGCAGGATGCAGAGACTGTCTTTGTCCCCAGCACTGTTGCTGTGGCGCTCCAGCAGGGTCAGTCCTGCTCTACACAACAGGCTTGAGAGGTACCACTGATGGGAAGTGGCCCTGGCTAGGGCAGTCAGCTTGGTGAGAGTCAGGTGGGGAAAATGGGTTGTGCCCCATCTCATTCAGGAGGCTTTTGCATCACCTGTGCCCTGGGCACTCCTCACAGAGGCCTGGGAGGACTCATCTTGTGTCTCTTGCTCTCTTTCTCTGTGTTTCTTGCTCTGCTTCCAGGGGGAGAGAGGCATGCCAGGGCTGCCAGGAAGACATGGCACTAAGGTACCTTGTAAACAGTGGAGTGACGCTTGTCTGCTTGATCTTACCCATACTGCTCGACTGTCCCTGATGCGCAAGCATCACCTGGATTTGTGTGTGTGTCTGTTAGTCAATGACTATCCTCAGCTGAATTCTTTCTGCTTCTAAATTGCAAAATGTAGGGCCTAATTTATGAAGGAGATGGTGGGGGAAGAAGTGTTTTAGAAAGCAAATGGCATGCCCAGTCCGATGCTGTCTTGCGACATCAGGATCTTAATGCTTTACACTAGTGAGAGCGGCCAGTTGCTGATGTTTCTAAGGAATTGGCATTTTGTAAATTGGGGGTCCCAAGTGACCGCTGCAACCTTCAGCGATGTGCGTTAGCCCACTGTGATCAGTAGGGCTATATGAGTGTGAAGCTGGACTAATGCAGCAATGAATCAGGGTCAGTGTGTGAGCAAGCCTGCATGTGTGTGCATTGGAGTTTTAGGATAAATACAAGAAAATCATCCGCATTCACAGCCATTTAAAGGCCGAAGAGTGAGGAACAGGCACCCCAAATGCGCTGTGAGAGCCTAACCCAAGCCACTTGCTGCACGTAATCCCGTTCATGACTCTAGCCTGTATTCACTGTAACCTACTGACCCCTGAGACGATCTGGAATGCTTTTTTCCCCCTGTTTATTGCAGAGAATCCCTGATCTCCATCTTCTGTCCTTGTGTTTTTTAGCTTTGTCCCTGATTTCTGTTTCAGAAAGCTGAGAGGTATGATCCTGCTGCTCTCTGGCTCCCCACTCCTCCTTGTTTGAACTTTTCCAAGCTCTTGTCACTTTGAACTTGGCTCCCAGTCCTCTCCTCTGCCTCATGTGCTACATCCCGATGCCTCTCATTTCTCACCTTCTAACACTACTTTACCTCCTTCCCTCTCCTTAGACCTTTGTTATCCCTCATATTTGCTTTTGTAACTGGACCTTTTCACCAGGACCTAACTAATACTAACACAGGCCATACAGAGATTCCAGAGCAAAGCGTTGATAGGGAAGACCTGCTTTTTGCATCAGCGCTGTCGAGGGAAATGTGACTGTCCCTGTGGGAGCAGCTGCCTTCTGGGGTTTCGAAGCACCTGTCTCAGATTGCAGGGCAGGCTGGACCCCGTGGTCTCATGGTGGTGGCTTGCTCTGTGCTGTAGAATGACGCCTGAGTTGCAGTGCTTGGAAGTCTTTTTTTTCCCCCTAAGGTGGCTGGCTTCAGAGCTCTCCTGAAAACATTTTACTGCAGGGTTTGTCTTCCGTGATAAAAACAGAATGAGGGGATATAGCAAGACCAAGGCCCTGGGGCACGAGCTGGCCTTTCTCAGGATGATTGGGCTGATGTATCTGGGATCAAGTGCTAAACTGGGTGTTTGGTCCTCAGTCTGTCTTTGCATTCCTCAGTTACTTGACACTGTTCTGCTTGTTGGCCTTTGCTTCGCTTGCAGGACTAAAACCGGTGGGCTGGAAATCTGGTTGTCTTAACTGGGTTGTGCTCATGATGTCTGCCTTTGGAGGAGCTTTCTGGAAAGCAGAGCCACTGCCGTAGGTGAACGACCTGCACAGGGAAGGAGGATGCGTGCTGTGTGGTGTTACAGCATTACTTTTGAGTTTTGGAAAGGAAAAGATGTGGATTTTGCCTTTTTAGTTCCACCTGGCTGATACTGTTTTGCTTTTTAAAGTTTGTCTCCGATTCATTTCAAACGAGGTGTTCCTGTCTTTCCCTTCCCTGCCAGGGCGCTCCTGGGATGGCCACCGCAGGGATGAAGGTGAGTTTTACACCGCACTGCAATGGCGTTAAGTAGGTCACGCTTAAGAGCAAGGGCTGGAGTTAGGAGAGCGCAAGGCACAGGAAAATGGTCGGACAGCTCCCACTAAAGGGCAATATCAGAACTGCTGTTGCTTTTGGCGGAGGTACTAGACGCGTCTCCAGCAGCACCCCTACTCCTCCACACCATTCTGGGCAGAGAGGTTGGTGAACTCGTGATACCCCACAGCAGTGTCGGGATGGCAACAGAGCAAAGAGCCAGGTGCAGATTTAGGGGGCTAGAAGTGACCCCGGGGATCCAAGATGCACAATGAGACAACGACCTGTTGTCCTCTTTCCCTCCAGCTGCTAGGGAAAAAGACAGAAATAAAGAAGTTTTCTCCAGGGCTGGTGAGGAGGGTTTTTCTCCCTGATGCCGCATTGATCCCCTCGCCCTGGCTGCCTTGCTTTGCTCCTCTGTGCGCAGAGCTAGGAGTAGGCAAATTCCTTAATGCCAGCAGCTGAGTCTTGTCGTATTATGCTCTCTTGTATCTGGTAAACCTTCTCTTGAAATATTGCAAGGTGGTTACTCAGTTTTATAAAAGCCACTTGCCTGAGGCTTGCTGGTTTCTTACAGCAGCCTAGGAGCTGGCTAATGAAGATAGAACAAGCTCCAGGCACAAATACTAATATGCATTTAAAGCATCCTCATGCCCTTATTTACAAGCCCAAGGCCTCCACAGATGAATATTTTTCCTCTACTCTGATAGCTCTAGGAGGATTTGTACTCTGTCCTCCTGGTTTTTTACTTTATTTGCCTGTCTCTTCCTCACCAGGGCGAGCCCGGGACTCCAGGAGAAAAGGTACTCTCAGAAGGCTTTGCTCTGAGCCTGCACTTCTGGTTTGTTTGTGTATTTTTTTCCCCTCCCAGAGCAGCTGAGGGAGCTGAGGAATGGCTCTGTACTTCCCAGTGCCCAAATCCAGTCCCTAATGACACCTGCCAGAGTAAGCAAAATGGTAGTAGCATACAGCTATGCCAAGTGAGAGAGGGACCATACTGCAAACAGATTCCGTCCCTCCTGCTCATGTCTGTTGATGGGAATACCCTCCAGCTGCCTTCCTCCTTTCCTCCCTACTGCACAAAATATGCACAGCACCCTTTGGTTAGCAAATATGTTTCCTCTCCCCCTTACCTTGTCCCCTTCTGCCTCCCAGTACTTCTGTGTCCACCAGAAGTCTTCCCATGTTAGAGTAGGGGGCTGTTCTTCTGTCGCGCGCCATATGAACCGCCCTGCAGAGTCTCCCCTGTCTCAGTATAGCGTGACCTGGTTTGAGTTCCTGTGGCGGGCACAGTACAAAAATACCCCGTCACTCTCCATCACTAAGCAGCCGGCTTGGTTTCTGAACAGCTGGCTCCTCTTGCTTGAGGCTCGCTGGGTTATGTTACAGCATGCGATAGCCGTGTAACAGACACATTCTCTGTCTCTTTTCTTCCCCACGAAGGGAGATCCTGGAGTCCCAGGGAGGATGGGCCCCCCAGGTTTGCCAGGGAAGAGGGGGCAGCGGGTAGGACATTGCGTGTTTGGGCTTGGTGTCCTGGCAGTGCTGTGTTCCTGCGAGCGGGAGCTGGTGGGAGCCTGCTTTGTGTTGCATTGTCGTGCTTGCGGGGGATTATGTGTTCTTTTCTGGCTCTTGTGCCCCTTGGTGAAGTGTGTTTGCGTGTTCCTGCTTGCAGGAGGTGCGGGGCTGGTGGCAGGCAGGGCAGCATGAGATGCCCAGGATGTAGTCTTGTCCTTGGGGATGATTAAGGACAGTGCTGCATCTTCTGACTCCAGAAATAACACCCTAAACAGGGATTCAGTAAACTGACCTCCCTTCTCAAGAAATCTGCTTCTTTACACCATCGTTCAGGCAGCACAGGATGTTTTCAGTAGCCCTTACGGGCACATGTATTGAAAACTAGTCCTTGAATGAAAAGCAGGATACTAAAAGCAGAGCAAGGCAGAATCGAGGATTCACAGAGGCCTGGGACAGGATTAGAGATTATATCCTTACAAAAACCCCAAAGGCCAAACCTTTTCTTTGGCTACGAGGTCCTGCAAATGTTTTCCTTCTTCTCAGGGAGAGAAGCTTTAATTTACGGCAGCAATGTGCATGCTCTGGTGGGGGAGGAAAGCTGGGTGGGGGCCTTACAGGTGACTGGAGGCCAAATTACCTTCAGGAAAGGGGTCACTGCACTCTAGAATTGCCTAAAAAAAGTAAGATTGCTGCTAGTTAATTATTTTCCACGCAGCCACCAGTGCATGTCTGTTCCTGGAGCACTGATGCAAGTCCCCTGCATGTCAGATGTGTGCCCTTGAGCTCTGACGAGACTGGTGTGCAGCACCAGCCTCTGCAGGCAACAGCATGGCACCAAGAGGAACTCTTTGCTAGCCTTGCTGATGTGGTGTGCTGCTGCTGTGGAGACAGCTAGGCACCTGCTGGGGTAAAGAGGTTTTGAATTGTTCTTTGTAATCCATATAAGTTGTTAAGTCTTGGAGGTGTGAGGATTGCAGGTAAGAACACACCTTTTTCTGATGATGCATTTGAAACATCCCTTCATGGTAACAGAAACCTCTGATATCACTCTCTGTCCTGGCAAAATGCAAACTCCTGAACAGAACACTGTAGCTGGAAACCATGGGTTTAGCAGCTGGATGGAATGGGCTGAACAGAACTTAACTTCAACATAAAGACCACTAATTGGGCTCCAGTATTCAAAAGATGGCCCAAATGTCATGGTGAACTAAGCAAAGTCACTTCCCCAAGTGAATGCTGGATGCCCTCCATTGCTCACTGCCCTGTGGCATCCTCCGTACTGCCTCACGCAGCTCAGCCTGCAGGCCCTGCTCTCCAGGCATCATTTTACACCGTCACCTTCTGTCTTTGCCATTTTTGCCGCTCCTGTTTTCACTGCTTTTGACAACCAGTATGTGTCACAGAGCTTGGCTGCTTACTGAGACACTGCACTGCTTTTTTTTTTTTTTTTTAAGAGCATGATGAGACTGGGATTTGGAGTTAGGGAACAGGAGCAGGAAACGCCCCTTGGGAGAGGTGTGGGAGTATTGGTTGTGAGATCTTTGCCAAAGCAAAGCAGTGTAATTCGCAGTGTAATGAGGAGGTGTGAAAACTGGGATGGAGTCAAGCAGTGGACAATTTCTGTGAAAAGAGCTGAACTCTGTCAGGGCATGGAGAAAGTCCTGCACTCCACATAAAATTTGCCCTGGGCAACAACTTCTCTGGGTATACGGAATGGCGAGAGCCTGTGTGGAAGGACTGACAAGGAAAAGGGTTTAACAGACTGGAGTGATAAGGAAGATGCACGGAGGGGCTCCTGGATCTCTTTCCTACTCACCTTCCTTTGGAGAGAAACGGCGATGGTGTGCAGAGATAGTCAAAAGGACAGGAGAAAGCATTCACTGTCCTGTGCAGGTGCTGCTGGAGGATACCTTGTCTATGCCTAAAATAAAATCCCCTGGGGAAGGGAAAGAGGGTTTGAAACTAGCAGCTCATCCTCTGGCTGCTTCTCCAGGACGGAGAGCCTGCAGAGTCAGCCCAACCATGTCTGTTTTACCAACAGGGTGAGAAGGGACGAGCTGGTGACCCTGGGCTTCCTGGACTCCCTGGCACGAAGGTTTGTATTTTCTCTGATTTTTTTTTTGGTGGAGAGCACTCTCCTCCCCATTCCTTCCTCCCTCCTGTGCCAGCTGTGCACAGCTCGTGCACTCTTAGGTCACTGTCGCAGCGTACAGCAGCATGTTCTGCCGAGCTCAGCTGGATGTCAGCCCCAGCCAGGGATGTGACGGGGTCACACAAAGGATGCCTTTTTGTGAGGAGCTGCATGCCTTCTTGCAGGGAGGGGGAGGGTGTGGTCCTGCGAACGTGACCACAGAATCACGTTCCAGTAGTTCCCCTTTAAAAGCATGACCTCAGTTGTAATGTGGCCTTTCAGCCTCCCTCCTGCTCCAAGATCCGCGTGTGAGGAGGAGATGGGCTTTTTGGGAACTGCACTGCTGTGCTCTGAGTTGGAAGAGACACAGGGCAGGTCAGCTAAAGCTAAGTTCCGAAAGTGTGGCTTTTTCCCTGTGCTCCAAGATGTGGATAGTAATCACACCTTTCAAGTCAGACTTTCACAGGGTGCTTTGCCTTTGGGAAAGGGGATAGTGCACTGAATGACGGTGGCCATTTCGGGAAAGGATGAGGGTGTAATGGCAACTTGGTGCAAGCAAAGCTTTCCTGTTACTGCCTTCGTACCTGCTCTGTGCATAGGATGTGGCCTGCAGGGCTGACTGGCTGGCTGATGACTACAGCTCCAGAGGGAGACATACCAAAAAAAGCCGTCATCAGGTGGTTGGTGGTTTTATCAGCTCAGTTTCAACAGTAGAAGAAAACAATTGTGTTCAAACTGGAGGCCGGGGGGTGAGGTCTGTCCACAGGCAGCTTTATATGGCGCTGGGGAATAAGGGCCGAGCAGCAGAACTGCAGCCAAAGGGATGACGATAGCTGTGACCTCTGGCAGGGCTCTAGGTGGAGCCCCCAGGCAGAACTATGTTGGCCTGGTTCCTGGACAACTGGTGGCTCTGGAGCAGTGATGTTTCTGGGCTACCAAGAGGCCAGCTGATGGACCTTGTCTTGGGCCCTGTCTCTCTAAGCCAACAGTTTGGGAAGTGAAATTAGGGAGATGGAGAGACTGAACTGTGACGCATAGGCTTTTTCTTCCTTGCAAACAGGGAGAGAAGGGAAATGCTGAGAATGCCTTGGTGGGAAGTAAAGGAGAACCTGGCCCTCCAGGTCTGCCCGGGCCCCCTGGACCAAAGGTGAGTGTTTTCTCCTCCAGTGAGTTGTGTGCTGTGAGGGATTGTGCCCAGCACAAGGTGTGTAGGAGGGGGCAAAGGTCGCATTCATCCGTGCCCACCTCTGATTATCTGCTGAAGGGACATCAGGTTCTGCAGAGTGTTTTAGTTCTGTTATTTTAAATGCTGAAGGTGAGAGAATTTGTGAACTGTGTTTCAGGGAGGAAAATACTCTCCTTGTGCTCAAATAACTCCCCTCTAGGCTCTGTCAGAAACCAGTACCTCAGAATCAATGACAGCCTCTCGTCTCTGTGCTACCTGAGGCAAGGTGGACACGAGGAGGCAGGACAGAGGCCCTCTAAATCTCCTTTCCCCTTCCCCTTCTACCTCCTCAAGGGCCAGCAGCAGTAAAGTCCTGCCCTTTTGGCAAAGGACACCATGAACACTTGCATCTGAGGTCCAGTCTCAGATGTACTTGGAACAGCCCTCCTGTGCACTTACTTTGGGTCTGAACTGGGTGCTTTCCTTCGTGCTGAATACTCCCTCTGCACTGTGTAGAAGAGAAGGGCACCTGGTATGATGTCATGGCAGGAGATTTGGGTTATCTGCGGAGAAGGGGGCACAGGAGGGGCACTTGGCTGGTGCAGTTCTCCCTCCTGGAAACGCAAAGCCAGCAGTGGAGTTGCACCCTCTCCACACAGTACAAACCCATCCCTTTTCCTTTCTCTTCTCTCAGGGAGAAGCTGGTGACATTGGCCGACCTGGTGCTGCAGGGCCACAGGGGGAAAAGGTACAGAGTGCTTCTGCACAACCCAGCTCCAGGTTCAGTAGCTGCAAATTTGTTCCTACGTGTACAAAACTTAGCTGAAAAGGCGCATTTTAAAATTAAGCTGTCTAGTCTCAGACTGTTTCAGAGGACCAGCATAGAACAACAATTCTTGGAGTTGAAGCAAGTGAAGGGATAGGCTTTGCTAACAGCATGTTGTTCTTGTTACAGGGGGAACCTGGTTCACCGGGAGACCAGGGACCCATGGGCCCAAGGGTAGGTGTCCCTTCACTAACAGTTGAAGAGTTTTAGCCCTTCAAAGGGGACTGAGGATAGCAGGACCACACTAACAGTCTAGATTGGGCCTCTGCTTTCTTGACAGATGTTCTCACTGTCACTAAAAGTGCTTATAGCTGGGCAATGGCTAAGTTTGAGACAGGCCATTTCTCCACTGCACACCTTCATCAGAAGACACCCCCACCTTAGAGGGAGAAAAGTCTTCCAAGACACCTCAGGGTGAATGCTCGGCTCATTCGTAGGAGGAGGGAGGTGGGTTTGGACACCCCAGTCTGAACTCAGGCCCTTGGCATATCAGCAAAGGGCAGCAGGAGGGTGTTTGGTGCATGCCCAAGTCTGACCATCGGTCAGACAATCCAGTTCGTGGATTCTGGCCTCAACTTCACCACTCACCAGACCTGTGAGCTTTGATGGTCATGGCATGGTGATCTGGGCTTGTCTGGCTACGTTTCTGTAGTGTTTCCTCTATAAAATGCACTTTTAAGAGCTTTGTTTAATAAATGAAAAACTGGAGGCTCATGAAACAGGCCCCTCTGAAACCCCTTTTTCAGAGTGAACCACAGCTCTGAGTAGCCCATGGGAAGGGCAATCCCCAGGCCCTAGCTAAAGAGCTGGTATTTTGCAGGGCCCCAAAGGAGAGCCTGGGAAGGATGATATGATGGACTACGATGGTAACATCAGCGAAGCTCTGCAGGTGAGCATCTGCCCTCCTGGCCTGTGAGGTGACTGCTGGGTGCTATACTGTTTCCCAGGGGATGCAGTCAACTGGGAACAACGTAGATCTGCTTCCTTGGCAGTAGCAGCAAAGGGAAGTACTTGGTTGTTCTATAGTCCCCTTCATCCCACAGCTCACTGTGTGTAGTGTTTTGGTAAATACTTGTGCACCTTTTTTAGTTGATAGATTAACACTGGTGGACATAGAGGTCATGTGAATCCCCTCAAGAGTGGCCCATGACTTGGGGTAGATGGTGGATAAAAGGAC
Source organism: Sagittarius serpentarius (assembly GCA_034782735.1). Taxonomy (NCBI): domain Eukaryota; kingdom Metazoa; phylum Chordata; class Aves; order Accipitriformes; family Sagittariidae; genus Sagittarius; species Sagittarius serpentarius. The sequence goes on from JAVKLA010000093.1 coordinate 3,520,641, forward strand.
TGCAAGGCTTACTTGAAAGCGTGCACTGATGATGTGCGGGGAGCAAGGGGCTATGCCCAGCTCTGGGTTAGCCTGGGTTCGACTTGGAAAAAGGGGCAATTGTAGAATAACAGCTCCATGGGACTCAGCTAGTTTTTTGCGTTTGTTCATTTTGTAGGCTCCTTGCTCATTTGGGCCAGTGTTACATTAGTGGAAAACAAACCACCTCCATAAAAAACTTTGTTTTCCAGTGGCTGTTTTCCTTTTTGATATTTTTTTCTTTTTACTTTTTTCTAGGAAATACGAACTTTGGCCTTGATGGTGAGTTCCTAGCTTTGCTTTGTGGGTTTAAGCAAGTAGCCGTATGTCCATCCTAAGCAGATGGCCTGACAATTTAGATGCAGCTAAAACATTTGGTCTTTGCTGTTGGGAGCTGAAGTTGGGGCAGCTGATGGCTGAAGGAAGAGCTCATCTTGCCTTCTGATCGTGGCACCTGAATTCTAATCAGGCCCTTTATTTCTCTGCTTTAAGAGGTAATACATGCTGCTCAGAACAGGGATTGCTTAGGAGGAGCAGGGAAGAGCAAGGGTGGCTGGCCAAAGCAGAGAAAAAGGAGGCCTTGGGTGCTTTGCAAGAAAGCTTATACTAGCAGTCTGTGGTGGACGCTTTCTGTGATGGGAGGGGAGGAGATATTTTCACCATTGATAAGTATAACTTGACATAACAGTCCTGTACAAAACCGATCATTTAAACCAGCAGTGACTACAAGCCCTTTGAAGACAGAGAGAAGCAAAGTACTTATTTTGAGCCAAAATAAGCGGAAAAATATCCCGGTATTTTGCTTCTAAGGACAAGAAACCTGGTTAGGAAAAAAGATGGATTTTTAAAATGCGGTATGACAGGGCAGCGCAGGGGTAAGTAGCATCACTTACTAGGCCAAACTGCTCCCTGGGTCTCTTTAAAGTGGTAACTGCCAAGACTGATCAGGAAATCTGCTCAAAATACTAGGGCTATTTAGCTCTGCTTAGGCTGTGCTTGGAATCCAAGTAGTACATGGTTTCCTATGATCTCTATTCTAAAAGTATACTTTTGTGGATAGGAAGGGAAAACCTTAAGTTCATCTCAGTTTCAGGAGCAGATGGCTGTGGTCATTTTCATTTTCTTCCATGAAAACGTAAAGAAATACATACATATCTACAACTCACTTTGGACTAGCCTGCTGCTCACTCAGGACTCTCCATTGCTTCACTTCCCAAGCAAATACAATTTTAGGAGTCCCTGGGAAAATTCCCCTGTGATTTCCCCTTAAACTCAGAAGAGCTGTTTGGTTTCAAAACACAAAAATAAAAGCCCTGTTGATAATCTGAAAATGAGTTTTCCTTTATCTAGGGACCCCCAGGACTTCCGGGTGTGGCTGGACCTCCAGGGCCACCAGGACAGAAGGTATTTGCTCAGTTCAGCACTTGCAGAGCTAAGGGAAACACAGGAGCGGTTCAGGCAAAATTCCCCCCCACAGCCCTCCCCAGCGCTCTTATTCTCCCTGTCCAGCATTATCAGACTGTCCTGCTGGCCTCTACCACTCCCCCCCATGCACAATATCCTGAAAATCTCTTTTCCCACAATGATAATGCCTTATCGGAAAGATGAAGGATCCTTTCTACTTGCCCTCCCCTTTAGGAAGCAGCTTATGGGAACTGATCTCTGTGCGGGGAATGTGTTGGTTGGGAGCTATGTTTTAGCACTGGGACTGTGAACTGTCGGTCAGGATAAACAAGGCTGGTGAAATTCTTAGGCAGTCACACAATGTATTGTTTCAGCAGGGGTTTCCATGCTTTTTTTTTTCTGTGACTTTTAGTGACCAGAGCCCCTGCAGACTATTTCTGTAATGCCCACCCTTCATCATCATAGTACCACCTGGAGGGAGTCAGAATAGCTGCTTTCAAACTGCCAAAGTAACAGTTCTGTGTTTCAGGGTGAAATTGGCTTGCCAGGTCCTCCAGGCCATGACGGAGAAAAGGTAAGACACAGGGCCTCTGTGGATTGCTCTTTCCTTCGGTGGTCTTATCTGGAGCGAGTATGTTCCATCCCTGTCACTGACATTGCGCAGTTGCTTTTCCCACAGGGTAAAAAAGTATTTTGCTTCACAAAAATGAGCGTTAATGGTTTATCAAAGCCCTCACTTATAAAGAGCGGCTGGGATGGCATGGCAAATCTACTTTGTCCTGCCCGCAGCTCCTCAAAGGCCATTACTGTGAGTGAGAGGATGAGCAGTGAAAGAGGCTGTGGGCCAGGGGGTCGCTCTGCAAGAGTAACCTTACTCTTATCTGTAAATGTTTCACTCTGTGTTGTGTGGATTTCTTTTAGGGACCACGAGGCAAGCCTGGAGAAATGGGCCCCCCTGGACCTCATGGACTGCCAGGAAAGGATGGACCACCTGGAATAAAGGGAGAGCCAGGCCGTATCGGGGTCACAGGAGGAAAGGGTGATAAAGGAGAGCCAGGACAAGCTGGCTCACCGGTGAGTAAATCAAAGCCTCTCACAGCACTGCTGGCTGTCCAGGTTATGCGGCCAGGCCCTGGGACTTCTCAGATACCTCAGAGCCCCTCCGATGTGGGTGCTGGAGGCACCTGATCGCTGTTGTATGAAGTGTGCCAATACAGAAGAGAGGTCTTGGCTCCTTGGCAGATGTGTTGTCCGTCTCGCTGGAGTGGCTGTCCCCAGCTGCCTGCCCTGCTCTCTGGGCACCGTGTCACTTCCTCAGCTTGCTGCCTGGTGTATTGCTTAAACTGAAATGCCACTGTAAGCAAGCAGGCCTGACTGTGAGCATGGCAGCTGAGGTACCAGCGCACACGCCCTCCTAGGAGGGCAACTGCATGGGGTAACCCCTTACATCCCTGCCACTAACCAGGGCAGAGTGCCCAGTCTCCCAGCTTCAGTCTGTCACAACTTCTGTTGTCCCCAGCACTAGTCAAGAGGGTCTTATGCAATGAGTTTCTGCCTCTCTACAAGACTACTAGGGCAAAACTCTTGCTGTCACAACAGCTGGCTATTGGGGAGTGATTTCTAGCACAGACTCCCGCAGACTGCATAACCACGAGCAGAACTTGGAGGCAGGAGAGCAGTACCCCATCCCCGCTCTGCAGACTGGCACATCCACAATGCCAGGAGGATGTTCAGGCATTTGCGCGTCCAATTTCAACACTAGTCAAGCCCTGCATTTCCCTGGGCACCTGATGGTTGTCTGGTGTCTCAGTGTGTTCTTGGGATGACCAGCACCAGTCTCAGCTCTTGCGATGATGTCTGCCTGACTTAGTCTTGCAAAAAATCCACAAATCTTTCTTGATCCATAGGGTCTTGATGGCCCCACTGGAGAGAAGGGCGAACGAGGTGACCAAGGGATGCCAGGACCATCAGGATTGCCGGGTCCCATTGGACTTCCAGGATTGACAGTAAGAGTGAAAAAGACAGGCTGCTCTTTCCTGCTTGGCAAAGAGAAAACAGCATAGAGCAATGCACAAGGGTTTATTTCCCAAAGTGCAGAGTACCTCGGGAGCCTCAGACCCCTACCCCTTAGTTAGGTGCTTAGGTGTCACTGCGTGTCTGCCAGGTCTCCAGCAGCAGGCAGGGGGCCAGCTGAGCACCTGCCCCCCATTGCGATCTGGAGCTGCTGGCTCTGGCAGCTGCCCGCAGAGCCTCCGTGGCAAAGTCAGCCGAGATGCCTGGTTTGCTGGCAGCACGGCACCGTTGCTCCCTCCCTTAGAGGCTGTAGTGCAGCAGAGAGGCATTAGGCTGCTGTTGGGGAAAGGCAAGCAAAGTCCTGTGGCACTCCCCTTGCACAGCCACAAGATACCACTCCTGGAGGCCTCCCTCTTTGTAGGGTGTCTCCTCTGGAAGCAGAGGTGCAGGAGAGCTGCAGGTGAGCTGTTTGTGAAATACATGGTACGTTCTCACTCCTCCTTTGGGGAACTGCTGCTTGCCAGCACATGGGTGGTTCACAGATGGCTTCTGATAGAGTGAGACTCCAGAGCGTGGCTGGTGATGACAGGGTCTGTTGTTGTGTGCAGGGAGAGAAGGGTGAGCCTGGGGAGCGTGGAGACAAAGGAAATCCGGGAGAATCGGTAGGTCACCTTTCTCATTTTCCTTCTGCAATCTCGGCAGTAGGGGAAGGGTGATTTGGCAGCAGTGCTGCTGAAAACCAGCACATCCCACCCTCTTATGACATACCCTTCACTGAGGACAGCAAGCTTCATCTTGTGGGACTGAACTGACAGCCACTTCTAGTTCCCGATGCCCTACTTTTCCCTTACACAAGAACAATATAGTTCACAACAAGCGATCAATAATGAATGCCTAGGGAAGAATAGAAGATCATGGAAAGTGTTACAAGTATTTTCCTCAGCACTTGCGGTGAGGGATTTTCTGAACAATACTTGCATGTATCTACATATGTATTTTTCAGTAGATTTTGGGTTCTTGAATTTGTCCGTTCTCCCCTCGAAGCTCACCCCTACTTTTGTAGCGCCCTGCAGCAATGAGTCCCACAGGCTATCAAACCACTCTTCTGCCTCTGCGGAGCAAGCGGCCTTCTTTCCTGTCTTTTGAAACAGCTGCTGGCCGTTGACCTTGTGCCTCCTTGCAGGAACGGTGGTAGTGGAAGTGGACCTTTTTCTGGAAAAACCTCACTGCTTTCCCTCCTCCTAAATATCTGCAACTGCTGCATAACCCTCCCCAGAGTCCTGCTGCTGCTTCTCGGCCACTCTGTCCTGGATTGCTGTCACTTCCTAACGCAGTCCTTAGAGGGAGTCCGGGTTTCCAAGCCCGGTAGAGCTCTGTTGTACCCTGTGCCCTGCCTCCCCGCTGAGCAGTTCCCTTCACCTGCTGAGGGCAGCAGATTTTGACAGTGACTTCTCTTGCATTCCTTTCTAGATATCTGGCCCCCCTGGACCCCAAGGCCCACCAGGACCTCCAGTAAGTTTTGAGTGATTCACCTGAGGAGCAAGGCCGTGGGAATGAGGATAGAGCGGGAAGTGGCTGGGCAGGATTCTGGGTGGAGAAAACAGCCAGAAACACTGCAGTGTTGAAACAGGAACATGCTTAGTATCACTTCCAAAACCACCCCCCAGGGTAGGTCAGACCTACGATGGGCTGGGTAGGTAAAGAGAGAAGGTTATGTTAGTCTGAGATGAAAGGGAAGATAGTAGCAGGATGGGATGAATGGGATTAAAGGGATCAACTGCAGAAATGGTCTTAATAGCAGGCCTGGCCCACTGCCAGATTGTTCTTGGCGAGAGCCTCCTCATTACCAGATGAGAACAGTACATGAAGTGCCCTTTACACAAATAAAGAGGCCTTCAGGCTAAGCATTTGTGCCCTCAGTGTGACAGAAAGCGAAAGCTCTATACTGCACGCTGAACCGTGATACCTGGATTTTAAAGCACATCCTTAAATATTACTCATATCTTGTCTTACATCCCAAATACAGGGTCTTCAGGGCCTCCCAGGACCGAAGGTAAGGCTGCAAAAAAAATAACGTTCTGAAATTTTACTAGAGTTGTCCCAGGTGCAAGAATTCCCTTCAGTAACAACTTCCTAGCTTTCAAATGTTACTTTTCTTCCATCTTGGTAAGAGGACAAATCCTTCTGGATGTTTTCTTGAAGGAAATGGATTAGCAGCACTCACTTTAGGACCCAGAAAACTGGTCATTCTCTCCAGTTTTCACCCAGAGAAGTCACTGGCCCTTGGAAATCTTCCCATGAGAACATTGTTGAAATCTTTGTCTGAAGGGTGAAGGTCTATACAGCTTGATGGACCGCCTGTCATAGAATCCTAAGTAACTGAGCTCTAGCTTAAAATTAGCCAGGTTCTATACCATGTAAATTCTGCTGCAAAGCCACTCAGGAACTTCACTGTTCTTGGTGATGAGAAGCTTTCTGGTCTCCATCTAAATGTGTTTATGCTCAGCCTGCACCATTGGTTTACCTCCTGTAAAACGGTACCTAGATGAAAAAAAATATTTGAGTGGAAATGTTCAAGGAGAGCTATTTTTTTCCTCTGACATTCTTGGCAGAGACTGTCAAGTGTGGAAAGTGCCTTCATTCTTCTTCTTGTGCTTAGATTTGGCTACCGGCGCTATTTGGGTGCTAAAGGGGGTAGTATATTTATCCTGATTCATCTTTTCTCCAAGTGCTGATTACAGATACAGTTACCTGTCTTGCTTGTCTGTAACTCACTAGCCACTGCTATCAAGTGTCTGGGAAACTTCTGTAAGATGCACTTGTCTTTGGGGTAAGCGCCGAACAAATGCAGGTGAAAGTCTGGCACAGCACAGACTGGATTATAGGCAGAGGAAGTACTGCAGCAGTTTCTCCTTGAATGGAGGATCCATGTAGGCTTAAATAGCAGCTGCAATAAGCTGTCCTAAGTGTGGAAGTTTTTGTTCCATCCCTGCAACCTGTAATAAGCCTTTTTGTAAAGAGGCTTTCAGTAGTGGGGAGGAAGAGCATTTCATACCCTTTGCAGACATGTCAGAAATAAGTAACTCTTCCAGGTATGTGATCAAGCCAAACAGTGTTGTAGGGCAGTGACGCACAGCTATATGGAAACTGGAGGGCTGGTAGAGTGAGCCAGTGATGTGCTGTCTTATAATTGTAGAAGAGTACAGCAACCAGGCTTACCGTTTGTGTGCAAACTTGGTTCTTCTGACACTTCTGTTTCAAAAAGAAACCGAGATAATGTTTTAAAATGCCTCATGAACAGGCGGGGGGGTGGAACTTTGGATTGCATTTTGAATTTATGAAAAAGGAGTATTTTGTTTAATACTGCTTTATAGTTTATTATACAGTATTTAAAAAAATACAGTTGGAAAAGGAATGGTGAAATTATTTCTCCCCAGATTTTGAAATTGATGCCTTTACATTTACAAAAGTCTTTCCAAAAACATTTCAGTACGATTTGTCTCCAAAGCTTATAGACACCTGTCATTCACTTCCAATGAATCCACATCTTAAAATGTAAAACTACCCTATTGGCTAACTTCTGGTTACTTACGTTTACCTGACACTCCCTGCAACAGCAGGGAGAGCAACACAGAAGTGAGCTCAGTTCCCCTTTGACCATCTTTACCCACTGGGCCTGAATCTCCTCTTACTGCCATTGACTTAAAACAGGTGCTCACACAGAGGTCACTTGACTGATACTGGTTTTCTTCAAGTTGGGCTGAGAATCACGCTAAAGCATTGCTCTGCTGCCTCTTGTACTCCCTCTGCTGCTCCGGCGCTCTCTGAAGGGAGGAATGTTTGTTATATAAGTGGTGTTATGGTGGGTTTATTTTCTGCTCCATCCTTCCTTTAGGGGGAAGCAGGGATTGATGGAATGAAAGGAGAGAAGGGTGCCCAGGGTGAAAAAGGAGACAGAGGGCCACTGGGATTACCCGTAAGTATCCAGGAAGCAAGCAGCACTTTATGAGCCAAACTTATATCAGCTGTAAAAAGATCTCTCAATAGGAGACGCACGCAGGGATTTGATATGTAAAGTCAAAGAAAGAGATGATCTATAAATAACTTGTGCCTTTGCTTTTTAAACTTAAAGCCTCAATTTCTGTACAGAACCTTCATCTTTTAGATCTCTTAAATAGATCGCTTTAATTCTTTCTGCTTCTGGCAGGATTGGGAAAAACAAAGAGTAGCTTTCCTGTGGGTTTCTTTGCACTTTAGGGCAGTGGGGCAAGACAAGAAACAGGAGTCAAAAAGATGCGGAAAAGGAAATATATGCCCAGCTGTTTGTCACCTGGGCCAAGCTTTGTACAAAAGCTTGGTGGTTCTGAATGCATCCAGCTTCTTCATTAGCCAATACAGTCCTATCACTTCTGCAATGGAATCAATGCTTTCCCTGACACGGCCAGGGAAAAGTGTGCTGTGTTCCCTGCTGTATGTGAACTCAGTCACATTAGACTAGTGTTAGTGCACTGCTTAGCTTAGCAAGGAGGAGTTGTGGCAGAATTATAAAGAACTTACAGGAGCTTTAGATACAAACCTGAAAACCTTGTGAAGCTCTTAGCTCACATCTGCTAAAACCCTCTTCACCCACTGTCTGAGCTGACAGCTGATAATGAATTAGTGGTAACTTAGTCCCACCCAATTGCTCTGCCAGCCCGTAAGTTCTCTCCTCATAAAAAGCACTGGCGGCAGAGCACACCCTCTCCCTTTGCTGAGCATACTGCCCAGAAACAAGCACTGCAAAGCACATCTTGTGTACTGTGTAACTTTGTCGGCCTGTGTTCGATCACTGAGATCCCTTGTCCCTGACTTCGGCTGAAATGTGTGTGTCTTTGTTTGTAAAATGTTTTCCTCTTTTAGTTGTGCTATACCTTCTAGGGCCTGGATGCATCTCATTGAGCTCTGGGCACTTAAGTGAGCTCATCATGAGTGTATTCACTGTGGCTCCATGCAGAGCCAGTGGGGAGAAAGTGATGCTTTCAGAAGGCTCAAATGCAAAGGATTGTGCCTCAGTGAAGCAGTGAGAAGTAAAAACCCAGTCCCCATGTGGCCCTGAGAAACGCAAATGGGAGCTTTCTGTGTAAATGGTTATTCCCTCAGGTCTGTGTGGTATCAGGACAGGGGAAGGAGGTCCTTGTGACAGTCTGAGCAGAAGATGCCCCAGCAATTATGCTGACAAGCTCATCGGTGTAGCAGGGAATGTGCTAGCTTGTTCCCCTACAGCAGCGAGCCCCATGAGAAACCAGGGTCCCTTGGCTTTTCGCATCACTCTTCCTGCACTGTGGAGGGGGGAAGACTGGCTCAGAAGCATCCTCGTGGAAATGTTTTATGTTTGGAACAACAGTATCAGCTGGCCAACTAGGAAGCACGGTTACTGAGTGGTTAGTAAGATCAGAGAGATATTGTGGACCTTGGATCCCTGCTCAGAGCTAACCTAAGTCTCTTCAAAAGCTTTTCCATGCCTGATCCAGTGTGTTTTCAGCCTGTCAGACTAAATGCAGTGCCAGACAGGTACTGAAATATTTCAAAGACAGACGCTGTAAAATCCCACAGCTGGATCTGCTGCCTTTTCAAGTGTGACTTAGGGCTTGACATCATGCCAGAATTTCAGCACATTTCAGCACTGATTGTCTGCAGTAGCCTTGGACTTCTCCGTATGGCTGACAAGCTGAGGAATTTGTCATACTCAAGTGGAGGAAAACTCAGTATTTGGTACTTATATTCTACCAAAGCTTTCTCTTGGCCACCGTCAGAGACAAGACACTGGGCTAGATGGGCCTTGGGCAGAACCATTGTAAGGTCTTACGGATGAAGAAATTCAGGGCAAGAGCCAAGCAGACAGAAAAGTGCCATTTAATCTCAGTCTGATGTAAATCTGCACTGGTGACACAGGAAGATGAGCCACCTGTTTTATAAGCCTCCAAACAACTGGATGTAGAGTGGAGCAAGCCTGCAGCTAAGTGTGCACCTGTGGGACCTGGGTTTCTTGGTAGGAACTTGAATAGCTGATGGCTTTGCACTGCTTGTAAGTGCCTCTGTGACCACAGGCCTCTGAGCCTTGTGTCTCAGCTGCGTTGCCCAGCCTGCCACAAAGGCAATGCAGGTTTCAACTCCACTGTCACATTGTCCTTGTCAGCACCTGTCACAGAAAAGCTGCTTCCTCAGAGGTTTCCTTGGTGGCACTGAGAATGGGAAATGTTAATTCTTAACGGGATCTGAAAGTTGCAGGTCAACATTGTATGTATTCAGTGTTTCTATGTTTTTGTTGGTTTGCTTGTAATTACCATCACCTGTCCTTGAGATCTTAATTTTTGTTTATTACAAGCATATGTTTGTCTCAAGTCACTGCTTCACTCACCTCTCCCCTCCCCTCTCCTTTCCCCCTCACCCTCCTCCCCTCTCCTCTTGCCTTGTTTTTGTTAACCCTCCCCCATCTGTTCAGGGTGCTTCAGGTTTAGACGGCAGGCCTGGACCACCGGTGAGTTCCATTTCTCCATTACCCTACGTTCCTCCTCCCCAGTATCGTGATTTGTCTCGTCTCTTCTACCGGAGTCTTGTTTACACCAGGAATAACCTTCTTTTCTCCAAAGCAGGCTTGGGAGGGGGTTTAAACTTAGACTGAGAAGTGATGTCACACGCTTGTCTTTTTTGATGCGACCAGTCTGTCTGGACCCTGGGATCACAGCCTACTTGTTCTACTTTATCTGAATAACAAGATGAATGAAACCTCTGCATGGTTCCATGATACTCTGTTCTCCTGTCCTCTTTATTGTGAGGGGTCTCCATCCTGTCGTTCTCCATGGTAGCCTTGCTTGCCGCCTTTTCACGACAGTAGCTCTTCAGTTTTGTCTTAGGCATAATAATGTCAGCATGTTTTGTCCTGTGAGCAAAAAGCTTTGTGCGTTGTTTTCACACGGGACACTTAAGGCTGCATTGCCACGGTTGCAGGTATGCTTACAGGTATCTCTCCGCAGCCTGGTAAGCATCTTGCCATGAGGAGAAGTTGCATCTAAAAGACCTCCTGCAAGCAGGACTAGTCCTTCACCTCTCAGCAGCAGAATGCCATGCAGCTTCAGCAACTCCGCACATGCTTTCCGTAGTCCCAGATACCTTGGGGTGGGGGCGGTGGGGTGTGTTCCAGTCTAGTGTATACATCTGAGAGGTAGCGACACCTAATATTGGAGCAGGAAGATGCAAGATTCCCACCTCTTGTTGCTAACTCACTGTGAGATGTGAAGGAAATAAACTCCTTGCGCCTAAGCTTCTCAGTCTGACAAATTCAGAATGAGACGAGTAATGCTAACCTTGTTCTGCAAACCATTCTGCTGTTCTTGGGTAGCAGCTGTTAAATAAGGGCCAAATATTTTTAATCCCTCTTGGGAAGTCACACATCACCCATGTACAATCCATTTGGCTATTTAAAAAGAAAAAGCAATTTCTCCTCCTCAGTGTAACTGGAAATAATTCAGCTGCTCTGTAGCTTCTAAACAGAATCTGAATGGCAGCTTATACACTCACTTGCTTTGGGGAAATTGTAGATTAAATTTTACAAATGTGCAGGTGAGATCTCAATGTATTTCATGGCACTAAATGATCTTAAAATGATGCATATGTGCAGGCAATTGAGATTTCCATGATGTGAACTCCAGTGCATGAATCTGAGAGCCTGATTGTTCTCACTTCCTTCACTGAGTTTAAGTTGTGTGCTGCATGGACTACTTCTCTACTTACATTCTGCAGATCTTAACTTGTCTGAAAAGCTCTCCTGATCCACATGAGTCATCCTGCTCACATCAGAGGGGTTACTTTAGTGACTAAGGATTGCAAGTTCATATTAAAAATGTGCAAGACCCTTTTCCTTAAGGCTGTTAGGAAAAAGTCTTCCCTGTTCTGGAAGGTTCCTCCTTTGTTCTTCCTAGAAGGCAGGTAGCAGGCCTCAAAAGTATCCCTTTGTTGAGGGTCCATGAAGGAATTGTAGATCGATACCTAAATTGTTAGCAGAGTTCTTGCCAATCTAAAAGTACGTGATGTAGGGTTAGGAAGGTAAACTGGTAAAGGTAAATCTGTACTGTGTAGTTAGGTGGGTGTACTACACTGCAAATTTGAAGGCTGTATTTTATCTAGACTGCAGAATGTGGTCTGGGAGAGTTCTAAGAGATGCCCCTCCCCCAGCAGGGAATACTCCACAACAAGTTCAAGGAGTCTATACAGAGCTGAAATTGCCTGAATCTTCTTAGCCAGAAGGACTATTGCCTAACTGCTGTATTGCCCACATGAAAGATAAACCTTAACTGGGTTAATTTTCCAAAGCCCAAGCAAGTCTCAGCAGCACTGGGAAGTAAGTTTGGTGTGCTAGTGGGAGATGGCCCCTGTGTCAGAGGGCTGGCAAAAAGACTAGGTTTTCCTGTTAGCATGATTGAAAGCCTGGTGGAGTGACATAAATAGCAAAAAGGGAACAGAGGGACTGGGACTGAATCATACCCCTCTTAGTTTGCATCTGTGTATGTGTGCATCTGCATTCGTCTCTGCAGCATGGTGTCTTTCAGCTTGCATGACTGACTGGCTGCCTGCCACCAAGTAGCCAAACTCTTTAATTTTTGCTCAATAAAATTGACGCCGGGGGGGAAGAAAATAAGGAAATAAAGAAAAAGAAAAGGAAATTGCTTGTGATATATCTAAATGGCCTTTATTCTGCTACAGCTTTCAGCCTTGTCTGATACAATAAACTAGAGAGAAAAAATTCCCTCCTGTGGAACTGGTAGAAATGCCTGCTGTAACAATTGTCAAGAGAGAGCTTCAAAATTGAAGATAAGGTTCTGTAAAATGGTGCTGGTGTGATCTAACATAGCAGTTCCCATGTTCTTCAAATTGCCTATAACAACTACTTCAAATCCATCGCCACCAACACTGAAAGCTGTAGTGGTGCTAGATGCCTTCCACCACCAGACTGTCCTTCCCAGTTGTGCTTTTTCCTGAAGGAGCAGCACTGTCTCCTGGCTTTAATGAGTGCATAGAGTGAAAATGTCCTGATGTGTTTCCCTTCCTACAACTACAGGGTACTCCAGGACCAATTGGGGTTTCGGGACCAGCAGGACCAAAAGGAGAAAGGGTGAGTTTGCTTCAGAACTGACCAATGCTCTGTAATTTCTTTGAAGATACCACAGCTCTCTGGCACAGAGAAGCTCTAGGTTTTTCTAGTGCTGGAACTGCTCTCTCCTTGTGCATCTAAGACCCTCAGCTGGGCCTCTTTGATTTTTGAGTATCTCATCCTTGGGGTTTTTAGGTGCTTTGAAACGCGTCCTTTACTTTTTTTGTATAGTGCTGCTGTAGACACTGCTGCGCTGCCTGTTTGTGCTGAATAGGAATGTAACAATTTCTACTTTTTTGTCTCCATTTCAGGGCAGTAAAGGAGATCCTGGAGTCGTAGGACCAATGGGGCCAGCAGGGCTTCCTGTAAGTGTGGGAGTACTAGGGATTTGTTATCTACAGTACCAGTTTCCTGGTTGATAGTTTAAGGTGCTGCTGTAATATTGCATTTGCCATTTCAGCTTGGTTAGGTGTTAAAGAACCAAAGTTACAAGCTTATGTACGCTATGGGAGCAACAGAAAAAGCTCAGTAGCTTCAGAGCAATGATTCAGAATGAGGTGAATGAAGCTGAAGGGAAACTGTTAATTCACCTTGGTCCTTGAACCAAAAGAGCCAAAAGAAGCTGCGTGGGACTCCCAGGATATGTATCTTAGTCCAAAATGCTGCTTTTGAGCACATCTGCTCTGTTTACCTTTCCACAGCTTGGGTCCCTGCCTTCCACCTGTCTGAGAGAGCCCTGTCTTGTCATTGCAGCAACAGAAGCTGCCTTCACCGAGGTTGCTTCCACTGTCTGGGATTACTTTTTGCAAAATGGGGCCAGTGTTGGAACTCCAGTTTTATGTAATCATGGAGCTGCGTCGTCGTTTAATGCAAAAAAGGAAGTTTGCTGCTTTTTTCAGGGACTGCATTCTCTAAACTAGTTTGTTTTTTATCTGAAGAACCCTTAGAATAGTAGTAGTGGTGTTACAACCTGGATGGTCTAATGGAGGTGAAGAGGAGGTTGTCGGCTGGAAAAGTTAGTTCTGTTTTTTACCATAGAGCAATTGGTACAAATGGAAAAAACAAACTCCTGGGCACACATTCTTCTTTTTGAGTGGGAATACAATGGGGCCTACTAGTTTTAAAATCTTTCTTTCTGTGTTGATGTATTTCAGGGTTTACAAGGTCTACCTGGTGACAAAGGAATCCGGGTAAGTTCCCAGGCAAACTTCTTGTATCTCGTTACTAATGTCTTCACACAGTGATAGACTGGTTAACTCCTGAGCAACCTCAAGTAGCTGGCATGTAATTGTGTCTGCTAGACCTTCATATAAGTAACTTTACAAACTTGTATTTTAGAAGGTGGTACCTGTAGCTCATCTAATCACCTGGGACATTGGGGCATATCTATCTGAAAGCTACAGGAGGGATTTTCTAATGTGTTCATTGTTGTCATAGCCCTGTTCTCACTGAAGCATGGGACTTTATGTGTAGTAAAGCTAGGCCAACGTGGCATGCTTTAGGAAATCCTGCTTATCTATTTACCGATGTGTGTAGGGGATTCCTATGAGAATTAACTGAGGTGGAGCCAGCAAATCTTACTACGTTACTTTTAAATTCCCCCTGAAGCATGAAAAAGAAGGTTGCCCTCTAGCAAATGATCCTCCAGAGAATTTGGAAGATGGACATTTGGATGATAAATTAAGATAAATTAAATTTGCCTACCTTAAAGAATCAGACATGAAGTCTCCTCAGGCATTGTCCTGAATGGATGTGATAGTGAAGAGTTGGGTCAAAACCAATAATGTGAATGGCTGCTTTTCTGTCATACCACCTGCGGTATAGATAAACATTACTAAAAAGTGCATGTTGAGAAGCTCCTTGCTTTTTCATCAGGTTTTCCACAATGTAAGGTTTTCTTGCCTGTTAAGGCTCTGAATCTTTTTGATAGTAACAGTTGAGAGCTATAGCTGAATATAATTTGTATTTAAAAATATAAATGACTTCTGGATTAGAGCCTTTGTAAGATTACAATTGTATAAATATAACAAGTAGTTCAATGTAGTACACACGTGTATGGCTTTATGCATGTACTCACACATACACCTTTTCTTTGTAAGAGACTGGTATCACCTAAGTTTATCTGAAAATGTAAAGTTTTATAGTGCATGTGCCCGTGCAGTGATTTCGTTATACGAATTTGCTTTTGATACATAGTGAGTGTTCTCTGTCCTTTATCTGCAATGTATTTCTGACCTTACTCTGCACAGAATGGGCAGTTTTGGAAAGCAGTAGCCAACTGGCATCTTAAACTAGGGGAGAAGGGTCCAAGTTTCATGGGAGCTCCAAAGTTCTCCTCTTTTTTAATCATTGCATTTCTGGCTTTGCTTCTTAACTTCCTCTTCATTAAGATGTGTTGTGTTTTGTTTGTGTGGCTTCTAAACAAAAAATAACTTTAACAGAATTCCTAGACTTTTTCAGTTGTTTTTTCAGCTGGGTGTTTTATTTAAAAGGAGGATCTTTCATTAGCTGTAGATAGGATTTCTCTGAGCTCTCGCATAAAAGCAAATGAAAACTGGGAGAAATTGCAGCTCCTTGTAGAGGATGAGTTAGAAAGCATGAGTGGGAAGTTTTGCTGGCCCCTTGAAGCATGCATCCACTTTGCCTCACTGCAATCATTGTTTTGAAGTGAAAAAGTGTGAGAAACTTGAGACTATAAGTGGGCAAGTGCAGTATCGCTGCGGGTGGGATCCTAGAAAATACCACTTCTCCCACGGAGTCTTTGTACAGGGGCTTGCCCTCACTCCTGCCTCTCTTCAGAAATTGTGGACAGGTCACCACTACTTGCAGGAGTTAAACAGCACAGTTTTGGTGAGTCCCCTTTATACAGCTGTTTTGTCTGAATGCCTCCATCCCTCTGAAGTCATTAGAGACATCTGACAAGTACCGTTTAGCAGAACTGGACACAGTGGCGGTTGCCCAGGATTTGCTCTGCAGCCCAGTGTCCCCAGCTGAGCACTAGGTCTCCCCTACAGTGGGACACACGGCTTCTGCGTCAGAACCTCCTCAGAAGCGTGGGACAGTCTCTCCCAGCTGCTGGCAAAAGTGTGGCAGTTCAGCCGGGAGGCTTCAAAATGAACAAGAAGCAAGCTGTGAAGTGAAAAAGAGAAGGCAACACTCCACTGCTGACCTGTTCCGCAGGGGGCTGGGGTACAACACCCGCCTCTTTGGAAGTGGGAGATGTGTTCATTTGAAATGCTTCTCTTTTGTTTAGACAGCAGCAGTATGCATAGCACTTTAATACGAAGATTTTCAGTGTTGAGCACATTAAAAATGAGGATCCACTTTGTTAAGCTCCCAAAGAGTTTGCCAAAATCCTCTCTGTTACTTTAGGCAGAGCAGTGCTTTTTAAATCCCAGAAACATTCCTGCTGCCCTTTGTTCGGAGTGGGAGATCAGCATAGGTGGGCCTGGGGATAGGCAGAGACAGTATCGTGGCAGTAGGTAGCAATGGGAACACATGGCCTTTCAAGTAACCCAGCTGAAAAAGTGTAAACCCTGAACTTGTGCTACCAAGCTGATACCTTCACTGTTATTTTAATGCCTGTGGTTTTTTTTTCTTGTGTGTATGTGCGTCTTCCTCGCTCCTACAGGTCCGCCTTTGTCCCCTTTATCCCTTCCTCCTCTTCCGCCTTTCTTCCTGGTTCCTTCCTCCTTCCTCCAGAGCAACCCATGCTGCATTTTCCTGGATTATCCTGTCTGTTCCAGTGCTTGGTTCTGGGTGACTTCTCCTCATTGCCTCTCCTCTCCCATCCATTTCTCTTGCCAGCTTTGGGTTTAACACTTTTTTTAAAAGAAGAAACAGCAACCTGTGCTGTCTGATTTTATCCCTTAATTCCTTTAACCCTCCCCGCAAGGACCCTAAATTCAACTCCCTGTGCAGCAGCCCCTTCCCCTGTTTTATGCTCCGCAGCTTTGAGAATTCCCTCTGTTATACAGAAAGATTTGGTGTAGATATAACTGGCAAATACCCATGCTATACCCTGCCTTGACTGACCAGCTACAGGTGGGATGTATCCTCCCTTGGTGAGGAGGGGCAACAGGGCACCTGGGCATTCCCTCAGCCCCTTTTGCAGCTGGCTTTCATTGACCTAATGCTGCCCCTCCACAAGAGAGCACACCTCCTCTTTGGCTATGATTTTTTTTTTTTAATTTGTTTCCCCCCTGCCCTGGCTTTGGTGTAACTCAGCCTGGAGCCTGCGGAGAAATTGTAATATCAAACCGTTGTAAGAATCGCACCTTCCTGGGGTATGTCTGTGCTGCTAAATAAGAGGGCCCGGGCCAGGTCGCTGCCCTGTGTCTGTGCTGCTTAGGACTAGTTCCTTGTCTGGCAGGTTTTTCGGGGGGAGCACTACTCAGAGCATCCCAAAAGACAGCCAGGCTCTGCAGACTGTCTGGTCTGAGTACTTCATTCTCTGGCTCTTTTCTGTTTAGCAATGTTGATGCACCCCAGTGCACAAACCACTTTAGACTCAGGCAAGGACACTCGTTCAAGTTAAAGCTTTGCTGCTCTTGGATATGGAAGTAATTTTACGTCTTAAAAAAATACAAGATGCCACACCCCACCCCACCCCTCCAGCTTTTAAGGAAAAGCTAGCAACCCCTGGTGACACAACGTTCATTAAGCAGTTTAAGGGAAAGCTTCTAAAAACACTCCCATGCATGAGAATTTCTTTTAAGCATGAGAATTCATAGTAAGAAGAGTGCAATCAACACAGGGAGTCTGGGCCGGCAACGCCTTCCTGCTACAGCGGGAGAGCCTGCTTGGGGTCTGCTGCAGGTCTTGTCCTCTGAGGCACTAGGCACCTAGGCGCTACCCCAGAGCTCCTGTGGCCGAGGAGGGACCCTCCCAGGCAGCTGGAGATTGAGACGAGGTGGCATGCCGCTGGCCAGAGGAGTGTTCCCATCCTGTGAGTCTAGGGTCAGCCAGTTCTCAGAAGGTGCCTCTCTCTCTCTGCATATATACTACACTGAATGTATAGGAAGCCCAGAGAGGTAGACTCCTAATGATGGTACTGATGGGGAAGGAGTAGTGCTCCGCTGGCTGACTGTCGGCCTGTCCATAAAGCTCAGAGGCACTTGTAATCCCTTTGATGCAGAGCCCTTACATCTGTCAGTGTGGGATTTTAGCAAAGGGCGATGTGTTTATGCAGCTCAGCAACGGTTAGTAGCTCCATACGTTGTTTTTCACTTGACATCTCAAAGGGAGATCTCTGTTCTTTTAAAATGTTTCCTAAATGTTTATCCTTTTTTAAACTATCGCTGACAGTTGCTTGAAATGGATGATCCTAAAGCTTTTGTGTATTCTTTTTTTCTTGGACTAAACTATTATTTACAGGGGGAGAGGGGCAAGAAAGGCTCTAGAGGGTCTAAAGGGGATAAGGGAGACCAAGGAGCGCCTGGATTAGATGCACCCTGTCCGTTGGTATGTTCTGTTCACATCACATGTATTGTTTTAAGATTTGTTGATGGGGAAGAAAGAAGGAAATCATAACGTAAATAATGGTCTTGCAAAAGTACAACACTCAGATAAGGCCCAGCCTGGTTCCCACTGCAGTCCATGGCAAAGCTGCTTTCTTCAGTGGGAAACCACTGATCCTTTGAGCAATCGGGCTGTTGGGTGACCATCGTTATATTCCTTCCTCTTCCGGAGCTCACAAAGGTTTGGGGTACATGGGGGTGTCCCATGTGCTGGGAGCGCAGGGCTTTCTCCTTTGCGGATAGAGCCCCGTGTCTCCTTTGCTGCTAGTTACGGCTCTTCTCTGGAAATGTTTAATGTCATCGTGTCTACGTAACGGCAAAACCTGAATGCTGTTTTCATTGCCTTGGAGTAACGGCCAGCTGATGTGATCACCTGAGAGCGACACAGGGCACTCGAGCTGCATTACCCAGAGAGGAAACAAATCTCAGTTATTTTGAGTGGGATATGTTTCTGTCAAAATATATTGTCTATAAATCTAGACAAATTAATAATTATAAGAACACGTACATGTTTTCATCTAAACTTATATGCTGCAGCAAGCACTGCCAAAAATCTGTAATACTGCTGTAAATCCCAGGAATACTTGTGGATCATGCATCTAGAAATCCAGCTGCTGGGTTTCCTAGTGAGGACAGGAAGAATGGATGATTTCAGAATGGAGGATACACCATTCCCATCCTCTCAGATTTAACTCAGAGAAGTATCTCCTGACTTGTAGATTACAGAAAAACAGAAAGGAAGCTGCAACTACTGATTACACAAACAAAACGAAAACTGAAAACACAGGCCATTTGTATTCTGGGTATGCAGCGGAGTGCCCTGCGACAGTCCCAGTGGAGGACTTGGCCTCTCCTCCCGTGACATGGAGGTGACTGGCATTAACTGAAATAACGATAGTGGTTGATTTCATAAACAGGGTCTCCGAGGTTTTAAAGGCGAGAAGGGTGAGCCGGGGTTACCTGGGCTGGACGGCCTGGATGCCCCATGCCCATTGGTATGGTGTACCTTCCCTTTCCTGCATGCTAGTTTGCTTTTTGTATCTTGGTTGTTATTTTCTGATACCTCTGAATAGCTGCATGCCCTAGAAACACCTGGAAATTCCTTCCTTACCTATCTCCATCCTACCTTCCTCACGCTGCTGTTGTCAGAAACAGGCCCTTCCCTTTGCGCTATGATTCACAGCTGCTGTCAGCATTACTTTGTGGCATGAGGAAAAATGTAGCAGGAATGCGAATTTATTTACAACTGCTTCAATTCTTCCTTTGCCTTCACGTTGAGAACTTTCAGTAGACTAATGTATGAAGACCTGCCTCCGCACTGGCTTGGCTTTCTAGCAAGGAGCTGCAAGGCTCATGTCCTTCATTAACTCTATTTTTAAGTGCTTGTATGTGGCTGGCACAGCCTGACGCTGCTTGGTGTTACCTCAGCCACCCTACACATTAAGATGAGTGAAAAAAATAATTAGTCCGTTAGCAAGTCCATGTGAAACATATTAACTGGACACCTAACTCCCTCGATTCCTGCTAGACAATTCCCATTTGTGAGTCTCCCCAGAAGTCAAAACGGTACCCATACCATCCAAGAAACTTGAGTTTGGAAAAGCCTGTTTCCTGATACCCATCTTTTATCCAAGTATTAAAGGACGATTATTGTATTAGTGCCTCATCTAACGCAACTGTTGTAGGACAAAGGTATTCAGGAACACTTTACCTCGCCTGATTTCTAAGTATCTCGTGAAACATCGCATCTCCAATCCATTAATTTACTCTTGAGATTTTCTGGAAATGCAGCATTCAGGTGAGGGTTTTGCTCCCTATAGCAGTCTAAACAACTCCATAATACACTGAAACTTGTACTCCCCTGCCCTTCCAGCCTCCGTTTGGCATGACTAGATTTGCTTGAGGGACGGTCATTCCAAGCTTTATGCTCACTTAAAGGTGTTTGATGCCATTTACAAGGGATGGGATATCAGTTAGTTCAACTAGCTGGAAAAATGTGTCCCAAAGAAAAAAGCCACATTTAGTTTGGAAGGTTCTCTTGTTTCCTGAGGAAGCCAGCCCTGAAATTGCCATTAAAAGCCTTTGTTGCTTGACGTCTGTGAAGAGCTGACACTAGTCTTTCTTCCAGCATTCCCTCCTTTCCGCGCTGCCGTTGTCTCTTTGGGGCAGTGACTGTAATGGTGACCACTTGCAAAGTCTCAGTTGCTGCTCTGTAAATTCTGGGTAACAGAAGGAAACTCTTCTGCCAGTCCCACAGGTGAAATAATACCTGCCTGGAACAGTCCACAAAGGAGAAAAAACACTGAGCCATGTGTTTTGCCTCCCACTGATAATAGCCAGGGTTTCATGGAATAAGTTATGGCTGAATAAGGCACCTAATTACACAGGTGCAAGGATTCTATCAGTGCCCTGGCAGACTACCTTTCTTTTTTTGTCTCTGCTCTCAGGGTTCAGCCCGCGTGGCCATGTTAGAACGTACACTCCTTTTCATACCTATTTTTGTCAAGGGAAACTTGCCAGAAAACCTGGTGAAATACAGATGCCATCATTTTTTTATATATAGTATTCTGGCATGCAGGCTAGCTTGGGAACGTGAATAAGCATGTTTTTTGATCCAACTAGGTTAAAAGCTTAGCATCCAGCTGACACATCCGTGTGTGTATCTTACGGAGGTCGTGAACTAATGCTTTACAAATCTGAGCTATGTGGAAGGAGATACCTGGTACTAATAAGCATGTCGCATTTCCGTTCTCAGCAAATTCGCCTGCAACAAACACTTCCTTGTGACCCTGGTCTTCCTTTGATCCCCAAGCTATAACTCTCTGGCCTCCCATTCCTTCATACACCTAACTTCCCATCTCCTCCTGCAATGCACTACACCAGTCATTCCTACCACCACCAGTGTACCAATGGGAACGCCACAATTTACCCCATCATTAACCCCGAACTCAGTATTTCCACTTGGTGGGGGGGGAAGGGGAGGAAATGTGACAAGGAGACCGCAGTCTAAAAATGCATTCAAAAAGCAATATGGTTGTAGCATCATGGCAATGTTCATTTTATCAGTCCCTTGAAAGTGCATCTCCTTTAAGTAGTTTATTTCTCAATATACTACTATGCATTTGCTTCTCTGTTTGTTGTTTTTCCTTTCCCCTTCTCAAATGGAACGATATGCACTGCTGACTTCTCACGCAGTACTTGAAGAAGTGAGAACTGAGTCGTTTGAATGAAGAAATGTGCCTGCATTGTGTGTTGTACAATTTCACTCCCTGAACCCACGAACCTGACACGCACACACAGCAGAAGTATTTGACTTCTCATGTCAGAGGTGTAATCTCCTTACATCTGACTTTATGCCCTGCTCAAGAGCACCTTATCATTGATATAATTCTCTGTTTTCTCACATCAAATAGAGCTGCACTGAGATGAAATTAATGGCAGTAATTCACAAAAGCATTCCCAACCATATGGTCTCAGCCCTTAAAGTATCCAACCTTCTTCAACATTAAAAAAAAAAAATATATCACACGCCCACCTTGGGATGTGTAGCACAGGACTTCAGGGCTGCGGGAGTGCCAGGGGATTTTCGCAGAAATCTTACTGCTTTATTGAGGCAAAAGCCCCCTCTCAGGGAGTCAGCTGAGACGTCCTCAACCAGCACAGGGTCTGCCCAGCTGCTAGCCTTCCTAATTTCCCTGGAGCTGGAACTTCTTGGAGGCAAGAGGGGGCAGCTGGGCAATCTCTCACATGATAAAGCAAACCTTTAACAAACAGGGCAGAAAGGAAATGGAGGTTTTTTTCCAGACCCCCCTCAGGACCCAAGGTTAGTGCTGCCTGTGGGGTTTGCTTATAACCTCAGTGTTACAGAGTCAAGCCTCAGGACACAGACCAGCCATCTCCTGCTTTCCAACTTCCTGCAGTGTTTTTCTGGCTGAATGTGACCTCCTGTGTTCCCCCCTTCCTTCAGGGAAGCCTGGCTAAACACCTTCCTCAGAGAAGAAGGAGAACAAGCCTACGGACGTCCTGTACATAAGTTCCTTGCATAGCCTGCAGGCAACCCCCCTCTTCAGCCCCAGCCCTTGCTTTCACCTACACTGGTTATGTCAGCCAGAAGTCTGGGTCACCCCAGAGGGGTGAGGAATATCTTTCAGACTATTCCTCCAGCCCTGGTTCAGACTGTTTGTTGCAGCTGTAATAGTTAACCCACTCCTCCTTTCCTCAACCTCTCCGCTATTTTCTGTCCTAACTGCTATTTCGTCCGTCTTTTTTGCAGGGGGAAGATGGCCTTCCAGTTCAAGGCTGCTGGAATAAGGTAAAATAATCCTGGAAATGTTGTGACTGTGCTGAGCTGGCAGGGCTACAGGTCCTGCTCATCTTTTTCAATGAGTCTGGCTAAGAGCAAAAGAGGTGTGGAGGCATGCATGGGATTTCCAGGGCCATACCCCTGAGAAGCATCAAGCAAAACTCTCCCTTGTTTGTATATTGCTGTTTAGCTTTATGTCCTAAAACGGAGAAAATTGTATTTGTGGCCTTTGAGCTGCCTGGCCTTGAAGTGCTCTAACGCTTGCATCAAGATTAGATTTCCACCTAGTCAACTCTGTTACCAGGGGCTGGGAGCTGGCATACCCCAGGTAACCTGGGTGCCCCGGGAGGCTGGTGGGAGCGGGGCAGAGGTTCACGGCTTGCTTTCAGCAAAGTGAATGAGCCGCGGCTTGGTTGCCCCTGCACGCCCCGGCCGGGCTCTCAGCACCAGACCCCCCCAGTGCTCCCGCTGAGGGGTGGCCTGGCAGCTGGGCTGCAGCGCTGGGCTCAGGGCAGACCCTGCTCTGAGGGAACGGGCTTTGTTCGCTCAATTCTGGGCTAGCGCTGGAAGGGGGTGTAAGTACCTCTCGCCTCCGCTCTCCCTTTGTTTCTGATGGTTCAGCTGCCTCAGGAGTCCCCTTCTGAGGTTCGCATAGACCCCTCTGCCACTCCCCAGGGTCTGGCCCGCCTTCAGTACCTGCTGTGTGCATTAATGCCACATACTTGAGCCACAGCGGTAGGAAGAAAGTGGAGGTAGAGAGTCAGCCCTGATCGACCCTCCCATCCTCACTGCGCAGGGAAGCGAGAAGGATCTTTGCTGAGATCCAGCACCATTTATTTTTTTTTTCCCTCCTGGAGACCCCGGAGCCAGCTTCCGTAACGCTGTCCCACTGTCCTTCCGTCCCATGAAGTGGTCCTTCCCCCTGCTGAGCTGTCACTAACAATTGCTAGTGAATTGTCACTAACACTCGTTTATGTTTTCTTTTGCAGTGATGATTCTAACCCTGGACTGGCCTGTGTGTGTTACTGTACATAGAATATTTATTTTTATACAGTGTTCTTCTCTGAAATGCCAAAAGTTACGCATTTTTACAAATTATCAAAAAGCTGCGTATTTTTTGTACAGAAAATACTAGATGTCCCTTCTTCCCCGTTTGCCAGTTCTCTGTATAATTCTATGTCCGCATTATGCTTGTTTTGTCATGGAGTACAGCTGTAATATTTACATGGTGTTTGTGCACACCTGATAAATATAGGAACTTAATAAATTATTGCATTAAAAGTGCCCAAAGGAACTGCCCTGTATAGATTTAAAGGTCATTTTCATTTTTCAAGCTGGAATCATTCAAGAATATTTCAAAATATTATGTATTTTTTATTAAAGTGAAATATTAACAACTTCGTTGTGACTAAATTAAGGTGTTGCTGAAAATCTCACAGTAGCCACTGTACACTGGGAACGCAGGGATTCCATAATTAATAATTATCAAACAAGGTCTATTTCTTGATCAGGTGCAGAAAGCCAAGTGCAGCCTCCCACCAGCTCCTCTAGAGGCTGCTCCTTGGCTGCGCAGGAACGGTAACAGCTTCCACGAGAGCTGTAGAGTTAGCTCGTACAAAGAGAATTTCTTAGTCTCTTGCCTCTGGCTAAAATGGAGCACCTCCCATGAGCTGGAAATAAGAATAAATAAAAAATAAAATAGAGCACCTCCCATGAGCTGGAATAACCCTCATGAGAACGAGCCCTGCTCGGCAAGAAATTCTGACATCTTTCTAAATTATAGGCCTGCACGTAGCTTAGTTAAAGCCTCATTTAAAATTAGGCATATGGCAGAATACCTCGATGATATCCTAATGAATGTTTATTAGATAAATCAATCCACATGGCTTTTTTAAATGTTAACCAAAGGTCACATGCAAATTTGCAGAGCACGTCATTGTGATTTGCATATGTGCATCTTAATTATCCTTTCTGACCTACCTTTGTTAACTTCTCTAGTCTAAGCTACCCATCAAGAAAAATTATACTGTCAGACTAAAGTGAACATCACAATATACTTTTCTTAGAAAATGACCAAAGGAGTGGAAGCCTAAATCTGTTCCCTAAAATAGGTCCGCTTTCCTTGGTCCTTCGTGTAAGGGGGACAGGCAGTTTGCAGCCCGGAAGTTTCAGGGGGGTAGAGAGAAGCTATCAGTATTTAAAGATCCCAGTGGAGAAACACAACCAGTAATTCATTAATTACTTAGACTGATCCACTGAAGTCCTGCTGTTTGCATAATGCTGCCACTACAAAAGGAGTCAAGCACCCTCTCCGACAGCGCCGCGGTGTGGTTTTTACCACCAGAGTTCCTGTGGTGCCGTATATATGGATTACGGGCTGTGTTCACAACAGCTTCTCCTGGCTACAGCGGCCCAGCTGAAGTGGTCACCACCACCACCTCCTACACTCAGCTATTCAACCCCTGTACTCAACTATTCATCTGTTCACAAGCTATTAATTAGTTATTTTTTTCCAAACGATTCCATACAGCCTTTTAGCACCATCAGAGTAAAACAACAGAGCGGGAGATGTGCTTCTCTTGTGCGCCGAGGGAAAGGCCTGCCAGGGACTGCCCAAGGAGCCGAGCCCAACCCCTAACTGTTGCAATCCATTTGTCACCTCACCCTTTCAGAAATTTATTGAACTCCATCTAAAAACCAGTGAGGTTTCTACCGCCCTGTGTCGCTTGCCTCCCTGTCCCGCAGGCTGTTCCTGACCCAGATTGCTCTCACAGTTAGGAAACTCCTTGCAACTTTCAACCTAAAGGAATTCATGATATTTACAACCATTTCTTCTCATGCCAACATTGTCCTTTGGATGAAACTTTTCCATGCATGATGTTTTCATGAGATGCTTGGGGTCCTGGAGCTGAAATGGCACAGAAAGAA
Organism: Sagittarius serpentarius; assembly: GCA_034782735.1. Classification (NCBI taxonomy): domain Eukaryota; kingdom Metazoa; phylum Chordata; class Aves; order Accipitriformes; family Sagittariidae; genus Sagittarius; species Sagittarius serpentarius. Next base: position 3,545,953 of record JAVKLA010000093.1, read on the forward strand.
AATGAACTGCAGAGCAGTGAGGGATTCTTGTTTACTTTCTCAGTAATGTTATCTCATTAGTGTAAGACCCAGCTCCCTGTTATAAGGCTTCACAGCTGTGAAGCTTAGCTAATTGCAGCAGCACTTACTTAAATGAATGCCACACAACTCCGATGTTTTAACTGCACACCTGTTAAAACAGTTACTAAAGACCCAACCAGGTACGTTGATGGTGCCTTGGTTTTGGAAGGTTGTAGTAGTAGTGGCAGCAGTGAATTTCTACTCTGCTCTCGTAGCGCTCAGCCCACAAGGTAGGTAGTTTGACTGCTTCTGCCCCTTTGAAAAATGCTGGCCATGTTTAATCCTCAAAAACTTACAGATCCCTAGAAGAACCTGCCAATGTCTCCTGTTCCCTTTGGTGTCTGTCATGTATTTTTGTATTGTTACCGTTACTTGTGATTGCACTGCGTGGGATTGTCTTTGCTTGGGTTTGTCTGATCTAAAAGCAAACAGAGCATACGTCTGTTACGTTGTTGTGACACAGCTACTGAAAGGTAAAGGAGTCTTGAGATGATACTGTCTCTCTATTATTTCTTGGGCTGGTTTTTGACTGATAGATTTGTGAGAGAGAAAGCTTTTGCCTGAGGCACAGGGGACCTTGAAATGTAATTGCCAGAACTCTTGAAAGTACCTGACTTGTGTCAGCAAGGAGGCAGGGGAGGAGGGATAGTCTAAGCAAAAGAGGGCTGATTTTCTTCACTTCCAGCTTTGCCCCAGCGTAACTCTGCTGTTGTCAGTGGAGGTGCTCCTGACTTACACCGCTGCAAACCACAAGAGACGTTGGTGCCACAGCGTCTCTAGGACTCAGCTATGTTCTGTCAGCAAAACGCGTGCTCTCGTCCGTATTACCTTTTTCTTCTTCCTTATCTCAGATCATTCTGTTCGTAGCATTGGTTTGGCTTCAAATTAGCTGCTGGACTCTAAAGGTGCTTTTTGCGGGCAGCAGAATTCATGACCTTCCAAGGCTTGTTTAGTGCTTCCTTTGGCGTGCCCTTAAAAAGCTGAACTTAATTCAGCAAAAAGAATTTTGAAACCTTCCTGAGAATTATATTTGGGAGGAGAGTCTACTGACTTGAAAATTTGTTTAATTTTTACTTTCACTTGCTAAACCAGCAGCTCCTTTTGCATCTTGGCAAAAGGTATTGATAGACTTCAGCTGTGAAGAAAACTCAGCTCTTGGACCTAATTCTCGAGGGCACTGAGGTAGCTAGCTCACACAGGTTTCTTTAGGAAGCAGGCACCTGAGTAGGGGTGGCACACCTAAATGCTTTTGAGCTCAGCCTGTGACACTAAACGCTGTCACTAGACGGTGCCTAGTGCGTGGGGGTATTCTGGCAGTCCCACAGTGCCTCTCTGTAAGTTTTGCCTCTGTTGGGCATTGAGCCGTGAGTGTCTCGTGCAGCTGATGACCAAGAAAAACCAGCACTTTATGCAGCAGAGACACACACAGAGAGGGAAAGGACCTGAGATTATGTGCAGCAGTTGCACTAAAGTATAGACGATGAACGACAACTGACCTAGCAGTGGGGAAAAAGTACGTGTAAGATAACCACTCGCCTATCATAAAGGTCAGAAAATGCTGACAAATGTGCCCTGTGGTTGCTGCAAACCACGGCCTGTTGGTTTTTTTTTAACTGAAGTAGAGAACGGTTTCAGATTGCTGTTCCCACTGCCCCTCGTATTGATACAATCATCTCATCAGCCACTGGGGATAAACCAGAGGTGGTGAATCAGTGCGGTTTTACTGACTAGCTGCTCTTCCCAAACATGAGTGCCTTGCATTTCAAGAAAAACCCAAATGGTAGAAGCTGGGTTTGCACCACCCTGAGCCTGACAGTTTAGTTTCAGGGTCCATCCCTACCAAAACCTCTAACTGGGAGGTTGACACTGTTGATGACTGTTAATTCTGCCTGGCCGTTTTCATGTGAAACCGTTTGTCTGCCACTTCAAGGGTCAAACTCCTTGGCTGATAGCCAAAAAGTGAGATGAGCCTGCGGCTGGAGAAGCTTGAGAAATGACAGCAGAATGAAAGGAGAAGAAGGACCTTCCTGAAGATTCGCTGGAGACGTTTTGCAAGTTCCCTCCCTGGAGCTTGGGAAGAGTTCTTCAACTGCACACCAGGAAGCTGTGCCCAGATGCTGCCTGCTGGGGCTGTGGGAGCTCGGCGTGCCAACGCTTTCTGCTTTGCTTTCTGCCTTCTCCTAGAGGCCAGTGGCAGGGTTCGAAAATGACACCATTTATATTCTTTTTCTTTGGTCATTTTCACTTCATTCTATTATTGTGGTCAGACTCTTCAGATGAAGAATTAGGCTCATTTTCCAGCAGCTGCTGTATAAATGAGTGCAAGACATAGACTATTTTTTCTGTGGGGGGATCCTTTGATCCAAGAAAGAGATCCTTCTTGAACAATTTTCTTCAGAAAAATCAGTGAAACCCCCCATGTTCTGTTCAGAGCGCTGCTCAGAGAGGACAGGATGAAACTTTTTGCTACCGTTTCTGGTTACCAGATGACAAACTTCCACCTATATCGTTGATGATTCCATCTTTAACCTTTTTGTCACAAACTTTCTTTCCCTGTTAAATTATAAAGAAATGATGAGTTGTTTTGCCAAAAAGGAAAAACCATACTGGATTCTGAAGGCATGAAATATCGTGTCAGAGGAGGAAAATGTGGAGTGTGGAAAAAAAAAAAATCTGGTTTCACTGAATAATTCCTTTGCTTCCTGTATTTCTGCTTTGGTCTCCACCATACACACTGGATGTATTTTGTCTGGAGCCCTCCAGAAACATTATTCTGCTGGCCCATTAAGGCCCTTTTGGTGGGTACCTCTCAACAGATGTACTTCCAGATGGAAAATAAGGATCACGAGGGTTAAATTCCACTGTTACATGTTTTAATACGTTCACTGAAGGGAAATAAAGAGTTGGCAAAGTGGGGAGGGGTGCAGAGGACGTTTCCCAGCTGCCTGAAGGGCAGGATATACAACTCGGGCAACTTTGTACCAGCTGCCGTACAAATCTGGCATCCCTTAGTCAGCTCCCATTGCTGAAGGTTAAATTCTGTTCACATGTAAGCTGTTGTGTCTTTCCACCACAGCTCTTGCAATTTATTAAAAAACTAAAATTAGTTATTAAGTACATATCTTACAAACGTGACTCGTAATGTTTCTACTTCTTTGAGTGCATTGGGAATCCCATTCGCCCAAGCACTAAAACACGTATTTGACTTTGAGCGTGTGATTCCTGGTGGCCTAAATGATACTATTTGCATATTTAAGTACTCTGGTGAATCAGGGCCGTTATTATTGGAATTAATGAATGGTAGTATCTAAATCAATAGGCAGAACTAAATGTTAAGCAGTTCAGCAAGAAAGCGCTGCTTTAAAGTTCAAAGTGATGTCTTTTAAATCAGAGCAAGCCCCAGAAAGGCAATAACCTTCTTTCAGACACCCTTTGCCAACTCAGCTGGAATAATCCTGACCTTCTGATCGGGATGCCTGTACCCAGCACTCATCTTCTCTCACCAGTGCAGGGAAAGTCTACGATTAAAATAATTCCAGGATTACAAAGAGCCGGGAAAAAGTTCTACTTTCAGTTTCATCTGAAGAATTGCAGTTTTTTTTCTTAAAACTTGTAACAGATTTATTCAGTCAGTAGAGTATCAGGGGAAGAAATTGTTTCAGTTAGGATCTAGGCTGATGAAAGGGTTAATTTATTTTATTTGTATTTCTTATTTTTACTTTTTTTGTGGGGGGAGGAGGGGAGAACCTGACCAGAACTGCAGGCGGTAGGTGTGCTTTTTTCTTCTTTTTTAATGAAAACAATTCTATATATAGTTTGATAATGTTACTTTTCCTTTTCTTTTTATTAATGATTTTTGGGGGCGATTTGTTTGCTTTTTACTGTTTTCTTGTGTTTTCTTCTAGGTATATTTTTAACGGGCTTTTGGAATAAGTTTGTAAAAGTTCCTCACCCAAAATGTCCTAAGGACATTCCTAGGGTGTTTTTTCTCCCTAAGTTTGGTAGTAAAACGGTGCTTTCCACAGGCAAACCGGTTTTTAGTGAGGATAAGCATATCCACACAGGCCACGCCTAGGGACCAGGTACCAGTGACCTCTCCCAGACAGAATGGTCTCTCCAAAACTCTTCCGTCACATTTACAAAATTCAAAAGGGCTATGTTAGGGACCAGTTGATTGAAAACGGTCTCTTCTGATCTTAGGTGGTCTGTCGTAAAGCAATTAGTCTGGCAAGAGTCGCTGTGTCCTCTTCAGCAGCATTCTACAGCCCGAAATCTCAGCCTTAGCTAGAAAGCTCTGACGTAGCAATTAAAAGAAACATGTTTTCTTGAAGACAGCAAGCTCTTGGTAGGTGCCTACTAAAGTATTGTTGTCTCTTGCTATTATCTTCCCTCCTCTAAATCCAGCGATGCACTCGCGTTCAAGCTTATCTTTAGGTTTTGCGTCACACTGAGCCTACGTGCAAATGCTTTGCTGGATGAGGGTCTCCCCTTCTTTTACACCTTTTTGGTTTTTTTTTTTCCCCTCGCCCCGTTTTTGTCCCTGCTGCTTCCAGATGTCCTTGTCCCAGACCAAATGGCTACGTTCTTTTCTGCATTTTCAGAAAATCTGTTGGTCACATTTTGATCATTTTTCCACTCACTTTTATTATCTGTCCTTCCTGCTATTCTTCCTCCCCTCTTGTACCCCTTCTTTGTCAAACACTTTGATCTGATGAAAACATCATGGCAAAACATGAATTAAGATTGTAGATGTTTGTTGTTAGTTTTTGGAGTTGACTGTAAAGCTTCTACTGTTTAAAATGCTAGGCAGCAAGACTAGTTTAGCTTTACAGCTTTCTTATTATTTGGTTTGCTTGTTGAAGCTATTTAATAAATTTGTTCTTTTTGAAACAGACTCAGAATTAGTCAGAATATTGCAGATTTTTTTTTTAAAGAAAAACCTGCTAAACTTTTTCTTTTTTTTTGCTGCAAAACCTGACTTTGTTGAACTGCTGTCACAGAGTTTAGTAGGTTAGGCATATTAATGGTAGGTATGAGAGGACTGGTTGTGAAACTTGTGGAGCGGAACTTGTATTCTTGCTTTCCATTGCACGCCGTTTGTCAGTCCATTGTCTCTGGCGGGGGTTTGCTGGGAGTGTGAAATTCCATTTTGTGATAATTCCATTGTTTTCTCACAGTAGTGTGTCAAAATATTGCTTCAGTAAATCTTCCCTCTGCTCTCCTGCAAAGATTTGCTTTTACCCTGATGTTGCATGCCACCAGCAGTGCCACAGACCAAGCAGTTTCACCCTTCTGGGGAGTCTTCCAAAGGAAGCATGCTGCCTCAGAAGCGCCTGTGGACCGACAGTCTGCGGCCGCACTGAGGGCAGAGGCACCCGGGCGAGCGCGAAGGAGGGAGGTGGAGCAGAAGCAGCAAACAAGGCACCACAGCAGAGGCCACCAGCGGCCTCGTCTAGGCTGCTTCTCAGCTGCGGCACGTGCTTACCCGCCATCATTCTTTCCAATTCTCTCACCTAACAGGATTACTCTATTATTCCTTCTTGTCCCTCAGCATTTGAAATTTAAAGATAGGGTAAATGGGGGCAAAGTGTTGTCGTCGTCATGTTGTGTGTGTCCCATGTGCCCCCGCAATAAAAGGAGGACTGAGAGCACCCCTTTGATGCAGGGTGGAATGGCCTGACTCCACAACATTCTCGTAGTTTTTAGTGATGCAACACTGACTCCAGATGTTGAACAGCACAGTAATGGGAGGGAGCTTCTGGTTTATGGGGAAAGCCTGCAGATGTCATGGTCTCTTCAGCGATACGACTTGCAGTGCTTCAGTTACAGGCCATACGTATGTTGCCAATCGGTGCAGTATGAGAAGAGTAGGTCTGAGGAACAAAACAGGTCCTGCCAAGGAACTGTCTTGTTTCAGGAGGCTTAATTTTTGACTGCTCTAGTCTGGCCTAGCGGTTAGTGAACCACTAACCACTGCCGTTAGTGGTTCGGACACATGAGGCGTGCTGCTGGAGCTCGCCACCTGGTTTAGTTTCACCTAGTGGGAATCCAGTTTGTATATCCAGAGACTGTTTTTTGCTGTGAGCCAAAGCACGGCAGGTGGGCAAGATCAAGAGATTTGCTTTAAAGGTACACCTTTGATCTGGAATGCAGAGCCGGTGCAACGTGCCAGGCTACAGCCTGCGACCTGCTCTAGAGCACGTCCACCCGGCACCACGCTGTGCCCTGTGGAGGAGGGATTGCTGTCAGCGCCCTGGATTGCGAGGCGGGCAGGAGAGTGTGTCCCCCTGCCCCCATCCAGGTGAGTTAGCTCTACCAAGAAAGCTGTGTGGTGTCAAGTAGATACCCCCTTAGCATTCAGAGTCCTCAGAGCAACAGAAAACCACCACCCTGAGGTACTTCCCCCACACCTGGAATGCTTGCGTCATTGGCACTGACCCCGTTTTCATCTTTATATAACTTGGACACCAAATTCTTTGATAGTGGGACACTTCCTGTCAAAGATCTGCTCATTAGCCAACATCAGTCAAACATTAATGACCTAATCCCTGCAGGAGAATGATTTCTGAAGCAATTTGTTGTTGCTACATATCTGGTTTCCTTGAATTTTACTTTTTTTTTTTTCCTTTGGTGGCATAGAATGTACAATATTTAATATACCTGTAGTAAAGTGATGAGTTATGAGTAGACCTTGACAGGGCATTGTTTCTCTTAGAAACACTGATTGACTGAGACGTTTGAATCTGAATACACTTTTTACACTTTTTTTTATATTGAACTTTTCAGCCTGTATATTAAATATCCAATGTTATTTGGCATTTATTAATGTAAGTGCTGTAATGTACTTTTGTGTTACCAGTAATTATTACTGTTGTTGTGCTGATTCTAAGACGTTATTTCAACTCCTTTTGAAGTAGTTTAGCTACTTGGAATTTTTTGGCTTTCAAGAAAATTCTACACTAAATAATTGCTAGAATGAAGAGAACAAAGGGCTGTTCTTTCCCACAGTCTTTTCAAACTCAGTAGGAGCTTTTTCAGCCAAAGTGAACATTTGTTTTTTCTTTTCCACTTTTTCCTTGGTAATATGATAACATTGACTTGCTTTGTCTTTTAATCCTGGAAATTCTGAATTTCATGTCAATCATTTCTAGCAGTATTTTAGAAAAGCAGAGATAGCTGTGCCATAAGGAGTTACTGATCATAACAGAACTGAAGTATTGTAATTATTTTGTTTTTCTTTATAAATATTTTTTCCACTATTAAGTTTTTAAGCAAATCTTTTCTCAGCGTGATAAAAATTGAAAAGACACTAAAGGATTAAATGCTTAACATGTACAAGGAAAGGGATGCAGTTAAATTACTTCTGTCCATATGAATGAAAAATAGCTTATGAATTTTTATGTCGGAACAAAAACCATGTGTCAGTTACCTATATCCTCTGTCCGTTAACTAATCCAGTGATTTCAATGAAACCACACCTGTCCTTGAAACTAGGGGCACTCTTAAAGAACGTGCTGAATCACTGCTCAGCAGTAAATAAAGTTCAGTTTTGTAAAAGCAAGTGCCTTTAAAGCATTGCTGCCTTCTTGTAAAAGGTGGAAATTCTGTATGTTTAATCACCAAGTATCCATTTATCAGATAAAGAAAATAGCTCTTATTTGGAGGTGCTGTTTTATATTATGATGAAAACTGCTGTGCAAGAGCTGTATATTGCTATTTTAAATACCCTAGCCTATTCACTACATCATTATAAGAATAGAAACGAGAGATTCCAGGAGGAAGTTAGTTTAGGGAATGAACTTTTGGAAAACCAAAGGAAGGCTAAAAAACCAGGCAGGAGGTAATGAGAAATGTCTTGGGCTGGATGGTTGTTGCAATGGTAAATGTGACACCATGTTTAAAGTGTCATCCCATTGTTTTCCAAGAGGAGTCTGATGAATTCCCTGTGCCTCGTGTTGAAGCATTATTCCTTTATGTCAATGGTTTAGTGAGGTTTCTATTTTAATTTGTGTGCCCTACGTATTCCAGTACAATCTGCATTTGTTACATATGATGTACATACTTTCTTCTCCCTTTTATAAAGATCCCTGTTTACTTACACGTAGTTTCTGTCTTTTGTAAATGACAGCTCATGCAAATAATAAACCCTAAATTCACTTACACGTTGTCTTTCTGCATGGGGACGGTTTTTAGGTTAATATCCTAAGGTAACCACGCCATCTGCTGTCTGCCACTCAGCCCCAGGAACTGTGGAACTAGGTGGCAAATTTCAGCCGATTTGGCAGAGGGACGGAAGACTCAAAAATACTGTTATTGCCAGCTCTGTGGAAACAGACAGCTGGATAGAGGACAGAGTCTTACTTTAGTGCCTGTGCTAAGGGAAAGGCAGCAACATCAGCTGAGCTATATTGTTGGACACTGGGGAACCTGCATGGGAGCAAGACAGCCTGAACCCTCCCATTGCGTGAATAGCCTTTTTGGAGCTCGCTCTTAAGACATGAATTAACCAACCATAAACCAGAAAGCTACGCGAATTGTGGAACACAGAGAGCAAGTACAAACAGAGGGGACAGAGCCAAGAACAGAGGAAAGTAGAGACTGACTCTCTAGTTATGCCCATGATGAAATGATCATGATTATCACCTCCGTGTATTGTCTTACTTTCCTCAAAATTGAATCAATAAGAAGGTGTACATCCATCTCAAAATCCAAGAGTTGACAGCTATTTGCTAAGGAACCCTATCTAAGGTAAAATGTTTGCTCAGTTTCTAAGAACCCCTGCTAATGCGGGGGTGGGGGGAGGAGGAAACCAACAAATCAGGTGACTGAGCCTTTGCAAATGGTTTGGGGGTAGCAGAATCTGTCCCGTTGACTTGGTTTTGGCAAGGCATGGTAATAAAGGGGAAGATGCCTTTGGCTTCAAATGCCATGACAGCTATTGCAATGATGGTACTATACCCCATAGTGATATATTCCTCTCACCTCACTTTAAATATCTGAAAATTAGATGTCTACATTGGAGGAAGTTTCCCCTGGCTCCTTTTGCAGCCAAGGGGGAGAAACAGGCAGTTCCAGGAACATCCATCTCTCCCTCCCTGCTCTGCTTAGAGACTGCTTTTTACTCCTCCTCTCCTGTAGACCTGGGTTTGTTTCTGCATTAGCCCAAAGGGCACGCGTGCACAGACACAGTGGTGATTCCTTGAACTGAAGGCGATTTGCTGAAAAACCTTTAGCTCTTGAGTTGCCAGACAGAAAAAAATAAGTGCCTCGTTCCTGACCTTCTCTGGGTAGAGATATAATGAGCCTAGGATCACAAGTTGCGTTAAGTTATGTAGAAAAATGAACATATTTGGATGCTTTAACCTGGAAAGGAGAATGTGTTTGAAACATATGATTTTTATCATTCCTAAAGGCTTTAAAGTCACTTTTGCCTTATAACAATGATGACTCCTAGATGTATATCATTCTGCCTTGGGAGAGCAGTAAAATTTTGCACTTGTGCAATAAATAAATATTTTGGAGGTTTGCCGAGTACTGCCTCAGACAAACACGAGACCCAAAGGTAGGCTTATTTCAATGCATCTTCATTTATTTATAGGTCACAGTTTGAGATTATTTTTTTTTTTGCCCCTGAGGGCTCTGTAATTAGCACGAAAAAAAAGCAGTTATTTTAATGATTTAAATTGACTGCTTTAAACCAAACTGAGGAACAATTATAAGAGCAGACAAACAAGCAGTGCTGTCCTGTCCCATGAAGTTTCTCTGAAAAGAACTTGGAGCTTAATGGTCCCACTCAGGAAGACAACATGCTTGTAAATGTCACCAGAGGAGAAAGGAAATATGTATCACAGCTCCAGACTATACCAAAGAGACAAACATCTTTACTAGCACAGGAAAAACTGGTCAGAAATAACTAGAAAAAAAAACCTTTGCAAAATCGTGAGAATGTGAGATGCCACTTTGCTAAGAAAGTATCCTGCAGTACAGATCTGGGGGGATCTGTAGAGGAGTGACTTGATGATCCAACGGTGCAATGACACAGTGCTACATCTTTGCTCCTCCAACAGAGAAATGTAGTTCTACAAATGCTGAAACATAATTGCATTGGAAGTCCCCAGACACCTGCTGGGATGTGTCACTTTCTGCACTTAAAAACCTGTGCTATAGTAAAAGTGCAAACATTTTGTTGCAAAGAGTTTGCTTCAAGAAATTCACGTGTGTTACAGAGATGGGGCTACAGGCTTTTCTGCCTCTTAGAGTGGCAGTGCTTAGTTATCACATTGCTCTGTGGCCAAATGCATCACTCACAAATTTACTGCTTTATCCATCCAGCTTTCCTCAAACTCAGAAACTGAAATAGGTTTTTTACTAGCTAATATGAAAATTGCATTCTTTTGGAGGCATAGAGCAACAAGCCAAAAGAATCAGCTGTGTCCTTTCTCGTATCGCCCCCTCAGTTTTCTCAGCTAGAAGTCCTAACCTGTTTAATTCTTCAGAGAAGTCATTCCACACATGTGATCACCACAATGATTTTCCCTGTACCTTACCAGTTTCTGGCTATTGTTTCAGACCTGTGGAGAGGAATCCTACAGTGTATTCCTCAACTGAACACAATGTTATTTTCTGGGTTTTGTTCCTCTTTTTTCCATAATTCTGAAATATATATTCATAAATCTCCATTTGACACATAAAAAATCACAATTATTGTGAATAAACATGACTATTCAAATACTTGCATTAAATTAGTATTGTTAGTTACATGACTAAGAAATAATTGAGTCAAGAATTATCTCTGCAGTCTGCACTGATGTGTTTAAGGATAAGTAACAAGGATTAAATCACTCCTTTTTAAATAACAAGGAGGAAAAGCTCTTTTAATTTTTTTTTTAAGCTAATAAGCAGCATTTAACTTTTAGAATCAGTTGGTGTTTGGGCAGGAAAGACATCTCTCTTTTTTGCTTATGCTTTTGCTAATCTGGGACTTTTGAAGGCATCCTAACCATCAGTCTACCTTAAAGACCATGTCAGAATCTGACACACACAAAAACATTTAATTCTGGAGTACATGTGATGAGCTATTTTTAAAATATACTACTATAAGAGAGTTTTCCAAAAAGTTAGGATTTATATTTTCTGCCTTCTTTAAGAAGAAAACCTCATTGTATGCAACCTACTAGCATAATAACTCCATAAGCAGTACGGAGGGTGGAGAAGGGGTTAAAAAATGGCTCAAAGAGGGAGGGAAAGAAGTCATTACAGAAATATAGGTTGTTTGCAGAACTCAGTTATTACATGTGTTATATACTGCCATAATATATGCACACATCAACTTTCATCTTATTAGGTTGTCCTAATGACATGACAATGCTTACACTGATTTGATAAAATTCCTGATTTATATATGCCCGTAAGATAGAGCTTTCACAGTACTTGACATTACGGTACTGCCAGGACGACCCTGGATGCCTGCCAGCCTAAGTAAGAGGAAAGCCGTATCTCTTGGTTCTGAAGCTATGAAATATTCATTACAGTGTTTGAGATATAACAGCTTCTGCCCAAAAGTGAGAGTGCCATAAACAGGCTGTTTTTCCAATAGCTGGGGAGCTAGGCAGTCAGCAGTCTATAAATGCTCCATCAATAGACATGTTGTTTATTTTGACAAAGTAACAGATTGTATTTGCACTTGGAAGTCAACTGGCAGATGGTCTTTGCACAACCTAGTGAGGGCAGACTCCGCTCCTGCTGATTGGGGAAAGCTCTCTCTTAATCCAGCATTGCAAATTTTTGTCTTGAAGAATGCTAGTTAGTAACAATTCTTCCCTGAACAACTAAACCTAAATGGCCAGAACATACAGCTATTGTGATGAAAAATCTTGGACTTTCTGTCATCTTCTGCATCACAGAATTTGTGAAGATATCCACCCTGCTCATTCCTCACCGCATGGTGTGGGTGACCTACTGCTTTATCACTTTTCCATTGCAGCCTTAGTGTTCAACACTGAACTCAGAGATGGACAGAAAAACTCGTGCATCTTAGTTGCTCTAAAAAAGCAGGCTATTCCAAAAGGGCAGTTACTGCAGAACAGTTCACGTGTGGTAACTCTCTGTTCAAATGCTGCCTTGCTCTGATCTGTTCTACTCAAAAATGTTTATTCTTGTGTCACAAAGCAACACAGAATCTTCCAGAAACACTTGGAGCAACACAAAACATACGTATAATGCTGTTAACATTTAGGTTAAGGATAAGCTGTATCCACTGGAGAAAGAAATACAGAGGTGAAATTTACTTTATAGTGGGACAATTAAAAATCATGAAGGCAGGAAAAATGGCACTAAAATTCAGCCATCGGTGACTGACAGAAAAAAAAATTAATTTAAAACCAGTGGTATACTATGCAGGTCTTTGACCTCCTCCTCTCTCACACTTCTCCAGCACTCCCACCTCCTTCAGTCTCCTACTGCTGGGAGGCTGCATTATGGTTTGTGAGTTGATGGCCATTCCTTAGCCATTGCAAGGGTAGCCAAGCATCCCGCTTTTTCTCCATGCTGGTGCTGCTTCCCTGACCACAGAAACTCTTCCCAGATTGCAGTCCCCACAGAAATAATGTAAGCAATAGCAGAAACCTGCTGCAAAATAGGAGAACCCTTCTCTCATACCTGCTGTACTGCCAGCAGCACAGTGACTTGCTCAGGGACGTGACTACTGGGGTGTACCGCTCTTACTGAGGATGTGAAAACTGGTAGCAAGCTGGTGTGGGTGATAAAGAAGAAATTGAGGGAATTAGATTCTTATTTCAGGGAACACAAAAGCTGTATTAGGAGGCCGCAGTCCCCCACTCGCTGAATGCAGTAAGCCTCTTCTAAGACTGTGACATTTGATGACCACATTATACTATGAAAGGCAAATATGAAGAGGAGCCCCAACCTTACATCAGTTTATTTCACCTGATCCATCTGAATGGCACATACCTACGTGGTGGATGTGAAAAACACAAAACTGAAAATGAATATATGCCTGAATGTAAGGAGAATGTTGTTTATAAACAGAAAAATGTTTTTGTAAACAGAATGGGTTGTCCTAATGTTGAAAGTTTGTCTTGCATAGAAGACTTTTTTTTTCCTTTAAAGACTTCCTACATGTTTGTGTTGTTATCACACAGCAACTATTTAATCTGTAACAAACTGGGAATGTTTTCAAAAATGTGATGTTTATTTTGTGTCATCTTAAATTATTTTTAATTACAAAGCTATGTAGCACATGCATGATTGCTAGGATTATTGGATGCAATTATTTGTATCTGGAAACAGAACAATGTAAATGCTCTTCCTCCTTTTTCACATGGGTTTTACATTGTCTTTCATTTGTATGCTTAAGTACCTGAAAAATCTTCGTATTCCTCCTACCCTCCCAATATGGTTCAATACACTTACAATTCTACAGATACCCTTTTCCTTTGCTAAGTTCAAAATCTCAACAGGGAAGATCCAAGTAAGACTTCCCCTTACATGTAAAATAGTTCACTTGTACACATGAGTTTTTCTCCTATGGTTTCAAAGCACTTTGACCCTGTTTTCAAAAAGAAGTGGGGAAGAGAATTAGACTCCAAAGCATTAATCCACAGAAATGCATTAGGTCTCTTACTGATTTAATGGCTTGCTTAAAAAGAGAAAAGGTTATTTTATTTCCATCTTAGTGACAGTCAAAATATGGCCATGTTTAGTGAAATGCTTTACCTAGGGTCACAGAGCAGCTGAGAAAACCCTAGGTTCTCAATTCACACCCTCTTTCTTTGGGAGATGATGTGGTGCATAATTAGTATAATCTGAAGGAATACTTCATCACTTTCTTCCCTACCAAATGCAATTCTATACAGACACCAAAGTTTACTTTGGCAGAGCCAAAACCAAACTCCAGGAAGCCAGTGAGTCTTTATGATTTTTTACAGCGACAGGGAAACCTGAAAGCATGGATGCCTCTTTATCACTGTGTTCTGTTGTTCCCAGCCACCCTCCTGAAGTAATGTTGCGTGCAAGTTGGAGTGGTCTGGGTTAATATTGTATCTCCTAGTGCATTACAGTAACCCCCAAATATCTTTCAGGCAAAATCGGTGCAACGATGCAAAGAGTTTGCACAGGAATGATGATATAAACCCAATTTTGTGTAAAAATATCACCAAGATCCATTTAAGAGGGGTAGCCCAGCACTCTTCTGTTTCCATCAGTCTGTGATCATGTATTTGGTGCTGCCAACAGACATACTGTAAGACTCGTAATACAATCACTTATTGCATATCTTGGAGCTCAAGCTCTTGAATCCTTGCAGCTGTGGGGGAAAGAAAACACTCGGCTTTCATTTAGAAAGCAAGTTAAGTTTGCAGCCCTCGTGGCTGAGTTGAAAAGCTTGCGAATGCCTTAAATGCTCCAAAGCAACAAGACACAAAGAGCTGCCCGTACTCTTTGTTACAGTTGTTTTAAGCCAGTTTGGGGATGCTGGAACATTTGGATTAGATGCACCGTACCAAGACCTGCAGGTCACGTTGCCTAAGGGATATAGGGATGGGTGGCTCCCTTCCTAACAAAAGCTAGGCAGGGTGGGTGGAAGACACCTCAAAACCTATCCTCGGGCATTAGCCCAAGCTGGGACTCCCTTGAAACCTCTATGGCTCCAAACCCCTTCATCCTGTGACCAAGGGAACGGATGGGAAGCCGGGCTTTCTTCCTTTATGCTCCCGACTAATGCAAGCCCAGCAGTTCCTGGGGACAGGGGTCAGGGGAGCCCTTTCTCTCCTGAGCGTGCGTGGGGTGGGGAGTGATTGAAGAGGCGGGGAGGGGGTGCCTGTGGGAAGGCGGCAGCAGCAGCGGCAGCAGCAGCAGCAGCCCAGGGGCCCGGGCAAGGAGGAGCGGCGCGATGTCTGGGAGGGCGGCAGCGATAGGGGGGTTGTTGCAGGCCCGGGCTGCAGTGACTCCTCCTAGAGGCGGTATGCGGAGCAGGAGGAAACCCCTTCCACCCCCCTCAAGAGGAGCCGCCGCCATCGCCATTGAAACATACAATACGGGAAGAGAGCCGGCGGCTGAGGCGGAGCAAGGGTGCGGGCGGGGGGTGGGGGAGCCAAAAAGGGAAGGGGGGGAGGAGGGGGGGGGGACAAGGAGAAGAGGAAAAGAGAGGGAGAAAAAGAAAAAAGAGGACAGGAAGAGAAG
>JAVKLA010000093.1:3565504-3603685 GCA_034782735.1 Sagittarius serpentarius
GAGCAATTGCATTGTGCATCACTTGTTTTGTGTATTCCAGTCCTTTTACTATTAATGTCACTTTATTGTTGTTATTATTGTCATTTTAGTTTCTTCCTTTTTGTTCTCTTAAACTGTTTTTATCTCAACCCACGAGCTTTACCTTTTTTTTCCCTGATTCTCTCCCCCATCCCACTGGGTGGGGGGAAGTGAGTGAGCGGCTGCGTGGTGCTTAGTTGCTGGCTGGAGTTAAACCACAACATCCATTTAAGTTGCAAAGAAAAGAGAGGGAGAGAGTTAGCGCATTTTTTAAACCTCTTTTGTATTTAGGCTCTCACAAAATCCCACAAACTTACCTGATCTGTTACCTGCAGCATATTTGGAAAAATATTTTAGGATTCCAAAGGTTGCCTTGGCAGCAGGGGGAAAAAATGGCTGAGACTTGCTGTGAGAAAGAAGGGAAAAATAAAGGGGTAGGCAGGGGTGGAAAGTTCAGTGAGGCAACAGAAGAATGAGCCAGAAGTGATTAATTAAACAGAAATGTATATAATGCAACAGCATGCCCCAGAGCGGTGTGCTTAGTTATGCAAATATGTTTTGATTTTCTATCACAGAGATCAAATGCAACCGCAGTGTTTTCTGTAGATGTAATCTCATGATGTTTGCTTTTTTTTTTTCATTGATTTACACTCAGTTGGGATTTCGTACTATAGGAACAAATATACGAGAGGTTAGCTTAATATAACTGTGATACATGGCTGGTTGTAGTGTACTCTTTCAGTATGGCTCTCTGTAGGGATTTCAGTGCAGGACTGAACTCTCAGGTGATGAAACTGTCCTGCTGGTATTGCAGGAATTGGATCGTAGCCTAGCGCATACATTTATTAAGTTCCACCTTAAAATGAGTTGTTGTTGCTCATATTACTCATAAGAGAAGGCTGTTCTAGAAGTTGGTTCCTCTGATGGCTAGAAACCTAATTCCCAGCCTATGTTTATTCATTAATTTGAATGTCAGTTATCATGAACTGAAAAGGACACTTTATAAAGGTTAATCAGTAGCATAACATGAAACTGAAAGTTTATAAAGGGTTTGGCACAAATTGCGAATTTCATTGAGCAAAAGGACTGGGAGGAAGGGACCTCGAGAGATCACCTCGCCCAGCCTGCAGTCCTAAGGCAGATCCAATGCTGCCTGTGCCATTTCTGACATACATTCTCTAACTGTTTTAAAGTTGTCCTGGCAGGAAGATTCTGCCACCTCCCCATGTGACCGAGTCTGGTGCTCCGCTCTCTTCCCTGCTACACAGCTTGTGTAAGAGTGCTGCTCCTCTCCTGCCACTTTCATAGGGAACACTTACTCTCTCCACTTCAAAGCAGCCTTTTACATCTCTAAAGACCATTATCATGTCTTCCTGCTTCTTTTTGCCTTCACTTTTAGTTTGTGTCAGACATCCGATTGTTCTTGTCACCCTTGTTTGGGTTCTCATTGCTACGCATGCCTGAAGCGCGTATCTGCAGTTGGACATAGCTCTTCAGCTCAGCGCTGGCTGTCCTCTTGCTTGTACACCTTGATGCAAGGTTTGCCTTTTCACAACAGCTCTTTTTTTTTGCCCACGCTGTAAACTGCTGGTCCTAATCAGTGGAGCTGCTTCCTAGCAATTGTTCCCTGTCCTGTGCAACCGGTTACTCCTGCATCAAAGCAATTGATGGATTGCTTGGGATTTTTTTTCCACTTGTATCTGTTTGAAGTGGCCATTGCCTTTAATCCGCACTCGCAAGTGGCAGTTTGAGCTCTTTTACCGCCACTCATGATTCCAGGTGGGTAGTTCACAGGGAACTCGGAGTGGGATGATGAGCAGTATCAATTTTGAGGTGTCCATGTCTGATAGGTTTACTGGTTTAATCTTTCCCAACTTTTGTTATCATGCCCACATAATATACAGCATGCAGAAAGAAAAAAAATTATCTGGCTGATAGACAAGGACACGCCAGGGTTTTATAGATCCCTGCAGACTCTGTGGTGATTTTATTTCCTTGATATTGTAAGTGAAACCAGCATTCAAGTTAAGTTATCTTGGAAACCGACCCTTGACTCTGGCTCTTGTTATGGATGAGCTGGTTTCTGTGAATGTCTGGCTTCGTATGGGACGGGTGACCCTCTTTGTATATGCACTTGATTTGTAATAAGCGGGCAAAGAATGAAACACAGATTTCTGTGCCCTCCTTGGATGAATGTTGATTGTTTCCAAGGGCTTGCAGTGGTGTCAAATGACTTTATTTTTTAAAGGATATTTAACATGCAGATTGTGATAAAATTTAACAATATCACCTAGAGTCGCCATAATGTTTTTCAAATTATCTCCCTCCTTTTGTTTCCTTGTTTCATTGAGGTGGAGGAATACTGGGAATTACATAGCTGTGCCTTCATTGACAGAAGTACCATCTGTGGCAAACATGCTCTTCGTTTACTTCAGAGGAGTAACCAGGATCATAATTAGGCCACCAGGGCAGCTATCAAAATGGAGTTAAAAACCATTTTTGTAACCAGAGTTAAAACTTCCCCATTATTTGACTGAGAGTGATAACTAGGGGTGTAACTACAACCACATGCACACTTGTACGCCAGGGTTTGTTGTCTGTTTACCTGCAATCTCACAGTTGCCAGAAAACCAAGAAAAAAATGAGATTTGTTTTCTTTGCTCTTATGTATAGACTAGATTGGTTCTTAACGCAGGGGAAAAGCACATCTTCAGGGAGCTTGATGGACAGAAGAACTGGGTAGCCAGTTGTTTTAAGATGAGAGATTAAAGACCTCCTCTGAGCTCTGTGGAGGAAGGCTTCTGGGGCTCCCAGGAGCTGCTGTGAAGGTGATCCGGGGAGAATTATGAAGGCAGTGAAGCCTGTGAGCTGGCCCCCAGGGCTCAGTTCCTGAGGCCAGAGAAGTGCAAGGGGAGGTGCTTGAAGCGTAACTGCTTGCCTGCTGCTTCTCTTCAGCCATGCATATGAAATTCCCCATATAAAAGACCTGTGAAGAAGCGGTGTGTTTGTAGGTAGGTTTTGTCTTCTATGTGAACAGTATGACTTCCTCTACGTATAGGTGGCACCAGTATCTGCTTTTCAGCTTGTTTAATGCTGTCCGTTATGCCAGTACTTCTCAGCTGTTTATAATTTGCTAAATTTAACAATCAGCATGAAAATCTTTCATGCTGCAAATGTCTACCTTGGTGTGATTTGGTTTTGTTTTTAAAGATTCATTTAACGTGCATTTGATTTTTTTTTTTGTATTGTCCAAACCACTTTTTCTGTGATATTGCTACACTGACAGTGCAGTAGTCAAAAGAAAAGTTACAGCAAATGTTCCAGTTATCCAGCTTCGAATGAATAATGCCTCGGCTTTAATAGGTATTGAGAATAGGTTTGGTTTTTTTCTTCTGGAAGAACAAGGTAATGTATAAAGATGTTTCTCACATGCTGAACACTAATCCTGTTTCTTTTCTTTTGCAGCTTCTGGTTTGGAGCAAGGGGCTAAGAATCACCAGCACGTTGAAAAGCACAAAGCTGCAAGATGTCAGGCCGAAGTGGGAAGAAGAAAATGTCCAAACTCTCACGCTCAAGCAGGGCGGGCGTTATTTTCCCTGTGGGGAGAATGATGCGCTACTTAAAGAAAGGAACATACAAGTACCGGATAGGTGTTGGAGCACCAGTTTACATGGCAGCCGTCATAGAGTACCTAGCAGGTAAACCAAGAATCTGATCCTGGAAGTGCTGATCACACACAGAAGCCAGGGGTATCCATGGGATGGGATACGAACGTGTTCAGCACTTCTGAAAATCAGGCTCTGCAAGTGCAGGATTTGTAGAAATTTGCTCAATACGCTAAGGAGATTAATTTGCTTCTTGAAGAGCCCGAGGGTGGAAATTTTTTCCTTTAGAGGCAGCATGCTTGGTCACTAGCTGGAAGGATTGTTTTTTATTGCTTTGCAGAGTGAGGAGTCACATCTAGGTAGTTTCTGTCCAAGAGAAAACTGATATGAATTAGGCTTTTGATACACCTGGATGGGAATAACAGAAGGGAAAAAAGCAAACCCACCTTGTACATCTATTGTACCTTTTAAGTGAACAAACTCTGTTTCGCTGGCTGCGTTTCCCCTTGCAGAGCGGTGTCAAAGTGTTATGAGATATGGAGGTGGTTCATTTGTTTTTTAAAAATCTTTTTGGCTTGCCTAAGTGTATAAAGAAACTGTTTCTTCCCACATACCCTCGGTTCTCTTTTCCCTTCCTTTCTGAAAGTGACCTCAGAGGAAGGGCCAGGTGTCACATGGTGATACAATATACTGCAATATACTGTGATGTATTGTAATATGTCAGACGTGTCCTACGATCCTATCTGCTTGGTTTCTCGTTTAATTGTGGAAAATCGCACCTTAGCAAATTGTTCCAATGCCCGGTGCAGAGAGGATTCTGGTTCAGGTTACTTAGGTGTTACAGATCAAGACTGAGGTGCATTAGAGAATCTGTGAGGAGTCACAAACCTGGATGGAATTAGTTGAGAGGGTGCTGTTTCAGGAGCATAGTTTATTGCTGAAGTGGCACGGAAGAGCCTAGTTGTCCATATAACAGCATGCCAGTCTTTATGTAAACATTAGTGTCCTTTTTACACATGAAAGCCTGTTCTTGCTATGAGACAATAAAAGCACTATTTCCTTTCAAAGGTGTAGAGAAAATCTGAAACAGTGAAAATTTCACTATTAATAAATTAAATTTCTGATGATGCCTAGTAGCATGTTACAGAAACTTCTGCATTTCTGCTGATTAATTGCAGGATGAGAATCAATTTTTTTTTTTTTTCTGAGGCTACTTCTGGAGTTGGAGTGAAAAAGTATTGCTTTATGTGGAAGAATTGTAAACAAAATGTTTAAGCTTGCATTTATGTTCACCCCCAGCTCCTTCAAGAGATAAGTCCAGAAAAGGAGATGGTTTTAAAATAAAACAAAACACCACTGAAAAGCAGAATCAAAATCCAAGATGGTGAGCCTTATCTAGCACTTGTTTGATTTTATTTTATTTTTTACTGTGTAAGAACAAACATGTTTGTATTAAGATCATTTCATCATAGAGAAAGATCAGTTCTCTCAGTGATTTTGGAGACAATCTTTCACTTCATTAAGAACGTATGTATACTCATATTTGCACAATCCAGTTTCATACATTAAAAATGAAGTCTTGTCACTGCAGAAACCTCTCTCTCAGTGGAACTGGTGTAGTCGTGCTGTACTGGGGAAGTCTGTGACTTGCAGAGCTTGTTTAGCTGGCTGCAACATGGAGTGCTATTCAGCAGGGATGCTTTAGGGGCTGCAAGGAGTTAGGGGGAAAGGTGGAGACAGAGGATTCATAGGTCTCGTATCTCCCTTGCTCTGTCACAGTGAT
Source organism: Sagittarius serpentarius (assembly GCA_034782735.1). NCBI lineage: Eukaryota > Metazoa > Chordata > Aves > Accipitriformes > Sagittariidae > Sagittarius > Sagittarius serpentarius. The sequence continues at coordinate 3,570,911 of JAVKLA010000093.1, forward strand.
TTTCAACCTGGATTTTGTTGGTAGGCCTCTGTATGTATTCTAGTGGATGTTCAGGCCTCTTCAGGAATGTCATAAATATGAATTTCTCTATAGCGAGGTGTGTTTGCTTTACTTTATCATTGATTGTGAATCGCTTAGAAGTCATCTACAGACTTCTGGATGTCTGGGTATTGCAAGATGAAAACCATATTACATGGGCTTTGGGAATTGTGCTAACTTTTATAACTGAATAACGTGCTGCATAGTGACTCTGCTGACCTTCAGTCCGGGGAGGAATACTTTTTTTCTTTTCCCACTCCACAGGGATCCATAGCATTCAAAGGTGTTTCTAGGATGAACATTTGGAGAGGCTTGTTCTGAGCTGTGGCAATTATTACAAGGTGTAGTAATAAATTGTCAACAGCACATCTGGCATATGCAGCACTTCAGTAGTGCAGACTGAGTTATGCTCATCTTATAACATACAGCGCAGCACTGTTTACCTATTATCTGAACTGGAACAGTGTATATCTTGGCTTGCTTCTGGCTATTAAGTGCAGTTTAATTTAAATCATTAATATGATATGGTCAAATTATGTGTGGACCTACACTTTGTTTTAGAAGAAAAGAACGTGTAGTCAACGAGGCAAGAAAATTGCTAGATGCGTAGGCTGGGGGCCCACACGAATTCTAAGAGAGTGTTACTTTAAGCTGCTTGGTTCAGCAGAGGGAGAACTCCCTCTCACCCCAACCCTTTATATCTTGTAACAGAATGGAGTAATGTTTCTGAGCAAACACCTATTGCTTGTGGATAGTGGTCTTTCCAAACCAAAGTTTCTGTGCTCTATGCAGAGTTTTGTTGGAAAAGATTGCAAAGGTGGAGAGTTCAATCAAGAAACAGTGTTGCAATGCCTAAGCCTCCTGATCTAGTTGCTCCTAACGTGTATGTGTGAGTATAGTCTTTGGTTTTGGGAAGCCTTCAGAAACAAAACGTGGTTTTCCAAGGCTGTTGTCAGAGGGGGTATAATTTATCAAACTGGTAACATTTCTTAACGTTATCTGATGCTTCCTTTTACAAATTCCAGTTCTCTCTCATGGACTTGCAGCTATGAAATGGTGGCTACTCAGGCTGAAAGCTTGCATACAGAGGAACTGCTTCAGGGCAAATCTGGGAGGGCGGGACTAACGGAGTCTGGTTCTTAAACGGTTTCACAGAAGCAAGTTGAACCGTGGGGTTTTTTGTTAACTTAAAACATTCATGTGAATGTCTCCTCTAAATGCTTGGGTGCTTCTCTGCATTTGAGCAGAGACTTGATGCTTTACAGAAGGGGAAGAGTGGTCTCTGCCACCTCAGAGAAATCTGCTCTGTTTGGCCAAGCTGTAACTTTGAAGAATCACAGGTTGCTCATGCTCAGCAGAGACTTCTTTGATTTTTAACAGCTAAAATCTCCAAAGACTTGGTCCTCACCAAGCATGCTCCAGCCTATCTCAGCTCCCAGCGCTGCCCAGACTGCCTATGCATCGTCCCCCTAGAGTGACGGAGCATGCCTCAACCTCTCAGCTCCAATGTGTGACAGGACTGCGCATAGGCCACTGCATGCAGTGGCTGAGCATGCTTTGGCCCGTGGCTACAGGTGCTTAGAAGGACTTTCCCTCTCATCGCTGTCCCCGGCTGCTCCTAGTCACAACAATGAGAGCAGGGAGTGTGCCTTCTGTGGTCTCAGTGGTACTGGGCAGCTCAGGGGAGGAAGCTCTCTGATGTGAAGGCAGAAGTCGCACAGAGGCGGGTGGCAAGACGTCTGGGACTGAAGGCAGGGAGTACAGGAATAGAAGTTGAAGGAGAGGCTAATCCTACTTAATGTCGGTGAGGTGGGAACAGCAGGCTGGAATTAACTGGATAAGCAGACTGAGAGACTGGGAACAGGTTCCACACTGGTCAGAGAAAGAGACTGAGAACAGATCATAACATTTTGGAGAGATGATGGTTATGGAAGAAGGATATTGATGTTGGAGACGTGATGGATCTGGCTAGTGGGGAGAGCTGAACTGATGACCAGTGGGAAAATAAATGGCAAGGCATGTCCAAAAATCCTGCCAGGAAGCTGGAGAGTAAGTTGGAAAAATAGGGCACAGGCCAAGGATTGGATGGAGGGGGTGCTGATAATGAAGGAATGCTGGAAAGGAAGATTGAGCCTCAGTATTACTAAAACTGAGAAGAGTAGATGGGAGAGCCAGAGACTGTCCAGGAAAGGCAATTGAGATATAAGTCACAGGAGTGGGTTGCCAAGGAAAGGAGAATGGGCTATGGAGCTGGGAAAGCAAGTCGTGGCTGGGATAGGGGCAAGGTGGATAAGGCTGGTCAAACAGGACCAGAGGTGTCTGATTGCATTCATCTGGAGTCTAGCATGGACCAGCAATTCTCCCGTGAGCGATCAGCCATGCATGTGGTCTGTCGATGGCGTATGTTTGTGTTGCCCTAAAGCACTGGGCCTCTTGACTAGCGTCATCCACATGGTGCATATACATCTTGAACATCCTTATTCCCAGTTGCCACATGGTTCAGAGTGCCTTTTGGCTTTGGTATGTGTTCTGTGTTACGAGCTGCTAGATCCCCATTTTTTTCCCTTTGTGCGTAAGATTGACTGTGGCTGCACCCCACAGCCATTATCAATGCCAAATCTGCGCTTCGGCTTATCAGCCCCATTGTTAAAGTCCCAGCAATCACTGCAGTGTATCTCAAGAAGAGGTGCTTTTACCTCAACTGATTAGCTAATGTGAAGAAGATCTCATCAGTGTTCTAAGGCGCTTTTTTTATAATCTCTCTATGCTGTTTTATATCTTAGGCTTGAAAATCATATTGCAAAACTGCAGCTTAATTCCTATCCAGAAGGTTGTGTTTGCTGGAACAGTGTTGGGCTCCACTGGCTTCAGAGTTAAAACTCATGAAAAATTAGCCTCGGTTCCGTTGGATTTATGGACTTTGCAACAGACGCATGCCAGACTCTGCTCTGAGTGTGCACGGGGCTGACTACAGTCATCATCATCTAAATCAAACATCATCTGCATGTGTCCCATAATGCACCTTCCCAAAATGTAGGCAAAGAATACAGATGCCTCTTGCTTAGGAAGCAGAAGATATGTGAATGATGTGCTGGTCAGAGGAACTCACAGAAGATGTCAATGGAAAGCCACCTTCTCTAAATTAGGGCAGAACACACCACCAGCAAATACCTCCTCCTTCAAAGGACATCAGGTGGCATAATCCTCTGTCTGTTTCACTCATCTGCCATCAAGAGACAAATCAAGCAGATACTTTTCCACTTGCAAATGGAGGACCAAGGACTCCATCATCCGATACGTCTTTTCAGAGCAAAGGTATTATTGGGTAGATTTGTACGTGGTAGTGTAACAGTGACTGTCAAAACTTATCCTAAAGGGGAAGTGAAAAACAAGATAACCTGTCTGAAATCTTTCTGATTCTGCTATCAGTAGTTCTTATATATCTTTCTTATCAGTCCAGCTGAGCACTTCACAAAAGCAGGCTGAGCTCGGCTGAACAAATAGCTTTGGCCTGGCTAGGATGCTTTTAGTTCCCAGACACTCCAAATCTGTTGATCCATCAGCTAAAGAAACCTCTTTTTCCTGTATGTCACAGGATGAGAAGATGTAATCCCATTCAGGTCATAGCACGGCTGCTGCTTGTGTCGGTTGGAAGACAGTTATGTGCTTCCCTGGTCCCAAGGGCTAATCAAACAGGAGAAAAGGCTCCTTTAAAAATACTAGGTGTTGTGTAGAGTCAGTGAATAGTTCTGGGCATTATTCTGTTGACCAGCATTTGATGTCCGTCTGAGGCCAAGGTAAACTGTGGATGCATAAATGAGCTACTTTGCTTGTAGCTGTCTGCGCTGAAGATGTGTGAATGTGAAGTTATGCTTCCAGTGTGGAGGCATCTTTGTGGATTTTGAGTCTTGAGGGAAGGAAGATTATTTCAGATTTCACTTTAATTCTTAATGCCTGCTGCTGACAGCATGTAAAGTAAAAACAACTTATGTCTGAGAATATCGATGCCCAATTTCAAGAGTGCTTGTTATAATATAGGACTTTATTATAGCACCTATATTCTCAGCTGTCAAGATGTTTCTGCTTGAAACGTAAAGCAGTTTCTTTAGGGATCTGTTATTATCAGGAGAGGATGTGGTAACTGAAGCCTCCAGATCTGATGTTGCATTTTGCAAGTGCCATTTTATATTCTTAAGACTATGAGTCCCTACCTCCAGCATTAGAAAAATATGCATATAAACCATTGTTAGAAGGAGGTAAGGCAGTTATTTACCTATGCAAATAATTGGCATCCTTTGATAAGTTATATGCATATTGCACAGTTTGCCATACATCGTCTCTTCCTTGGATTCCCTTCCTCCCGATGTCCTGTGGTAGATGGCTGGCATTTGAGTGTTCTGCGTTTTTTGCTCTTAACATTAGGCAGAGGAGATTTGAGTGCACCATCAGGATGCTGCTGGCCAAAGGACCCAGAACCTGGGGGAGTGGGGTGAGCACACAGGTAGCAGGATGTGCCTGTTGTTGGCACATCTGAAAGAACTTCAGTTACCACACAGGTAAGTATGTGTTGCTTTTTTTTTTTTTTCCCCCTGATGCAATTTTCCTCTGCTATCAGCTCACATCTGCAAAACCCACTGGAGAACTCTGGGTCTCTTTTCTTGCTTTATGCTGGTCTGCACAATGGATGGCAATCTGTTCCTGCTGTCTTCTGCTGCATTAGCTCCACTGGCCGAGGTCTGGGAGGAGGGTCTGAAAGTTCCAGCCCTGCAGCCCCGCAGGGGTGAATATAGGTGGATTATGTGGGATCTCTTTTCTATTTCCTCCTTTAAAGTCTAAGTCAAATGCTCCAAAGTTAGGAAATGCCAGAGCCGAGGTTGCTGGCCTAACTTTTAATGTAGGCCCAGTGTCTATTCGTGGTGTGATAGTATTTCTGATTGTTTCATCACATACTGCATTTTCCTCATAGCAGTGGCCTAGTTATCGCAACCATTGTTCTAGTATTTCCTAAAATTTAAGTGCTTGTCTTTGCAACTTCGATAATGTTTCTTGAAAGTGGTGCATGAATAATTGTGAAAATTTTCAACAGACACTGGCTGTTTCTTAAACAATTCACTGTGGATATGCACATAATTCTAAACAATGGCTTTTACATCTCCAACATTCAGTTAAGTATGTATGTCATATAGTAGCGAAAACTGGATGACAAGTATGCACTTTTGTTATTCTGAGTAAAATTGAAAGCTTGTATTTTTCCCATGAACTAAACCTCTTGTTGAAATCCTTTGGATTTTACCCAGAGAGCATTATGTAGATTGCCACTAGATTTTTCATTAAAGTTCTTCTTTTTGTAATAGTTACAGTTCTTTATTTAGTTGTTAAAAAGGAGTAGGGTATCATTAATAGGACATTGATAGGCTGTAACTTTCTTACCTCTGTTACTGACAGATGTAAATACAAAACCAAAAACCAGAAGGCAGGGACACTGGATACTTTTAAAATGAAACAATATGTGAATATGATTTTTATGGTTACTTGGAGCAAAACGTTCTCTTTTCCTTCCTTCTCAGTGTTTCAGTAGAGTTCTTACATGAGAAATAACTTGAGTAGGCGCCAAACTGTGTAAGTTAATGAATTATACTGATTGCTACAGTTTAAATAAACCCGGAAAGACATGTCTGTGTTTCCTTTATAAAAATTAGAAAAGGTCAGTGACTTTAGTCACAGTATAAATGTTACTGCAAATTTAGGGAAACTACTTTTGAAGTGACCTCCTGTTCCTGGAGATGTAGAAGGAACTTTCTACCAGTAGTTCAAGCATTGAAGCTCTTATGTTGTCTCTGCTTGCCTCTAAGTCAAACCCTTCATATCTTGTTCAGAAACGAAGCTTCTCAGATATTCAGTGCCCTTTAATGCAGAATTGCAGCACTGCCTGGCTAGTTTGTTGGCTTTCAAAGTATTTCTTTAAATGCACCTCAGTCTTCGTCTTACCTCGTCCTGAGAATCCTTGTTTTGTCAGAACTGTCTGTACTAGGTTTGGAGTTTCATTGCATGCTTTACTGTTTTATTGTTAAATTTTGGACTGCTGGTGTACATTTTTATAGGGTGTTTCTTGTTTTTTTGAAAGAGAATTCTCACTTGGGACTCATAAAAGTAGTTATGTGAACCGAGCCTAGCATATTTTCTTCTAGCTATCCTTTTGGGAATTAGGAAGGACAAACTGTTTTATGTAAATTTACAAATACATTAAGTGTGGTTTGGTTTCTGCCTTCCTGTAGCAAAGACCATTTAAATCAGGAAACGCCCCTGAAAAGGTAAATGGATATTAAGGAGGAATGTAAAATGTGTATGCAGGGTGTACATAAGCTTCATTTTTATTACTCATTTTTATCTTAATGTGTTTACAGCTGAAATTCTAGAATTAGCAGGAAATGCAGCGCGAGACAACAAGAAAGGGAGAATTGCCCCCAGACACATCCTCCTGGCAGTTGCAAATGATGAGGAACTGAATCAGGTACCTCTTTACATTTCAGTGCGAGAGTTACATGCTGTGACATGAATGAAGCTGCTACCACAGAAGTTTAGAAACAGTTTAGTCTGACACATGAATGAGAACACAGTGATTACAGCAGAAGACGAGATTGTGCCCATTTGAATAAAAGCAAACAAAAAAGAAGGTTCTGAGATATCTCATCTTAAATCCTCTGGATATAAATGTTGCTTCTTTTGTAGCCTATGAGTCCTGTTGAAGCAGCTAAATGGATGCTTAATTTTTCCTTCAGGGACATCCAGTACTTAAAGAAAAAGTGCCTTATGGAAGACCTTTTCCCAAAAGCTGTAGAAATGTGTGTTTTCTATTATACTGGCTGTGAGGCCCATCTTGGGTAGCGATCTGGCTCACTCTGCTGTTGCTGCCTCCAGGAGGGCCTCCCCGTCTGTATGCCCAAGTCCCATTAGCAATCAGACTGTGGTTTGCAGTGCTCTGACTCTTGAGGATCACCTCTGCTAAACTTGTTGAGTGAGAGGAGAGATCATGGCATGGGCTGCAAATTGCAGCATTCAGGAGTGCTGGAAAGGTTCAGTCAGCATCAGAGGATCTCTTCTTGGTTGGCCCCATGTGAAAGATTCCCGCACTTAATTTGGCTGCTTCAGATAATGAAAATGTGAGGCCCATGAAGTCGTCTAGATCTGTTGCCAGTCAAGGGGACTGAAAAGTCAAAACAGAAGCCAGGAGAGAGGGAAAAGCATGCTAATGCTACCAGCCCATTCCCTGCGCTGTGGCGCTGGTCACTGGCCTGTGAACTGGGGACTGGATCTAGAGCTGTCCATTAAGAATTAGCCAGACTTTGTCCTCCATGTAATACCACAGCCCATTCCTGTTGTTGACCTCTGCAAAGCAGGTTCTTGGGGCTCATACTTGCTTTCACTGAATCTGTTTCCCTGTGAAAGGGATCTGCAGCCAGTCTTTCTTTGAGCAGGGCTGTGGTGCAATTTTTTTTTTTTTTTTTAAGTAGCCTGCAGGCGCTTATCTTCTCTTACCCACATTCACTGCTTGTGAGTCACCAAGGACAGGTATGCAGAAAGACCAGTACTGGAAGAGAGAAGAGTGATTGACCAGTACAGTAATGGAGTTCTCCGGGGTGTGCTGGCTGACCTCACCGTCACCTGTCAGGTTTCTTGTTATTGTGGATTTTCTCCATAATAGTTTTTTTTGTTTTGTTTTGCTTTCATGATAAAGGGTCAAGGTGCAATGCTTTAGGAAGCGTGAAGTCTACTTTTGTATGTGTAATGTAGTCAGCAAAAATAGCTTGAGTTGCAGACTAAGAGAATCTGTAACGTGCTCCTTTATACCGCTTCTCCTTTGTAGCTGCTGAAAGGTGTGACTATTGCAAGTGGAGGTGTCCTGCCCAGAATTCAGCCAGAGCTTCTAGCCAAGAAACGGGGTGCCAAAGGCAAGTCTGAGACCATCCTTTCCCCTACTCCTGAGAAGAAGGGAAGGAAATCCATGGTGAACAAAAAGAGTGGGAAGAAGGCAAAGTCTACCAAGGCCCGGACACCCAAAAAGGTAAGCATGAGGCAGATACGGGATTCCAGAGGTGTGGGAGAGGGAGTGGATCAAACCCAACTAAGATTATGAGGAGGAATAAATCAGCACTTCTGCGTTGTTTGCTTGTAACAACTGGGAATGGGAGGTAGGAGTTACAACAGATACGCCAGGATTTTTTTTTTCCTCTAAACTTTGGAAATAAAGGCAAACACAGTATTTAATGAATTTTCATAGCAAAAAACTTTAAAGCTTTGAGGGAAACTTTTCAGATTTCCATGTCACCCTTTCTTGATAACTGTAGAATTTCTTTATCTCCACACTAACTGTGTGGCAGTGAACTCTAGCTGTTAAAGTAAAGGAAGCTGTATTTTAAAACATTTTCTGCTTAAGACATGTCACGCCTTCAGGCTTGTGCAGTTACTCAGTTGCTTTTAAAAGATTTTTCACTGTCCAGAGAACATGTCCTGACATGGTACATAAATGTTATTTTGACAAGCTCTTTGTTTCATGTGTTCTTAGGTGTGCTGTTAATGGTTTTTAATAGAGTTGCAAGAAGAATAAATGAATTGGAACTTGACCACTGCACCTTCCCTTACAGTTGCCCATCCTCTATCACCATCCAAAATAGTTTAGTTTGGTTAAGCAGTAACCCAGATCAGTGCTCTTGGTTTGTCATTCCAGAGCACGCATCTTAAAAAGCTGCTAAATTTTTGATTGGGTCGGATTACACGATATTAAGGTTTGACCCAAGCTTTTTACACTTGTGTCAAGCACATCTTTCTGGAGGCCTTGAAGTTTTAATACATTTTCATAGCTGAGAATACACAGAAGCAACTTTTAAAAAGAAAACCGTGTTGCTTAATAGGATACTTAATAGGATGCCTCTGTGTATGGATCTCAGCTACCACCTTACTTTGAATTGTGAACCTGCAGAGTTTGGGACTTGTTAGGAAGAATTAGCTTCTTACCGAACCTTAAATCAAATAATGAGAGATGTGAAGACATGCTCCTGCAGCCCTGGTAGGAACAGGTTTCCTGTTCCTGGAGCTAGGCTGCCTGAAGGAGTGTGTCCCACAAAGAGGATTTTGCATTCAAGTTTCAGCTATTAGTTCTTTCATTTTGTCATTCTGACTGCTTGCATGGAGGTGCGATGGCTTGCTCCTGTCGATACGGATTCAGATGTATGATTTATTAGCTGAGACTTACGATTTTTTTCAAATTATAAAGATGTTTCCTTCAGATTGGAGCATTTGACTGGGTTACTATGTTACGAGGTTTGATTTAATATAAGCTCTGCTCTGTCAGCAGCAAAAGTAAACTAGCATACACCCACCCATAAATGCAACCTTAATTGTTAGTAAAACTACATATGGGTGTGGGTGCCCTGACTCTTAATGTGACTACAAACGTATGTAATGCCTCAGATGAACCTCTGATATTTTAGCATTATATAAACAGTGAAGACCTCTTTTACATAATCTTTGGGGATTAAAAGGCTATGAGTAATATGTTGATCCGAGAAGATGAGATTTGTAGTAACTGATTAAATCTAGCCATTACTGAATAATGGTAAATGCTGATTTTATTTTATTTTTATTTTTTTTACTTTGAGAGTTCTTGCTTTCTTCTCCCCCCAAATAGAACAAACAAAAGGACAATGAAAAAGAAGGAGCTTCGAATTCAACATCTGAAGATGGACCTGGGGATGGTTTCACTATCTTGTCCTCCAAGAGCCTCGTGCCAGGACAAAAGGTAATACGAAGTTATAACAGATTGGGATCACAGCAATGGAGCCTAGCATAAACGGAAGGATGCTTTTGATCTATCACCAGTACAAAATCTTCTCTACGTTCTCCCTTAGTGGCCCCAAATTTAAGGCCAAAACTTACTCAAGTCATGGGCGGAATAGAGGGTCTCAACAGATATGTCTGCAGATAAAAGATTTCCAAGAATAATGCTGGTCAGTCTCTCTTCTCTAGAGAGTGCCATACTGATTCCTTTCTTGGCCTAAGCTGTATTAGTTTTGTTCAGTTTGCACTTGGCCACGTTGTGCCTGGCATACTGCCAAACCAGGTTTAACCTTCTAGGCTATTTATTATTTATAAAAGTATTTCTGGGCCAGGTCCCAGGATTGCCCAGCAACTTCCACAAGTTGGTTTGCGTCAGAAGTCTGGGTGCTCTGTCTGAAAAGTGGGCTGTGTGGTGCTGCTCTCTCTCTGTTCAAATCGAGGACTGCACCAGAGCTGCAGGGCATGCCTGCTTCTCCATCTCAGCACAGACTGTGACACCTTGCCTGGCCAGAATTATAAAACCATCCCACCAAAATATCCACATGTCCTTGGTATCCAACCAACTGTTGGTCCCATACTTTTTTTTTTCATTTTTTCCCTGTATTCACCAAGAGGGTTTTTTTGTCTGCCTTAATTTTGGACCCTTCGAGTGAAAATGAAGTTTTTCTTACGGATTTAGCTATGGAGATACAGTGACGGTTTTATTATTATTTCAAATAGTAAGGTCATCTGGAAAAAGTGTTCTTCCTGAAATGGCTTCTGTAAGCCCCCTGTACTGATGGTGTACCCTGTTGTATGAAGCAGCAATTAAGAGTTCAGTCTGTCTGATCCTATCTCTTGCTAAAACAGTGATCTAGAATGTGCCAGACATGTAATAGATCCAAAAGATTGCTAAAAGCTGTAATCTGGCTGGGTAGATGAAACTTTGATCTCCTTTATTAGAGTTCAGTCATGTCCTAAGTTCCCCCGGAATCTACGCAGCCTCTCACTTTCTTCTCTAAAATGGGCAGTGCTTATTGTTCTTCGTATCTTGGAAGAAATGAGGCGTGCTGGGCACATGTTCAGCAACTGTAAAGTCTTTTTAATGATTTTTAGGGTTTCTGTCCTGTGTTGTTGCTCAAAGCAATGAGGCTGTGAAATCTGGGGAGCAGCCTTTTTCAGCACCTTAAAACATCGAGTTTTGGTCCGTTCCTATATCCAGATGCATGGGTGGGTAAAGCATTCCATATTTTATTTATGCTAGGAACTGAAAGGGTAATTAATTACTTGGGTGGTGAAGCCTTTATAGATCAGGATAGTGTTCAGCCCTTCTTCTCAGCCCCTACAGTAGTTTACTAGGGGCAAATGTTTCTACAGGAGAAAAGCTTTTTAATTTTAGTGGGTTTTCTCTTTAAACAAAAACATTTCCAAAGTCAGCCTTTTCTCTTCAAAGCGTGATGCTAGAACATGAATTTTCTAGCACTAACTTCCTCTGGAGCAAGCTCCCAAAATGTGGGCATATCACAAAATAATCTGAGCGGTGTACAAATTAATTAATTAAAGGCTAAAATTCAGAATCACACATGTTGAACACAGTAAGACTACTGATCTCTGAAAGACTGAATCCAGCCGCCTTTCATTTTGTTTTTTTGGTATGAAAATGATTTTGCACTCAGATTACTATTTTTTTTTTCCTGCTCCCTCATTATTTTACAGCTTTCTCTGACACAGAGTGACATCAGCCATATTGGCTCCATGAAAGTAGAAGGCATCGTTCACCCTACAACTGCTGAAATAGACCTCAAGGAGGAAATAGGTGAGGCTCTGCTACACGCAGAAAAAACAGATCTAGAGTTGGAACAGTAGCTGGTCTACTAGCTGCCTGCTGAGATCCCATCCTGTTTCATCTGAGTCTTCCCCAAGCCATAAAATATCACTTACAACACTTCTGAAAATCAGGCTGGATCTGACTAGGTATAACAGGCTAATCACTAATTTATCTTTTTTTTTTTTAATGATGCCTTACGACAAGCAAAACACAGATAAATTGTTGAAGCACATGAGCAGCAAAGGTGTAGATAATTATTATTGCGGCCTTTATTGGATCATTTTTACATTTGCCTCTAAAAATTCCATGACAAAAATTATATATTAATGACACTTCTAATTATTCTTTTCATTTTAGGATTTTACATACTTTAGAAATACTTATGTACAGAGCCTTATACTGCTCATGTGAAATAAGGAAATATTATTACTGCTGGTGTACAAATATGGAAATTGAAGCAAGAGGGAGGTAAAAAAGATATGCATTCAGTCACATAGGGAGGCACAGAATCTAGTAGCAGGCTTTTGGATCATTGTTTTATACAGTCAGTCATCAAAAACTTCACTGGCATCCCAGCTGTCTTTATTTCAGGGAGTAGTAGAGTTTGTATGTTGAGTTGATTTTGGAGGCTGAAAATCTGAGTTCTGAAAATCCCACTCTTCGCTATTTTACCCATAAGTCAGACTAAGATAGAGTTCTTACGGATAATTATATTAAAGTAATTTCCAGTAATAACATACAAGGGTTTTCAAAACCAACAAAAGGTAAACTTTATCTGTGGCTAGATAGAGTGGTAAAGATAAACATCAGTTGCTGCTGATAGAGGGAGATAGGATAATATGTGTACAGTGTTCTTCTTTTAAATAATGTAGAGTTGTTTTTTCATCCTGATACTTTGAAGCCAAGGCCTTTTGCTCTTTGTCCTTGCAGGCAAGGCATTGGAAAAGGCTGGAGGGAAAGAGTTTTTAGAAACCGTGAAAGAGCTTCGCAAATCTCAAGGACCTTTGGAAGTTGCCGAAGGTAAAAAGGATACTACACTCTCTTTTGGAAACAGCTCATTTCATGTGTTCTTTTCTCTGGACATTCTGATCTGTTCTTGATTATGTATGCACCTTTACTTATGTGATACAAATGTTTCTGTTTCTTCTTCCAAGCTGTTGCTGACATGGACAGCCTGCTTGAATGAAAAAATAAAAGGAAGACTAGGATACCTGTGTGCTGTGCACATTCTGTCTTTGGGCTTCTAGGTGCCACCATAAGTTAGAGCAGGCTGATTAATTTATCTTAGGCAATTCTTGTCTGTGGGAGTCCAGAAATTAAGGAAAACTTGTGCTGTCACCTATGCGCCATCTTTCCTGTCCTGTTTGTACTGCATTCCTTAGTGAGAATCAAACAGTTCTCAGTCTAACATATGAGGTGTAAGAACAGTGGTAATTTTTAAATTATTCTGCTTTATGCATATTTGATTAACAGTATAAACACAAATAAAGGTGTGATATGATCCTTAGAACTGGAATGCTTTTTGGAAGAGCAATTGCTGCTCTTCTCCCAGGCACTAGAGCTACATTATAGAAATACCAATTGCAGAAGAGCTACCTTCAAATGTTTAACACATCTGTAGCAGTGAATAGTTTGGGAATTGAGATTATGCCTGCCTTTGTGGACAAGTTAAACAAATTTATAGGTGTTGAAGGGGGCTGGAGGGCAGATGGGGCGAAGTTACAATATATCTTCTAGTGCCTTGTTTGGCTTAGTATCTCAATAGTCCGGAAACTAAATGCTTTAAATAGTCTAGTTTTAGAGTTTTCCTAAGTGAATAGCCTGGTTTTATAATCTCAAATGACAGTGAAATTTTTGTACAAGGTATTTTGCTTCACTTTTACATTGAATCAGAAATATATGCCATAACATCAAAGTAAACTACTTTTCTTTGTCAGCGTCGCTACCTAACTAGAAAATAGACTCCTTTTAAGCTATTAAGGCAGTCCCAGGAAAGAAGATAATCTTAGTCTAATAGACTAAAATGTATGCTCTCTTGAGCATTGTGTGGTGGTTGAAATTGCCCCTTCTACTGGTTTTGAGGCAAGCAATAATAAATGGTTGTTGATCACTGGAGGTCTACTGCAAGCACTCAAGCTCCAGCCTAATGGGCTTGAATTCAAATGCTGCTCGCAGGATACCTGTGTTGTTTTCAGTCAGTTTGCTCCCTATGGTTAAAGGCCTGATGATTCTCTTCTGGTTGAAATTTAAGTAGCACAGCAAAGCATTGGACAGATTTCCTCTATGCCTGCAGCAGACTTTCTCTGTGATCATGGACAAGTGAATAAATCCCAGTTTTTCATCCTTAGGCTTTTACACAGCTAATTTCAGGGTGTTTAACCTGAGATTCCTGACACCCAGATTTCCAGAAGTGCTAATGGTCACAATTGCAACAAAAGCCAACTGTTGCCATGCTGTGGACTCTGGAGGTTCTGGAGAAATATTTGGCTTTCTGAAAAATTAATCTGAGATTCCTAATTGGACATAAGTGGCAGAGACTTTCAACAGACATCTTTGATTTTCATGTCATTGTCTGAAATAACCCAGCTGTGAAGTGGGTCTAAATATTTGTGCAAAGCATTCAGATAAAGCTGTGACAGCACTGCAGAAATGTCTGTTGGGGGATTAATGACACTGTGTTCAGTGCAAGGTTTTAATACTTTGCATAAAACAAATCCAGAGGCCATGCTGAATGAGAAAGCTAAAAAATTTTGTTGAATAACTGTGTGTTAACCAAATGAGCCCTGGGTTCTTTGGTCTCCAAAGAAATAATAATTGACAACAAAAGTAGTGACGGGACAGTCAGATTATGATTGCAAGTGAGCCATTGTGTCATGTTTTAATTCCTAATGTGTTTTCTTGAAGAGGTAATGTAATTAAGAAAGTACGTTGGACTGAGAGGTCATTGTGGGATGGTTTCTATTCAAAACTAAATGTTATATTTTCATTTGTGTTAGCTGCACTTACTCAGTCTAGCGGCCTAGCAGCAAAGTTTGTCATCCACTGTCACATCCCACAGTGGGGCTCAGACAAGTGTGAAGAGCAGCTTGAAGAGACTATAAAGAACTGCTTAACAGCCGCAGAAGACAAGAAGTTGAAGTCCGTGGCTTTCCCCCCATTTCCCAGTGGCAGGTATGACTCTTTCTGCATAAGAGGATTCTGTATCGGGTAGCAGTGATATAACTAGCTGTCAGAGAGCTGCTGCTGTGATAGAGAGGTACCCTCTGCTCTGTGGCACGAAAGGGGCTGACCCTGCCTTCAGACAGGGCTGCGGCAGCTGCCTTCTGACACTGTGCTTCTCCACGTTAAAGGAGCTTGAAGCGCAGTGTTTGCATGGAACGACCAGAAAGCCTTTATATAAAGAAATTAGCTAACCCACAGGAGAGCTGAGTGGACTTACTGTGTTTTCTATTGCTAGGCAGTAATTTTCATTCTTCTGCTATGGGCCTGCACCACCTCAGTTTTTACGTCCCTTTGTTTTGCTATGGTGAATCTTATTAAAACTACATTTGTACTAATAAGATTATACCAGCATAATACTGAAGGCAAGTAACAGTGTTCACTTAAATCATCCCGAGAATATATATTAAACAGACTAGTCACACAAAATATTTTCTTTCAAAAGAAACTCAGTGTTTCTCAAATATAGTTCTGCTTTAAAAAGGGAACTATGAAACCAACCGTGAAACTATACATTTCTTTCTCAATAACTAGCAAATAAAATGTGCTTGACTAAGAAATCCAAAGTTTGGGGGGTTTTGTTTTTTTTGTTTGTTTGTTTTGTTGAGGTTTTTTTTGTTGTTGTTGGGTTTTTTTTTAACCCGACAGTTCATTAATCTTGCTTGGTCTCTGGTCATGAGAAACCTTACACAAGCCCTTCTAACTGCAGAAGTTGTTCTTTCATGTTGGGAGTTTGCACACTTATGTTTAATTTGTAATGTAACTACTGATTTTGTTAGTAAAGCCCAAAGAGTAGAGTACATAGTACAGTCCAGTTGTGTTGGCCCGGTAGTGAATAAAATGAAAGTAAAACTGCGTTTTGATCAGTGAAATCACCACACATCACTGAATACACAGGAGGTGAAAATGCCATTTTTATGCAGGCATTTTTCAAGACAAAATAATATTTTGATGGATCAGAACAAAAGAATAAATAGAGGGGCAGTGCAATTTGTAATGATTTATACACAGTTCTTCCTGTTCATAGTGTTCAGTCAAAGCAAAATGTGATAAATTGTTTTACCACTCTTTAATAATAAAGTTCAGCTTTCAAAAACTAACTGTAGCTTTTAATACCCATAGAAAGAGTCTCTCTATAGACCTCATGTCTCCTGTGAGTGTAATCTAAGAATAATCTGATCTTGCAGCATTAGCCGTAGTGCGGATATTTCTGCTGCTTAGTTCCATTTCACTCTCTGTTGCTCTTACTCCTGCTAGCAGAAAATAGAGTAAGTCTTAGCGGGTGCTGCTGGTTTATACTTTTTTTTATCAAAGGACCTTCAGGCTGTCTGAAAAAAGGCAGAGTTTTTCATATAAGACAATGGTTTTGGTGTCATTTTATTCCACCCATGTGTCTGCACAAGAAATGCTGGTTTTGTTGCGTAGATCAGGAATTATGCTGTATAGATTCTGTGAATTTTTGTTCTTCCTCTGTCCCATCTTAGGGACTGTTCACAGTAACTGATATAAAGTAGCAATAAATGGGATATCTCAGTTGTGCCAGGGCTTTTCACCTCTATGATCTTGTCATTAAAAAGCAGAGAAATGCAGTTTAGATGAAATTACTTGTGCTGTGAAGCAGATCTAAATTAACTGAAAAACATTTTCAAAAAGTCCTTATAATTAGCTTGCTGCTAGAAAGGCGTATTAGCTGGGTTGCTGCAGATGCTGTCCAGGGACTAAAAGTAGGAAAATCTGTTTGCTAGTTCTCATTTGGATTACAGTGAATATGGATACAGGAGCTGTTGATGACTAGTTTCCAAGCTCCTTTTTGGAAGGTTTTCAATATAAATATGAGAAGTAGTCTGAAATCACTAACATGAAATTGAGTAAGGAGAAGTGAGTAGTACTACACTTAGGGAAATAAAACCAAATGTACATCACAGTGCTATCGGGGGGCGGGGGGGGATGTGGAGAAAAAACACTGCAAAGGCAGCTCTGGATGTTGTTAAAAGAAATACTGTAATTTTTCAAGCATAAGGACTTTTAGGCACTGAGATGGCTTATCTGTGTATTCTGATGTAGCCCCATCACTGAAGATCTCTAAGTATAGGTTAGACAAACTTTTTGCAGAAGCAGAAAAGTTATATGTAATCCTGCCTCAGAGGAAGGACATGGGCTAGGTTGTGCTGGCCAATTTTTTTTGGCATGGATCTAACTTCTGCTGGAGCATTATCGTGCAGCAGAATCTAAATAGGAGGTATTAAACTCAAGAGCAGCCAGCAGACTTATGCCCAAAGACCCATCTGAAATCTCACCTGGGTCTTAACTCACCTTCAAACAATTTAGTATGTCCCCCAGTAAAGTCTCCTCTAGACTCTCCAAGGTATGTGGCTTCCTACATGCTCATGTAGCAAGCATTGCACTGACACTCTTCAGTGTTGTGCAAAGTCAGCAGAACTATTACAAGCGTTGTCAGGCAGTGGAGAAACTCCAGCAGGGAATGCAGGAGAGTGTCCTTCCCTCCAGATGTCAGTGGCAGACACACACATGTATCGCTTCAGGAAGGGATGCTTTCTAAGTCAAGGAATCTGCTCAGTGTTAGACAAGTAGAACAATGTGGAGACCTTCCTAAGCGTGAGCATGCTGCAAGGCAGAGTATTTCACTAGACAGGCGTCAAGTTCAAACTGTAGAACAGTTCTTGAAATTATGTCCAGTATTGTAGCAGCCAGATTTTTGTATAAACAGAGATGCAAAGCAGCTGACCTCACAGTAACTGTTCCCTTTGCAGTGTGCTCCCAGGCAGTTACCTTGTAGCATGGAGATGAGGACAAAAGAACTGTGTTGCAGCTGAATGGTTTTGTGACTTGAAAAAAGAGTATGGGAATGATTAAGACGGAAAAAATGCTGCTGCCAAGAAACTTGAGTCTCAAGGATGTGGGCCGTGTGCCCCAAGAGGTGTCAACACTGTTAAAAAATCCACTTACTCTAAAGACTGGTAGCTTTTAGAGTTTCAGATTGTAGGTTAGAGTATATTACCATCAAAATGAATGAATGAATGCGTCTTGGCCTTAATTTGGCTTGGGGTTGTAATTCCAATTCTTTTCACTGAAGTCTCATCAAAGTATTTTTAACAACAGAGTGAGGAAGGCAGCTAAGTAGTTGATGGGGGGGTGTGTTTGTTTGTTTGTTTTCAGTTTTCAACTGAAAAAATAATCATCCCTTGAACTTTTCAACCTGCTTAGCACGGCATGGAAAAGTTGTGTGGTTATAAAAAGTAGAAGCAAATAAAAACAGTAACTATGCCAGCAAGGAAACTAATACAGCAGCAGATAAATATTGCTATCAAAACCTTGGGGTTTGCTGCTGGGATTTACACATTGCAAAACTGCAACTGGCACTATCTTAACAACAGCCTGTTGTTAGTACAGCTATGGCTTGTTCCTTTCAGCATTACGTATGCATAAGGCTTGCACAGGTGGCTGACACTCACTTGTTCTGTTTTCTTCCCCTACCACATAGAAACTGCTTCCCAAAACAGACGGCAGCCCAGGTGACTCTAAGAGCTATTTCTACCCATTTTGACGGCACCGGCTCTTCCTCCTTGAAGAACATTTACTTTCTGCTCTTCGACAGTGAAAGTATTGGCATCTATGTGCAAGAAATGGCCAAGCTAGACACTAAGTAGCAATGGCAGCCAAATGAAACTTTATTTTTCAACAAACTTGAGTAGCATTAAAAGCATTAGAGGTGGGTTTTATTTTTTCAATGTGATGAGGAGGGGGAGTGGTAGTAGTGTGATGTGTTGTGACTTGATGAAGAGCTGTGACTAGAGATGAGAGGGGTTTAGTCCAATTTCTTCATGCTATCAGCATCGTCTAGCCATTTATATCACCTTAAGCAATTGAGTTACCATCTCTTTTCAGGAGTTTGTTTAGTGTCCCTTGTTACTTTAGTTTAGAAGTTTTTAAACAGTAACCTCATTTTAGATTTGTAGTGATGAATTTTTCACATGCGCGCACACACACACACACTTTAAACAAAGCTCTTAAAAATGTTCTACTCCCTTTTCCCCTTCCTTGAGGATAGATGGTAAACTTCTGCCTCCAGCCCACAGAGGGGGGGAAAAGGATTTTAGAAGTGATGCATGAGGAGCTTCTGTTTTGCTTTTAACTCACAATAATCTCTGTAATTACTGAGAATATTTCATGGTGATTTTGTTTGTTTTATAAGAAAAAAAGAAAGAGATGTGTCAAGTGTGGTTATTGTTAAAAACCCTACTTTTGCTCTGGGAATTTCTCACCTTAAAAAAAAAAAAAAAAAAAAACAACAAACCCCCAAAAAAACCAAACAGCAGCATCTGTAATTAAGTGGTTGCTGTATCCCACTTAGCACACAACTAACCAGCTCTTCTGGCTGAAGTATAGTGCTGTAAGTGACATAATTAAAGCTGCTGTGGAGATGTTGACACAAAGCTGTATTATATTCTGTTGAGTTCCAGGATTACCATAGCCTCTTAAGGCTTTAGGCAGGCTTTCCCCAGGCAGTGCTGCAAGCCATTCTTCCTGCATGCTGCAAAGCAGATTCCAGATCTGTAAGAAGCAGGTGCTTTTTAGAAGAGCAGGAGTAGAGAAAGCCAGGGAAAAACCACATTAAAAAAAAACAAAACACCACCAAACCAAAACAACACAGAGATTTTGGAAACCACAGTGTTTATTGTTACAAATCGAGGTAAACCAAGTTTCTTGCTCAGAGCTATCTCAACAGGGAAGTAAAAGAAACATTCCTTCCCTGGTTTTTTTATCATGAGAACTTCTGGGCACTTCATTTAGAAAGTGCCTTCTTCCCCTTGACAGCAAGGCAGGACACCCCTTTAATGCAGCACGCTGACAGGTGGCTTTAGGAGGTGCTGCAGGAGACAGTATCAATCTGTCCAAGCAATAAAAGTGTACCCTCTCCCTCTCCAGTTGCTGTATTCCTTGCTGGTTTGTTCCTGATGCCCTCTTAAGAGGGCATTGTCTGTCCCATTGTCTTCCAGCTCTTGGAGACAAACAGGTCCCGGCTCTTAGCAATGGTCACCAAAAGACGTCCCACATAGTAACCGTTCACCTGGCCTACACCATCATTCCTGCCCATTGAAAGCAGGAATGTTAGTGACCCTGGAAAGAAGATGTAGAGGTTTAAGTTAAGCAGTTTCAAAGCTAACTATCAAACCCAACTACACACAGGTGTTGCAGTTCCTCCAGACCCTCATTTCCTGCCCCACACCCCTCACACCCACTTCTAAGCACAGGACCCACACGCTGCATGACAAGAAAAGAAGCAGGCCCAAGAAGAACTACTCACAACTCTCTCCTTTCTACCATCTGCTCTACCTCTTTCTGTAATGGGATTGCTGAAGGACGGGGCTGTGTGCATGGTGTAGAATGATTCTCTCCTCCCAAGAGAAAGTCCAAGAGGTAGACAGCAAAATTTAAGTAGAAAGAAATGTAAACAGACAGGGCAGCCTTTAAAAACTAGACTCCTGTCCAGATGTCCTCTGTCCGTGTGGAAGAGCTTTCAACATAGTTATGGTAGTATTTACCTCACTTGCTTATTAACGAGACCCATCACCTAACTAGATTTTTGAGACTAGATTGTTCAGTTTGTGTTTGTTGTATAGTTCAAGGGGAGAAAGGAGGAGAAAGTCAAGTCATCTCCTTGTTCCTAGAATTCAATTGGACACTAAGCAATTTAAAGAAAAGGAAACAAGTTTGATGAATAGCAGACACCCACCAGTAGATTTATCAGGAAGACATTAGTGAAGAAAGGACACGTTGCATCCATAGACTGACACAGGTAATTAACATCTACAGTGTCTTTGGCAAGAACTAAGATGAAGCCTGAACTATAAGCTTATATGGTCATCCCCAGCCTCTGATCAGTGTCCCATGCAAGTTCTGATGCGTACATGTTAAATAGCTATCCCCTGCAGAAAAGCAGCCCAACAGCTAAGGCCAGGTGCTAGGAGGTGACCTTACCTGGTTCGTAGGTTTTAAGAGGCTTATGTGTCAGGCTGTTGATGATATTTGTCACCACAATGTTGGCATGGAGCCCAGCATGGTAGGCCATCTTCGGTTCTTTCAGATCTGCACAGTCCCCAATGGCATAGATGTTCTCATAGCCTTCCAGCTGGAGGTGCTTGTTAACTTTCAAAGCACCATTACTTGCCATTTTGTCCCCTGTTTTGTCAAACAGTAAGTTTTCAGAAGGAGCTTTGTGTTGCTTGTTGTAGCCTGAGACCCCAAAATGCTGATGATGTTATCAAACATCAAAAAGTGAGGAGTTGGGTTTTCACCCTCTTTTCTGCATGTCAGGGAAGAGATGCTTTTTGCCTTGCTGTAGTTAATTATTGCAGTCTCATGCAGTGAATCATCCTTTGATATTTCAGTAGAAACATCAAGAAACATTAAGAGCTAGTGTACACAGCCTGAGAAAGAGACTGTATTATGGTCCTACTGCTCCATAGTTGTAGTGCTATAACTGAAACTGCGCTGTAAGAGGACTCAGACTGAAGACATATCACCAAATAACTAAGCAGCTGAATGCCCTGTGACACTGGTAGTTCAGCAAGAACGCTGAATGTGCTGAGCCTATTCTTGCTCGCAACTCAGCAAGCTCTTATCTAGGATGAAATCCTGGCCTTGACAGCAGGAGTTACCATCAACTTCTAGGTGTCATCTGCCTCATTCCGAACTAGAACACTAAGGTCCCTTGGAGGTATTAGCAGAAGGAGCTGGAGAAGACTGTTGGCCACTTGGTCAATGGTCTATAAGTTTCTGAAGGTGGCGTTTCACAGTTAAGTATTTAATGTGATGTTAGAGCATTTGCTGTATCATGGAATAACCACTGCAGGTTGTATAAGGTTGATTCCTGACCTCACAGTACTCAAGTACAAGACATTGAAGAACGGTGTTGTTTCTCCCCACCCAGTGTTTTCTTCCACTTACCAAATGCAGCTGTGTATGCTGAAGAGTTAATCTTTATGCCCGTGCACAGGACCACCATGTCAGCAACCACCTCGGTGCCCTTTTCTGTCCTTACTACCATGTCCTTCTGGAACTGGTTTGGCGTGAGGTTTTCCACATTGCTGACCCTTTCACCTGTTGCAACAGAGAGCCCGGGGTCACAAACCTTTACTAGGCTGCTGTTTCCAGCTAGCCCAGATGTATCTAAAGAAACAGGAATTCAAGGGAGCCACGCTTAGTCAAAAAAGTCAGAAAGAGGACAGAAGGAGATGCTTTGGCTAAAGGAAGAGCAGCTTATAGAGCTTCAGAGGCATTGTTAAGTACGTACTTAATAAGAGGCGCACTCCTTTCCTGAGGAGAATCTCTTTCACCTCCTGACGGACGCTATCTAGCAGCTCTGCATCAGCTAGTGCAATTTTTGAGTGAATGAGGGTGACCTGTTGGGGACAAAACAGCAAACGGGGTCACAGGAATGGGACAGGACTTGCCGCATGCCGGGCAGGAGCAGCTATAGCTAGCTTCCTTCCACCCCGCTTAATGCCCAAGGAGAGTGAGCCAGTGAAAGGCATCTAGTGCCAATAATTGTTGGTGACAAGCTATAGGGTGCTCTTGAAAGAGGAGGCAGTAGGGGTGAAGGCTGCCATTGCATGGAAACTCCTGATTTGCAGTGATCTCAGATACCTCCAGCAGGACCATCACAGAAGAACAGTCTCAGAAACAAGGATGAAGTTAATTGTAACTAATACGCTACTACCTCTTTGGCTGGGTACTCTGTTTTGATCTCAGCAGCCATCTCTACTCCAGCAGCACCACCTCCGACTACCAGGATGCGCTCAGATTTCTCAATCTTGAAGTAAAGAGGAAACTATTGTTACAAGAGAACTGTTCAGTGCAGGAAGTCAGACACCTTCAGCCACTCTGTGAGCAGACCTTTCTGAGGTACATCACTGGCCCAACAGCAATAAACCACCTAGTTCATTAAGAGGAAACAAAAAACGAGAACCCCGTGCACTCTTCCTGTGTACACTCCAACACTGCTGAGCATTTCAGGTTTCCCCTTGTGCAGACAGCTGGTCTTCCCCTGGGGCAGGCAGAACACTAGACAAGCTAGCACACGCTCCTTGTCCTGGCCTGTCCCTGCAGGCATCGTGGTCTCTTGTTCTTAGACACAGATGGCACCAGATAACCATAGTGCTGTCTGGGACAGGGAGGCTGAACAGAGGCAGGCAAGCTTCCTGGGAAATAAGTGGATTCCTCACCTCTTTGACCATGTCTTCATAGGTCTGGATGGCACTTTCCATGTCAATGGCTTTGTTGAACTTCCCAGGGAATGGCCCATCACTGCCTGTTGCAAGAATGAGATGGGAGTAGTGAAGCTCCTGGGAGGGCAGAAGGTGGAACAGGATGTTAGACCTCTTAAAAACAGAGCCTAGAACACAGTTGTTGCCTCCTAGGTAGTATTTACTCATTCCCTCTCCTCCAGCCCTTGCTGATAATGAGGAAAGGACTTGCCCCTGTCAGAAAGTGACTTTAGGAAGAGACCTGGTAACCTGACACCAAGTAACTGCCTTCCTCAGGGTCTGAGAAAAGCACCACTCCTCAGGTCAGCGGAGAGCTTTAAAGAAATTACCGGAGAGCTTTAAAGAAATTGCCGTAAGTTTGCAGGAAATACCCTGGTATTTATGCCAGACACTGAAGCTGCCATCACAGCTGGCTCCAGAGACTAACTTCTCTCCTTCACCCTCTTCTGAACAGAGATGAGATGCTCTGGCTGAAAAGAGTTGCCAGAGCTGCTGCCCTTGTTTCTTCCTGCATTTAGATAAGGATTTGAGCTCCAGGGTTAATTGTTGAGCTCTAATCCAGCTCTAAGAATAAAAGCTCATCTGAGCACTAGATGGGCTGCGGTATTTACTGCGCACCCACATCCCAACACAGCTCCAGGCCACTTAGCTTGGCTAGAAGGGATGGTGCTATTCAGTGCGTGCCAGGAAAGGTGGTCTCTGTTGCCAAGCTCTTCGGGATGATTAAATGCTACAGTATTTCCCCACATTGCCTCTTGGTTTTAGAGGAGATGGCTGGGGGCCTGCTTCTCTCTGGGGCAGCACTCCGTAGAAGTAGGTCTTTGGTTTCATTCCTCTCTACCTCCTAGCGTTACAGGGCCAGTATTAAGCATGAGCATTTGTATATCTGCCCACAGATACACACCTAGAGGAAAGCAATCCGTGACTTCCCAGAGGGCTTGGGTTGTGGCTTCTTTGGGGTCAGGCATTTCAGCCAAGCAGAGGGTTACATCAGAACAGGAACCCTGTTGTGTGTGTGAACTCTGAGCCCGGGGGTAGTGGATAGGTCAGGGTTCGTGTGCTCAGCTGACTCGCACTGTAGGAGATAAAGGGGTGTTTGCCACAACTGGACAGCGTTCCCAGCTCTCGTCCGACTCGGGGGCAAAGGTGCAGTTTGGTTTTCCAAGAACATGATTCTGTCCTGCACATGCACAACCCCTCCTCTGGCAGATGAGTTACACCCCTCTTCCTGCTCAGAGGCACATTTTCTGTAGGTGCCCTGTGGTCCTGCTTATCTCGCTCTTTCCCCCCCAGAGGACTCCAAGCATGGACAGCAGTCTGAAGCCCAAATTCTAAGTCACTTCTCCAGCCAGACATCACCAATCAAAGCCAACATAGCCTAAATTTGGAGTACGGCATTCTCACAGCCACGACACAACTGAAGAAAAGCCCTAAGGAGGAGAGATTCACAACTCGCCCTGCTGAAGGCCGGCTCCCCGCATCAGCAGGTGATCCCATATGGCAGCCAAGTTATTCATTGCAAGTTACTGTGTCACCCACCTCACCATCACTGAGCAAGACTTGTTGCCTCGCAGGGTCTATGCCAACAACCTTGCCTTGTCGGAAGCTGTCCCCAAAGGTGACAGAGTAGGAGATGAAAGTCTTCTTGGCAAATCCTGTGGTAAGAGGAGACAAGAGGGAAAAAGATCTCGCTCTGGAGAGGCTAACAAACCCCTCTCCCCTTCTGCTGTCATGCCATCCTTGCTCAGGCAAGAGCACTGTATGCACCTGGGACCGCAGGCTGGGCCTCCGCTGTGCATTATCTCTGGCCAGCAATAAGCTTCCAGACCTTTGCCTCGGATCTGGTGACAAGATCAGCTCCTCAGAGGCCAGGTGACATCCTCAACTAGATTGCTTTTTCTCTGCTCCCCATACAGAATCTCCTGTACTGGTTTGCCAGTAAGTGCTCCACTGTGGTCCAGGGCATTTCAGGCAGGATGTCAGAGTCTTTTTGTCATGTTACCTGCCTTTCAGACCAAGCTTTTGACATCCCTTTGATGCTTGTTTCCAGTCTTGAACGTGAGATTTTCCCCCTAAATTCCCAGCAACTGGAGTAATGGGGTTAGCCCGGTCTCCCAGGTGAGATCCCAGACAAGGCTGAGCAGCTCACCGGCAGAATTTGATCAGCCAGGGCCTCCTCGCTGCTAAGCTGCCTGACATTTCAAGCACCAGATACAGAAAGACATTCATTCACCCCTTCCGGCTGCTGCTGGTTTTAGCTTAGTCACCTTCTAAACTCTTGAAGTAAAAAAAAAAAAAAAAAAAAAAAGGGGGGGGGCGGGGACACGACACACCATCCGAGTAGTTTTCGCTCTGTTTTCCCAGCGGACATGCAATTAGCTTAACACGGGTCATCTGTGGGTCCTCCCGGAGCCACGAATTTGTTTTCCAGATGGAAAACATCGGGTCTTTCACCATCGCCGGGGCGGAGGAGGCACTTTCAGTACCCCGTTCCTTGTATACTCCCCGAGTACCTGCGAGCTGCTGCAGTCACTGGTGGGGGGTAAGAGAACTGACCCGCCGGGACCCACGCAGGGGGGGGCGGCCGTGGGAATCAGCTGAACCCTTACCGCTCTCCACGGCGGCACGGAGGGCAGCGACGTTGTGATGGAAAGCATCTCTCACGTCCACCAGCACGAAGGGGATGGCCCAGGACTTGAGCAGACTGCCGGCCGCCGTGCCTCCGAAGCCCCCCCCGACCACCACCACCCGCACGGAATCGTCCACGGAAAGGCGGGATCCCATCGTGGGGCGCTGCCCCCGCCCGCTCCCTGACTCAGCGCCGAGCCCGGGAGGGAGGGGAGGAGGGCGGGCCGAGCCCGCAGCCGGGTTGCCGAGAGCAGGGGGCTGGCCCCATGGCTGGGCGGGGGGGGGGACGACGGACGGACATCCTCCCCCCGCCGTATGGGTCGCGTTATTGGCGGCGCACCCGCCTCCTCCTCGCTCTCCGCCTCTCCCCGCGGCGGGTGGAGTCGCGTTTCCCGGCTGATGGGTTGGTGCAGCCGCAAAGGCCCGAGCGGGGGGGCGGGGGAAGTTGGGTTTTCTCAAGGTCTGAGCCCAACCTTGCAGACCTCGGCCCTCCCGGGCAGGGGAGGGCAGCAGGGCAATGGTTCCTGCCGGGGCGCGGCGTCTGCCCAGGCGAGCCCCAGAGTCGCAAGGCCAGAAATGCTTCCTCTTTCACCTTCCTGACGTCCCTCCACGCGAGAAGGGGACCGTAAGGATCTGGGGAGCCTAGGGCTGTGTTTTAAGGGCCGTGGGTAAACACCCAGAGACCGGGGGGGCTGCCCCGGCTGAGCCTGCCGGCTGGGGGTGGCAGCTGCAGCCCGGCAGCGGGTAAGGGTGCTGTGCGAGACAAGAGGCTCTGCTAATGCCGAGGATGTGCGGTCAGTCCTGCCAAACCCCAGCATTAAAAAGTCATGAGCTCATCTTTAAAAAAAAAAACCAAAAAAACAGCAAACAAAAAAGGAGATGGTTTGGTTTGGTTTTGGAAAGTTCACGAACATCGAGGCTTTGTCTGTCCACCTTGGCTTGTCCTTTGTCAGCTACAAACGTTGGTTAAATGCATGTTGGTTCAGTGCCCTCCTTTGGGGGTCATCTGGAGGTGCCCTGCTCCTGCCCTTGCTGGGGGAATTCATGTTTCGCAGCCCTCGGCGACTGTGGCTTGGAGGGGCTTGTTGGGAAACCCACAAAGTGGCTGAGACGGCAGACTGGGTGAATATCGTGGCCAGAGGATTGCCCACCCCCTGCACCAAGAGAAACGGCTCCCTTGGAGAGAGAAATGGAGACGTATCTGCTCCAAGCGGCGGCGGGAAAAGGAGCCCGGAGAGGGCTGTGCGAGAGGGACGGAGGGAAGATGAGCCCAGCGTCACTGTGGTGAGACAGTGGGATGTAAGGAGGAGCAGGGAGCAGCTGAGAAGGTAGCAAAGGCCCCTGGAGAAGGGGAGCACGGAGCAGGAGAGAAGGAGGTTTACGGTAAAAAGGGCATCCAGATCGTGTACTTCCACAGCACGGAAATCACCCCAAAGCCTTTGGCTCCTGTGGCATTCCAGATAAATATAGCTGCTGGCCGTGTGGATAAATATAGCTGCTGTGCACACTGTGGCGTTGTGAGCTGGCAGAGCTGCCCCCACTGCGCTCCCCTTCCCCTGATGATTTGAAGGCTCCTTCTGCTCCTCGTTCCTCCTTCAGCGAACGCCGGGCCAGTGCTGAAGCCCCCCCCAGCGGGGTCCTGAGCAAAAGTCCCCCCAACCTCATGGGTGGGCAACGACGAAGGAATTTGCATCTTTTCCAGGAAAAGCAAGGCCTGGACTCAGGGTTGCCGCCAGAGGGTGCAGCCGGCTCTGCCGTGGGGACATGGGATGTGGGTGTCCAAGTCCAGAGTGCGGCACCGGGCACCCTCCCCTCCATCGCAGGAAAGGCACGGGGATGGGGGAAGAAGGGTGACAAAGAGGTTGAAAGTGTGTGTGTGGGGGGGGTATCTCTGCTCCGCATACCCTTCAGCCTGGAAGAGAGCCGAGAGAGGAGGGATGGAACAGCCGACAATAAAGCCGAGAGTGGAGGAGGGTCCTCGGTAGGAAAGCCCACGGCCTCGGCTGAAGCATGCCGAGGGCAGGTTTGTGCTTTTTGTTACACAGGACTCGGCTGGAGGATGCTAAAACTTTCAGTGGGGAAAACTCCTTTTGATTAACCTGGGGAAGATAAATCCTCCAGAGCTGCTAAATGCAAAGGCTCCCCTTCTGGCCAGGAAATCCAGGAGCTTATGAACGTCCAGAGGCTGGGAAGTATTCCCAGGGGAATAGTGCTCCAGGTCCGCTCCCTGTCCTCTCTCCTGGTACCTGCATGGGCACTGATCTGTGAGGAGACTGCTGGAATAGCCTGGCGATGGCCGGCTTTGGGAAAGGATAATTCAACACAAAATTTGGAAAAAAACCAAACCTGCCTCCATTTCTAAAGGGATGAGCTCAGCAATCAAAACCTGACTTAAGCTCTTCCCTCAAATTACACAGCCAAGCTTGCTTCGCACCCGGTGTGTGCGAACCCACCCCTTCCTGGCAGGGTTGACCTTACCTGCATAACTCCCCTGACATTTCGTCCTGCTGGAGCAAAGCTGGATCAAAGGCCCAGGCCTAGAAGATGGGGAGGCTGAGGATGACTCACCACTGCCCACGTGCTACTGCCCTCTCCCCCCGGTACCTTTGTACAGAGGCAGTTTTTTGGCTTTTCATGCCAGGCATTTGCATATATTTTACAGCATATATACCCACTGCTGGGAGAAATCGATTACTCCAAGAGTACTCCCTTATTTTCCTCTGTCGCACAGTGTTTTTTCCCCCTTCAGCTATATTTGCATCAGACCTGCCGCAAAGAAAAAGATCCTGTTCCTGCCCTAAGTCTGCTGCTCACAAGGCGAATGTCTTCATCCTGCCTCCAAGACAAAGGCAAAGCCTTCCCAGGCATTGCCAACGGTGGGTTTGGTTGTCCTCCGCTCGCCTTCGAATCGAGACGAAGTCACTGGCGAGGACAGCCCTCCCCAGCGTTGCTCCCAGGCGATGAGGGCTATGTCGGGTGAATCCGGTTGTACACCAGAAGATCAGGGTCACCTTTCAAAAAAAAGGTAAAAAAACTTCTGGGCCGGCGAGTTGGAGATGCACCAACAAGCAAGAGAAGATCAGTGGCAAAAAGAGTGCCCAAAGCAAACAGCGGGGGTGGGGGGGGCGCGCGTAAAAGAAGCCTTTGTGAAAACCTTACATCCAACTCCAGGCAAATGGGAAGAAACTCTGGATGCTCAAAACCGTGGCTGGAGCGAGCTTTCTGCATGCAGGTGCGCGCTTGCCATTGGCAAATATGTTATTTTGACGATATTTCTCCGGCCGTCTGCAAACAGAGGGCTACAGTAAGAGCTGGTCAGCTTCAGAGAGGGTTTTGTTTTCTGCTGGTGATCCGTAGGGCAGAGGCAGGCGGGGAGGCTGGGGCCAGCGCTCGGCCTGCCCTGCTATCTTCCAGGGTCCCTGGCCTTTTCATCCCAGCTGCCCCGTGGACCGTATGCTCCCTGCGGGATGGCAGGGGTCCAGTGGGAAGGAAGAGGCGTAGGGAAAGGGCTCTGGCGCCGTGCTCCTGCTCCACCTCTGCAGTTCTGAGACGCCACGCAGGCAGCGTGGGCACACACCCGTCTCTGTGTCCTCCCCTCGTCAGGTTTAATCCGACACCAGCCAGAGCTAACAGACATCCCTCTGAGTATGGCAAATCGAAGGACGGCTACAACGGTGCCACGTGGGAAGACCTTAGGATGACACAAGTGCCCCTGCTCTGCGCTCGCCTGAATCCCCCCAGTAAGCCTGTGCCTCCTTGTCCCGCCCACCACAAGCATCAGGGCAGGTTAGCCTCTTTAACTTTGCAGTAGCCCTCGACAGGCTGGAAGAGCGTTGTAACGTCCCTCCCTTCGCTCTCCTCCGGAGAGCTGCTCGCCCTCCTGGGCCAGCCTGAAGGCCCCATCCCTCCCAGCCAAGCCTGAGCTGCTGGAGGGGTCCTGTTTGTCCCCCCACTGACAACGTCTCTGCCGTAAAACTGAAGGAGACTTGTCCCAGCTGCAGCTCTTCCTGGCCTCGGGAAGGAAAAAACGTCCCTCACAAACACCGAATGACCAGATGATTCAGGACAACAATAAATGACATCAAACTCGCTGCGGAGTAATCGCTCCCAAGGAGGTTCTGTTACTGTGAGCCTGGCTAGCGGCTATCTCTGCAAAACCCGAGGATGAGCGTGCTCATCCGCTTCTCTATCAGCAGCCTCATGCACCACATTCCCTCTGCCCGCAGGCGCTGCCTGCACATCGTCCTGCGACAGCCCCAGCCGCAGCAGCGTCGCTGCAGCCCTCCAGCTGCGCGGCTCCAGGGAAAGGGTATTTTTGTGTCTGCCAGGCGTGAGGTGAGGGATTGTTCTCCGCTAGACAAACCGCGTTGCCCGTCCTTGGCGCCTGCCCCAGGGCTCCCCGTTTTGTCCAGGTGACCTGGTTACCCCCGTGCGCCTCGGGGATCTCTGCCGCAGCTGGTGTGGCATCGGGTCAGTCCAGGGCGAAGAATTGCCTGGAAAAACCAATTCAGCTCAGTGCTTGGCTGCTTTTAAACATCAACACTGGCTATTTTATACCTTACACAGAAAATCTACTTTTAGCAAAAATCAACAAGGTCCCTTTTTATTTATTCTCTCCCCAACAAACCTCATTTTTCACTTCCAGTTTTTCAGTGACGTCAGCTTGAGAAGACCAGCCGCTGGCCACTCCCCGTAAACCACAGCACCAAAGTCACCTTATTTCGGTCAGGCTGGACCAGCCAGTCCTGTGTATTTATAGGCAGCGCCTCTGTACGTGCCAGCCCGTAAACTGGTCGCAGATCCCACCCGGAAAAGGGATTCAGGAAAACCCCAAAGGTGAAATGCAACAGTCTCTGCAATTCGGCTGACCTTTGCACCCAAAAGAAGAGCCACGGGGAGCTGGCAGCGGGGGTCCACTCTGTCCCGGGGCCGTGCCACAACGCTGTTCTCCTTATTGCTGGGACCGAAGCGGGCTCTGCGCCGAGGTGCCGCCCCAGCTCCTCTTCCCCTGCACAGCGCAGCAGGGCACAGTGAAAATCGCGCTTCCCACCTAACCTGCTGCCACAGGCGGGATGAGTTTGCCAGCCTCAGCGTGCCCCGGCGGCAGGGTTCATCTCACCTTTCATCAGGCACCTACAAATTAGGGCTCTCGAGAGGCTCACCCCAATGCAGGTTTCGGGGGACCGAAGCGTGGCCAGGCTCGCAGCAGCCCCTGGCACGGGGTTGAGCGTGGGCAGAGCCAGGGCTCTCCTTCCCCTTGGAGAAAACTCCTACACAAACAGCTCCAGCAACCGCCCCTGGTTATCACGCAGTACAAATCGTCCCTACCCCTCCAGAGCCAAGTCCGTGGCGGCCGCTAGGAATTTTACGGAAATGCCATTTTGTGGGAATTTATCCCTTGTTGCGCTGCGATCCAGGCAGGTGCAAAGAGGAGCTTAATCAGCTTTATCCTGCTTAGCTGGCTGGCTATAAGGATTGCAAAGGCCTCTCTGCTCCTGTGGCAGAAGAGCCCGCAGCTCGGTGGCACCTTTCTCTCACAGGACAACATGGAGAGGGGTTTCATGTCATTAATCCTTATGGGGTGGTAGAGAAGCAGAAAGGATGTCAGCGGTTGGGTTTTCCTCGAGAAAAGGAAGGGAGAGGGCTTGGGCAAGCTCTTGGGGCAGATTTTGAGAAAGAACAGCTTTCTCCTCCAAATTGTGGGGAGTTTTCTTCCACCCCCCCCAGGACTTCATTACAGCGAAAGCACAGCATATAATAAAACTGTATCCTTAAAAAAATCAGTCACACAGACAGGCAGCCTTTGTCCGCAGGTGTAATTACAGGATAAATATGGGATGCAGACCAAGAAATGCGGTCTGGTCAGGCATGCAGTCTCTTAAAAAAACACAACAGAAAACAAGGCTGTCATTTAATGCTGAAATGTCCATGTGTGCTGCAGCCCCTGATCCCTCGCTGGCCCATGGGTCCCCCCACCGACCCGGGATCCGGGTGGTGAAGCCGCAGCCATGCACCAGCTCTCTTCGGGAACGACACTGATCCCTGCAGTGGAGCGAAGGGCAAGGGTGGATCCGGCCTCCAGCAGAAGCCAGCGGGGCATACGATTGCTTGGACGATGGGTTTCCCTCCAGCCCCAGTGCAGAAATCCTATCTGATAGCGCTGCGAGGGGACATGGGGGATTAGCTCCTCCGATCCCATTAAATGGAGCTGGAGCAAGCGAGGGGAAGGGGACGGGGTGTCAGGACAGCCGGCGGAGCAGCCACGACTTCTGAGACTTGGGACAAACCTCGTGCCAAGCTGGAAAAAGGCCTTTTTATGCATTCCTGTGGGCCAGCCTGGCAGCTCGGCTTCATGACCCAGCAGATATCCACGGTGCCAGCTGCTGGCAGCAGTTTGCCACCTCGGCCATGCATTAAGCAGCACAGTGTCTGAGGTGGCGTTTCAGAGACCTGCCTGCCTTGACCACTCTCTTACTTGGTGGGCACCGGCATCTTCTGACTCAAGCAAGATGTAATGGGTTTACGTGGCAAGGTTTTGGTAGCGGGGGGGGCCACAGGGGCGGCTTCTTTAAAAGTTGCTAGAAACTTCCCTTGTGTCCGATACAGCCAATGCCAGCCGGCTTTAAGATGGACCCACAGCTGGCCAAGGCCAAGCCCATCAGCGACGGTGGTAGCGCCTCTGGGAGAACAGATTTGAGAAGGAAAAAAAAGTTGCTGGGACGCAGAAGCCGCAGCCGGAGAGGAGTGAGAGGAACATGTAAGAGAAACATCTCCGCAGACACCAAGGTCAGTGCAGAAGGAGGGGCAGGAGGTGCTCCAGGCGACGGAGCAGAGATTCCCCTGCGGCCCGTGGTGAAGACCATGGTGAGGCAGGCTGTCCCCCTGCAGTCCATGGAGGTCCACGGTGGAGCAGATCTCCACCTGCAGCCCGTGGAGGACCCCACGCCGGAGCAGGTGGAT
>JAVKLA010000093.1:3603785-3615233 GCA_034782735.1 Sagittarius serpentarius
GTGCGATCTGTCCTGCCCCTGAGGAGGAAGGAGCGGCAGAGACAACGTGTGATGAACTGACCGTAATCCCCATTCCCGTCTCCCTGTGCCGCTCAGGGGGAGTTGATAAAGAATTCGGGAGGGAAGCTGTGCCCGGTAAGAAGGGGGGTGGGGTGAAAGTGTTTTAAGATTTGGTTTTATTTCGCATTACCTTACTCTGGTTTGACTGGAAATAAATTAAATTCATTTTCCCCAAAAGGAGTCTGTTTTGCCCATGATGGTAATTGGTTGAGTGATCTCTCCCTGCCCTTATCTCAACCCACGAG
Source organism: Sagittarius serpentarius (assembly GCA_034782735.1). Lineage (NCBI taxonomy): Eukaryota > Metazoa > Chordata > Aves > Accipitriformes > Sagittariidae > Sagittarius > Sagittarius serpentarius. The sequence continues at coordinate 3,604,091 of JAVKLA010000093.1, forward strand.
CCTTTCATTATATTCTCTCTCTCCTGTCCAGTCAAGGAGGGGGAGTGCTAGAGCGGCTTTGGTGGGCACCTGCATCCAGCCAGGGTCAACCCACCACACAAGAATTGCCTCTCCACAGCAAGCTCCGCCACGCCAGCATGGCCCCAGCGAGCCCCGAGTGTTTCCGAGAGGGAGGCAGAGAAACAGCAGACTGTACCTGCCGTCCAAAGTCAAGTGTGGATTAGACTGGTGGAGGGAAGCATTAACCAGTAAGATCCCATTACAGTGGGGAACAGCGCACGCATAATTTATTAAAGCTCTCACTGGTGCTACATCATCTCGTGTCACCTGCAGTAACTCCGAGGAGAAGCAGGCTTTGGCTGGTGGCCCTGTCCCGCGGGACACGTGTCCCCTTGCTGCTCTGGGCTACTTGCAGAAAATGTCTCTCTGGTCACAATAAGCATCAGCACAAATGCACCTGAATTTCCCCCAAAATACAGCTGTGGCAGGCTGGGCAGGTGAGGCCGGAGGCAGCTCAGCTGCAGGCACTGACCTGCACAGGGCAGGTTATAGAAGGGGTGGGAGCAGCCCTGGGATGGGGAAACAAGAGGTGGGAGTTTCTTTCATTTGTTTGTTTGTTTGTTTGTTTTAAGGCAAGCCTGATGCTTTGAGGGAGCTGTTTTATTTCTGAAAGCTCAAATGCCTTGAAAAGAGGGTGGGTTTTTTCGGTATTGGTGTGGATGGAGGAAAGGCGAGGCTGCATCCACTGTGGCCCCTGTCGTGGGCTTCCTACATGGCCCATCTGAATGCAGGTATGTCCTTGCTCTAAGGCATTATCTCTTGCTGTGGCTTTCCCAATGCATGTTTTTTTCTCCTAAATCCATGCCTTTCCTCCTATAGGGAAGGACTGGGGCAAGGCCTGAGTGGGGTGAGCAGGAGGTGTCCCTCTTGGGGGGACAAATGTCCCCCAAGTTGGCACAGGGTGAATTTGGCTGCTTTGGTCTCGAAAGGAGCCGCGTGCCCCTCATGGCTTCCCAATGCATCTGGCACCGTGCAGAAGTCACGGCTGCGCGGGTTTAATGGGAGCAATTAGTCCCTGCGGAAATCTGCATGGGTTGAGGGCGCGTTTTCTTTCTGTCCTCTGACATTTTTGATGGGAAGCTGGAGGGTGTCCAGGAAGAAATGCTCATGCTTAACTAGAAATGACAGGCTGGAGCCAGCTGGGGCTGAGGCCGTGCAGGCAGCACAGGTGAGAACGGGTGGTTGTCGTCGTCCCCTCTGGCCTCAGCTCAGCCCGGTTCCCCCTTCCCTCACTGCTTCCTTTGTATTTCCCTTTATTTGTCTCTCCTTGCACCCTAAACCTTGCTTTGCCCAGGCCCCGAGGCTCCCCCACGGACGGTGGGATGGGAGGGGGATGCTGGGCACCTCTCTGACGTCCCCTTCCCTGCTCTGGCAACTGAGCAGCTATTTACCCCCATGCTATTTTGCAAAGCAACGCTTAATTTAAACTTTATTTGCTTTGCAAAAGCCAAGCTAATGGGTACTTTGGCAGAAGCACAGGAGAGGCGTTTGACTGTAACTGTTGCCCTGGGTCCGGCCACGTTCCCTCTCCTGCTGGCCGAGCTCCGTGGGCTTTTCCCACTGCGCAGCTGCGGGGTACCCAGCCGACCTTGGCGACCCCGCCGCTTTCCCGGCGGGAAGCCTCCAAACAAAACCCGATTCACTCGTCAAACCCAAGGCTGCTTGCGATACCGAGAGCTGCGCGTGAGACAGGGAGGGGGGGCTGACGGCTCTCCATCGCCTGCAAGCGATGAGCGTGTTGCCCACGCTCCTGAATGCAAAGAAAACCCCGCTTTTGCTCCCTCTCCCCAGCCGGCCGGCGTCGAGCACCCTCAGTTCACACCTTGAGGCCAGATGCTCCCCAGCAAGCAAGGCGGCCGCGCTCGGAAAAGCTCCCCAGCCGACGCGGGCAGGCGGCTGCCCAGGGCTCCGGCGTGGCTGCTCCCCGCCGTCCGGCCCCGCGTTCCTCAATGCCGCCTCTGTTCTCCCTCTTGGGTCAAAAACGTGGCTTTTGTGAGCTCGCCCCAGCCGCGGCTCGTCGCCGGAGCCCCGGCGCGTTCCTCCCGGCCGCCCTCCGCCAGCAGAAACGCAGCCCAGCTGTGGCCAGCCGCCGCCTGATTTTACTTATTTATTTTCGCTTTTGGCTGACGGCTCTGGCTGAGGAGAGGTGACGTGGGGCTGCTGGCCGTGCTTGAGGGACAGCGGGGACCCCTCGGGGCTCCCTCAGCTCCTTAGCGAGTCTTAGGCAGAGACAACCCCTACCCTCCACCGAAATGCCTGGCTTCTCCCTCGGGTGGCTCCTGTGTTCCAAAATACATGGGGAGTAAAGGGATGTGCTGCAAAGCAGGCTAAAAATAGGCATTTTAATTCATTAAATGTGAATTCGAGGGGGCAGCTCAGCACCAGGCTATTGCTGGGTGAACGTCTGCATGTGGCAAATACCCCCCAGACTCCCCGTGCCTCTACCAGGTATCGGTCACGCTTGCCATCGGTTGCTGGCAAGCATTTCTGGGGGTCCCTCCTGGGCGGGGGATACACACCAATACCAAGGAGACAGGAGATGCTTTGGACTCGGTGCTGTTGCATTTTTGTTTTTAATTAAATAAGTCCAGCCGTCTTCCAGCAGGCGCCGTGTTTCACAGTCGCTCCCGCGCGGGGTGGGTGCGGCCCCGGCAGTGGCCGCGCTCCGCTCGGGATCCGGGGGGGTTACAGCCTGCCGATTCCTGGGGACTCTCCCGGGATCATGCGGCAGGGCGCATGGTGGTCTCCGGCCAAAATCTGACCTCCACCACCTCGGCTCTGGGTGTCTCTCTGTTTCTTTGCAGTACGTTGTGTTCCTCTGATTTTTGGGCTTAGCCCCTTGACCTGCCTCCCCCTCTTTTTCACATAATAAATAAATAAATTTGCCTGGTGACCCTGGTATGCAAATGCCCAGGAATAAAAGGAAAAAAAACCAAACCAGCTTTGAAGAGCACCGAACTACAAAGTCATCTCGCTTCACTGCAGCCCAAGTGCTGGCCAGGGCCGTGCGGGTGACTCCTGCCCCAGCATGCCTCTGGGGCAGTTCCCAGTCTGTGCTGGTGTACGAAGGCACTAAACCAGTAAGGCCTCTGGGGTCTGGGTCCTTGCTGGCACCACAGAGGTCTTGTCCTTGCCTCGTCCTAGCCGGGGCAGGGGGTGGCAACGCAGAGGTGCTTGGTCCTGTTGCCCTCTGCTCACTTTCACCCTCCTCTTCCTCGGCGCAGCCCCCAAGCTGGGGAGGTGGCCCCAGTGCTGAACCCCTCGCTGCCCCTCACCCTTGCGATTTCCCTCTTCCTGGAGAAATTGTGTAATTCAGGCTCTGTGGGACCCTGGGGTCAGCTCTAGCAGGGCGCTCTGGCTCCCGAGGCTGCCAGTTTCCACCCGGCAGCAGTGAGGAGCATCTCCGGGAGCAGGGACCCCCCGGGTCTCCTCCGGGCCGGCTGGGAGCACGGCCGCAGCCCCTCATTCCCCCCCCGCCGCTGTCCTCCCCCCGCCCCGCTGTTACGTGACCCAGGAGGGCTGTGCCTCCTCCAGCAGGCTGAAGGAGCGGTTAGCCAGCGCGGCGGGGCTGCTGGCCAGCTTGTAGCCAAAGAGGCGCATGGCTGGGGCGCAGGCATCCTGCACCACCTGCGCCAGCTTGAAGGGGATGCTGAACCGCCACTTCTCAAACTGCTCGGAGGAGTTTTTACGGGTGGAGTAGACGCCGCTGCCGTCGCGGGGCGCCTGCGTGTTTTTACCGATCCACTCCTTCACCTGAGGGGTGAGGGGGAGCCCGGCGAAGCTGTACATCTCCTCTGCCTTCTGTAAGGGCGCCTGCGCCACGTCCTCATAGCGTACCAGCATGTAGCGACCCCGCAGCCAGCCCGGCCGCCGCAGCCCCAGCTCGGCAGACAGACGGATGCTCTCGCAGTTGCCCCGCAGCCGCTGCACCTCCTCCTCACGGAGGGGAGCCTCCCCTTCGGATGCCCACTTCTTCCAGGTCTCGTACTTGCCGGAGAAGGCCACCATGCGGGAGGCCAGGACGGCCCGGGGGTCCCGCACCAGCTGGATGATGCGCACGTCCAGCCGAGGGTCCTCCACCAGCGGCTGCAGGAACTCCAGCTGCCGGATACGCACCGTCTTCAGGGCCACGTGCTGCTTGCGCTGGCATGCCTCGGCGGCCAGGGTGATGTTGAGGGGGCCGCAGCGGCGGTTCTTGCAGTGGTACTTCTCGAAGACCTTCTTGGCGCTGGGCGTGCAGACAGGCTCCTCGCAAAGCGAGCGGCTCGAGCCTCGCCGAAACATGAAGGGCGTCAGGTGGTCCTCGGGCGCTGGCGAGATGAAGCTCTCCAAGATGTAGAGGTCGCAGAGGAGGAGCTGCTTGAGGACGTCCCGGTAGACCAGGGCTGAGCCCACTGCGTTGGCTCCCCCTGGCTCGAAGGTCACCGTCCTCTCGATGTGCCAGAGGGGCTCGAAGAGGTAGAAGATGCTGCCTTGCTGGTTGAAGAACTCCCCCACGAAGGAGGAGCCGGTGCGGGTGGTGGCCATCAGCAAGACGTGCCGCCGCGGCCTGGGGTCCCCATCGCCCACCAGCTGCAGGGTGATGTTACGCAGGTGGGACCTCAGCTGGGAGAAGGCAGCGTCCAGCTCTCGCAGCGAGGCCAGAGAGCCATTCTCGGCCAGCGTCGGGCTGGCTTCCGTGCCGTTGGCCTCCGCCAGCGCCTGTGGGGACTGCTTCAGCTTGTCCGACACCCTGTGGGGAGACCCAGCCCAGCTTGGAGGGGAGCAGGACCACCCCTGCATCCCGGCGGGGTGTTTTGGGGGGCTCCCACTGCACAGGAGCTCAGGGTATGGGGGAGGAAAATGGTTAAAAGCGTGGGGCAACTTAAGATACTCGCTCCCTACCTGGAGATGAAGTTGTTCTCCTTCTCGATAATGACGAGGCCCACGACGAAGACCAGCAGGACGGCGTACTTACTCCTCATCTTCAAGCAGTGCAGCAGCTCCCGGAAATCCTGGGGCAAAGCACGTCGGATCTCCATGGGGGGGGACACGCGCGTCCCTCCTGCCTGCCGGGGAGGTGCCCTGAGCTAGCCGCCCGGCATCCTCTGCCCTGCCGGCCCTGCCCGGGGCGGCCCTGCCTGCGAGGAGAAGGAGGGTCAGCATGGTGGCGGCTCTCCGCGGGCAGGGGGGAGCGGGCAGGGGTCAGAGGCTGACCGTTCCCACAAGGGATGACCAACAAGGTCTCGACAAGAGCAGTAAAAAGGGGAGGAGTTCCTCCCCACTGCTCCCATCCCGCCCGTCAGGAGCAGCTGCCTGAAGCCCCCATCGGCTGCTCCCCTTCCTTCCTGAAATACGTCCCCCTGACAGGACCCCTTCCCGCGCCTCTGCCGGCCGCCCCTGCCAGCCCTGAAACCCAATCCCTGCCGCCCCGACAGCTGCCTGCTCCCCACTGGCCAAAAACCTGCTGCCGGCAGCGAGGGCCCTCCCCGCGTGTGAGAGCAGCTCGTCATCCCTATCCATGGGCCGTCGTGGCTCCCAACCTCTGGAAAGAGCGACTTTCGGGAAGGGTTGCAGGCTCTCCCGTAGGGCCCCGGCGCGTGGCCGTGTGGCTTCCGCCTTCCTGCAGCACGGCACCGGCGGCTGCTCAGCCACGAAAATGAAACCCAGAGGGTTTCCACGAACGACAGCAGGACGGAAAATGCTGCTGCTGCTGCCGCCAGTCCCGCTCGGGGTATAAAGTGCTCCTGGGGGGCTTTTTCCGAAAAGACAAAAAACCCCAAATGATGGTGCAGCCGCTCGATGGGGGATGCAAAACCCACGGGGAGACTCGGCATCTCCCTACCCAGCAGAAAAGACCCACCCCCGCAGCCCTTCTCCTCCCAGTGCCGACGAAATCGGGGTGATGATGGAGCTGCTCTGAGTTGCACAAAACCCACATCCCAGTTGGGACATGGTGGAGATTTTTGAGAGCCAAAGCCACCGTTTGGGACCCCAGAGCAGGTCCCCAGCACGTGTTACGTGTGCAGATATACACGCATAGGGCTTGCCGGCACCTGCTACCTGGCCGCTGGTTCGCACGCCCGGTGTCCGGCCGGCAGCGTGGGTGATGCTGTTTGCTCATCCTGCTTTCTTGGCCAGACTTTCAGTGACTCAGGGAAAGTCTATTTAGCTTTGGTTTGGCTCCTGCCAGCGTGAGCCTGGCAGCGTGAGCCTGGCAGCCCATCCCACCCCTGCTTTCAGGGGTGAAGGTGGGGGACCCCGGCAGAGCCCCATCCTTTGGGGGTCCCCAGGGTTTGCCGGAGGGGAGATGCCCCAGCTGAGCTGCGGTACCCACAGCCCTCGGCAGGGTGTGGAGCAGGGAATGCCAGGCATTGCGTCACGCCCAAACCTCCTCAGTGCCGTCCGCGGCCAAAATGTGCATTTTTTGGTGTTGCTCATTGTATGCCCCTGCCGCTGGGAAGGAAGGAGTGTGGGCAGGAGGAGAGGGAAGCGCCCCACGTCCAGGGCACCATCCCTGCCCGCCCGGTCCCCAGCCCTTTCTGCAGGAGGGCCAGGAGTTTCCCAGCTTGAGCAAACCGCTTGGCTCCCGGGGCTTGGCTTTGAGCCATCTCCTTCCCAGCAAAAGCTGCTAAAAAGAGACACCCACGCCCACGCACCCAGGAAACGGGGGCTTTGGCGGGATGCGGGGACCCCGGAGATCCCTGGCGGCTCCCAAGGCCTCCCGCAGCAGCCCCCCAGCTCCCCCCTTCCTCCCGCAGCGAGAGGCACCGACATCCCCCCCGCACACGTACGTGTGTGTGTTTAACAGCCCTGTTAGTTTAGTTTGTCAGCACACCGCTCCTCAGGGACAGGCCAGCAGCCAGGGCAGGTGCCTTTTGCTGTGCCGTCCCCCAAGTCCCCCCTCCTCAGTCCCGCTCAGCGCCCCCGTGACGACAGGACTTGTCGGAGTATTTGAGCAACCGAGAGAAGAAATAAAATATACAAAGCCCTCGGTGCGCGGCCGTGTCTCTCAGCACCCAGCAAAGCCTCAGGCTTTGCCGCTGCAAAGGACTTTTGGGTTTGCGGCATCCCGGGGAGCAGCAGTGGTGGTCTGCATCCCTGCCCTCGCCTCCCCGGTGCCGGGGACAGACCCCTTGCTGCCTGGAGCACATACGCAGTGGGGGATGGCATCAACCGCTTGCTCAGACAAAATCCCTGGGCAAAGCCAGCCTGGGGCTTTCCCCCTCTAATACCCCCAGCCGACCGACCACAAACGAGCCGCAGACCAGGAGTTATTCGCGGGGATGACACAGAGAGCCACTTCCAGCAGCGCTGGCAAAAACCCCCTGATTCACAGGCCTGGGGCAGACATAATTCATTAAATAAACAGCCGGCTGCAAACGTCCTGCCTGGGACCCGCAGGGTGGCGGCGGCAGCGACAGGCGCGGGGGCCCTTGCAGGGCCGAGCCATGGGGCTGGGAGACACACGGGGTTGACCCAGCGAGGCTGGCTGGGGCTGCTTGGCATCCTAAAGCTCTTCCTCGCTGGGGCCCGTGAGGCAGAGCCCGGCCGGGGCAGCGAGCAAGCCACAAGCGTCCCTTTGTGAGTGGGAACAGAGGGGCTCTGTGCGCCCCGCACGCTCCCCTCCGGCCGCCCACCGGGGCTCCGCCGGGCCGGGAGGTGCGAGGCGAGCCGGCGGGATGCTGCTACTGCCCCGGGGTGCACCGCCAGCGTCCGCTCCCGGGGGACGCGCGCCCGGCAGGGTGAGCAGCCAGCCAGACGGACGGACACACGGACGTCGTCTCTGGTGCTGGCAGGCAGCGGCCAGCCAACGCTCTCCTCTTACTCTGCACATCTGAAAGCAAGACGGAATAATTTCCACGAGCGCTAAACTGAGATGCCTCAGAAGGCGGCACATGCGGCTTCAGGGGAACTCCCCCGGCACTGCTCCCTGCCTTTTCCTAGCCCTCAGGTTGGAAGTGCTTTTCATTTCAGCGGGGATGGCTACAGTTCCCACTGTCAAGATGATAACAGGCTTTGTGGATTTCCCAGCTAAGTCAAAGCCAGCAAAGGGGCTTTTTTTCTTTCGGGGGGCGGTGGGGGTTTTGTTCCCATGCAAAGCTGCTCCGGTGGATATCTGCCACTACTAACAAGTTAACTTAAACCTGCCACAGGAAGAAGGAAGGACTCAGACAGTAATGGAGACGCCAAATCGTCGAAGTCTGCCGCAGCAAGTCGGTTCATCGGATGGATGCTCCCACCAGTGTCGCCGGTGGGGTGAGAAGAGCAGCGTAGCCCCAGGGCAAGGATGGCAAGGCCCTGTGGCGAGAGGAAGGAGGGAAGGGATGCTCCTGTCATCCTTCTGCAGGGCATTTCAGAGGACTGCCTGCCTGCCTGCCTGCCTGGGAGAGCGGAGCCAGGGGTTTTCGCTCGGCTTTGGGAAAGGGAGGGTCTTTCACAAAGCCCTCGGGCTCTCATACCCCTCCTCCAGCTGCCCCGAACACCTACCGGGTGGGATCCAGGAAAGGAAAGACGCCTGCGGGCTGCGGAGCAGGGGAAGCTAGCTGGAGGTGTGACTGGATGAAGTCACATTTTCCTCCGGTGACTCAACAGGCAACAACTGAGCTCCGGACAAGTAACAGCAGCAAAGCACCTACTTGCAAGCTCCCTCCCTGCCTGAGATCCTGCTGTCCATCCAGCCCCCCATCTGCCCCCATGCATCCCTGCCCGGCTCCTGGGAGAAGGGAGCCTGTGGGGACCTGCGGCTGAGCTCGCTGGCCCTGGAGTAATTCCCTCCGATGCTTTGCTTCATGAGATTAACAGCAGCAAGGGGAGCCAGCAAAACACAGGCGTGGAACAACAAAGAGATAAGGCGCAGGGGCGCTTATCTGCTCTCCCTGCTGCTCTTTGTCTGCAACCTGGGAAAAAAAGCCCACCCTGAGCTCCCTCTGTATTTACTCTCTCAACTATTTCCGCTCCCCACTTCCTCCGGAGTCTGGCCTTGGGAAACATGCCACCGACGCTTCCCACTTTGCTTTCATCTCCCAGTAATTTTGATCCTGCCCCTGGCTCTTCTCCAAGGCATGGCACAAGTGCGGCACTGCTTCGGTTTGCCCCCCCGCCCGGCACAGCTAAGGAAGCTGCCCGGGCAGGTATTTTTCTGCTTAAAAACACGTGTATTCAAGCTAAAAAAGGGAAAAGAAAAAAAAAGTCACCTCCTACAATGTTTACAAAGTTGCCTAGAATAGCCATGAGCCTTGTCAAATTGAAGCCCGAAAACTGACAATCGGAGGAGAAAGTTGGGAGTGCAAATTCCTTCTCGCTCGGGCAGGGACAGGGCGCCGGTGCCTGCGGGAGCCCCAGCCCATCCTGCTGCGGCACAGAAACCTCGGCACGAGCAGGGGCTGTGTCCCCCGGGGAGGATGGGAAGGGCAGAAGCGTTGCCCACAAGGGATTTAGAAGCTGGTGTCGGGCACAGTAAGGCCAGTGACAGGGCCAGCCCAGGCTTCGTGGCCAGTGGTCTTTGCTCTCCCTCACCTTGGGTGGCATCCAAAGCGAGGTGTTTTCTCCTGACCCAGCAGAGAGGAGAGCTGCTGCTGCCGCCTCGGACCCTGGTGAATGAGATGGGACTCTGGGAGACAGCAGTGCCGGGCACAGGGGTAAAAATCGTGTACCTGCAGGCGCGCCAGCCTGCGTTGCCCTGGTTTGATCTGGACCAGCTGAGCTAGCTAACAAGCCTATAACCTTGGAACCAACTTGCTGGAAAGCTTGGATGCTGGTGGGGTGAGTTTTGTGGCACCGCCTGCAGCAAAGGTGCACGACCAGACCCGCCAACCTGCCGGACAGCAAGGGTGTCTGGAAAGCAGACCACCAAGATGGGCGAGAGGACCGCCCAGCCCCATTTTCTTGGCGCCGGCGGCACAATGCCAGCCGCTGTGCGTGCCGTCGCCCCCCGGCCGCGCTGGGAACCGCAAATGCCCGTCCCTGCTTCAATGAGCCCTTTCTCTGGGGCGCAGAGCCCGCGGTCCCTCCCACCGTCCCGTGTTCCTTCTCCCCACCGCTCCACGCTAGCCTGGAAGCTCCTCTGCCAAACCCACGCCAAAAACCAGGGACTCCACTTGCTCTGTGCCCTGCACTGCGCCCCTTTCACCCTGAGACAGGGGTCTGCAGCCCTCCGGGGACCTCCAGGAGGGACTGGTGGTGAGAGATGTTCACTGGGGGGAATAGTGAATCCCTGCTGCCCTTTGGAAAACGCAGACCGTGCCCAGGTCATGGCAGTGCAGGGAGACCAGGGATGTGAAAATGAGTCCTACACTGAAGCAACTCGGTAGATGTGGGAAAATCGTGGAGTTAAACCCTTGTCCTGGCGTGGTGTCATAAATCATTGACTCTGGAAAAGGAGATGCTTTCCCCCAGGGACCGAAGCCAGGCTCGGGACCCACGGTGCAAAGACGGTGGGGTGTGGGCAGCTCCCCCAATGTGGCTGGCAGCGGCTGCCGAAATCCCCGCAGGTGCTGAGCGGGGACTCTGCCCGGGCCTCCTTTTCCCCCCCAAGGTAACCCCATGCCAGCTGGGTTCCGTCTGGGTGCTCTGGGGCCGTTAGGGTGCCGGTGCCCCAGCACCAGCAGAAAAGCCGCTGGCTCCTGGTAGCCGGGAGCCGGCCGAGGGCCAGGGTGCCCCAGCGGCCCCGGGGCAGGAGGGAAAAGGGTGAGGACAACTTTCCAGTGCTCCCTGGTAGGGGCTGGCAGGCCGGATGATGCAACTCCGGGAAGGTTGTGAGAAAGTCTCCTTTTCTCGGCCCAGACGCTCTTCGCTCCGGACGGAAGCTCAGCGTCGCAGCTGAAGAGCTCGCCCTTATTTAATTTTTCCTCCCCCCGCCCTCCCGCCCCGCGAAAGAAAGCAACGGAGCGAACCGCTCGGGCGGCCGTGTGTCGAGAGGACTTTCTTCTCCCAAGGCAGGGCGCTGGGATCCGGCTGCCCCGCCGGCGGGGAGGCATCGCCGGCGCTGCCCCGCGGCGGGAGCGGGCGGCGGGGGGCCCCGCACGGAGACAAAGGAGCGGCCGAGGAGGGGTAGTGTGCCCGAGCCTACCCAGGCCCGTCGGGGATCCCACTCCTTCCTCGC
>JAVKLA010000093.1:3615591-3661992 GCA_034782735.1 Sagittarius serpentarius
GTCCCCTCTTCCCTCCCTCTTCTCTTCCCTCCCTCTTTCCTTCCTTCCTTCCTCCCTCCCGGGGCGGCGGCGGGGCGGGGGGGTGGGGGGGGAGCGGTGCCGGCGCCTGGACGCGGGTCCCGGGGCGGAGCCGGGCAGGGTCCCCGGGAGAGTCTGCCCGCCGCCTGCCCGCCGCCTCCCCGACACACGCCGGGGCTGGAAACCGGGAGTTGCCGGCCCCAGCCCCGGGCTGGCCCCGGGCTGGCCCCGGGCTGGCAGGGGCCCCCTGGGCGCTGGGGGAGGGGAAGGGGGGACGGGGGCGGGGGGCTGGGAGTGCACAGACACCCCGCGAAAGTGTCGCACCAGGGCCATGGCGAGTCCCCTCCCGGGCACCGTTGGGCGATTCGGGCCGCAGGCTCCTGTCCAGCCTCCTGCCCAAAGCGGGGTCACACCAGGGTGGTCAGGGCTTTATCCTGCAAACCTCCAAGGACGGGGCCAGCACAGCCTCTCCAGGCAGCCTGCTCGCTGCCGGGCTGTCCTCGTGGGGAAAATGTGTCTCCTTACATCCGCTCTGACCCTCTCCTGTCCCACCTCTCGCCTTCCCACGGTGTGAGGAACCTGGCTCCGTCTTCTCTGTGACCACCTCGCAGGCGTGGGAAGGCTCCTTCTCCTTATCCCCAGCCAAAACTGGCTCCAGGGTCAGCACCTTTCTCCCCAAATTACCAAACTCCGTACAGGAGCTGTGGGGTGGGTTTGCCCCAGGAGACGGCCGTACAGCACGGTGAGCAGGCGCCCGTGTGCCCTGGAAGGCAGGGAGAGACAACATCTTACTGGCAGCAGACCAGGAGCTTTGGGGGATGCTGGCTGTCACTGTCCCCACAGGGCAGGCTTAGGGTGTGGAGCATTAAACTGTATAGAAATGGCTATTTTGGCTTATGTGCAGAAATTCATATGGCTCCCTCAGAGGTCTGTAACGTTAGACACCGAGGAGCTGAAAGACATCTGGCTTTGCAGGCAGACAGAGATCCGAAAAATGAGTCCCCATAAAAAGTTTCAGCCCCCTTTCGCATTCCTGGCATAGTTTTTCTGCTACGCATGTGGCACAGGCAAAAAATGCAGGTTTTCTTGGCATTCATGTGCGATGACCTGCACAGCTCGTTAGTGGCTTCCTATTAACGAAGGTAACGTGTATGGGTTTACGCGCAGAGTGCCAGCACTGTGCTTGCAGCAACAGTGGGTGTGTGCAACCGTATACGCGTGGGTATTCATACATATGTAGCGACGTATATCAACACGGGGATGTTGTGGACCTGCCTGGTGTCGCTTGGAAGCGCATGGGGCTAGTGGCACAGTTTGTATGCAAACACTGAGGCAGGAAAGCCTGAGTGTGACGTTTATGGTATAGCCTCCATCCGTCCATACATCCTTCTGCTTTTTCTGGTTTTAGTGGGCATCCCACAACTCTGCGATCCATCTGCAGACAGGCATGGGAACTCTGATACGCCCCTGCCGCGGCTCTGGCTCCTGCAGCGTCACCGATGGAGCCGGGGCGAAGGGCAGCATCTTGCAAACTCTGCCTAAATGAGGCAAAACCAGGGCTTGCAGGACCAGGCCTGTGTAGGCTGTCAGGTTAATCACGTCAAAAAGAGCGGGTAAGTCTGGCTGGCCGCGCACCGCAGGAGTTTCGTGGGGTTTTGAAACATGGTGAAGCACTTTTAAGCTCCTCGCTTGTTATTTCAATTGAAACGGGGAATTCTGCCTCAGATTTTGTGGGCAGAGAAGATCCTAGTGAAAATACATCCTTAATCTGTAAATAATTTTGAGATGAGGGCAGAGAGAAGCTTGTTGGGTGTGGGACACCCATGCTAGCAGGGTGGCGCTGCCTTTATAGCATGCTTTTGCGGTGGTCCCAGGGTGGTGGTGGTGGTGGTGGTAGGAGCAGAGGAGGGACCCTTCCCCAGGCAGCTGCGATGTGGGGCACAGCCTGGGCTGAAGCCCACCCTCCCGAGCCCGGGGTGCGCTCCCTGCCTGCTCTGCACGCACACGCGGAGCTCTGGAAGGAGATGGCCTTCCCGCTTCATCAATAAGTAAATCTGGCACAGGGAGGAACAAAGTGCTGCAAATTGCCAAGAGAGGTGATGGGAGAGGCAGGGAGTTGTGTCTCCTCCGCCCTTCGCTACCTGCGGGATCACATTCCCTTCGTCACCCGCTCCTCTTCCCCCAGGGGTAACAGAGACTGTTCTCCTTGCTCCCTGTGTTGCACACGCGTGTGTACACACGTACACATGCACACACGCCTGCCGTGTGGAAGGAGGCAGGGGAGCGGTCCCCAGAATGACATCAGGAGCAAGAAAAGGGGGACCTGTTGCTATAGCAACGAGGATGCTCTGGGTTTTCAGGGAATAAAGGCATCTGACACTCATTTTCTGCCCTCGGTCCAAGTCGATGATGTGGTGGTGACCAGGTTGGGCTCCAATTTAAAAAAGCCTCCATTGGTCCTTGCTCTGTCAAGGCCAGGGCAGCGTCTGCCTAGAAATCTGCCTGCGGGTTAGGTGTCACCAAACTCTGTCCCCACCTCCTTTCAAGCACCCTCCAGTGGCATCTGGCAGCAGGACATGGTGACTGGGCTCTGGCAATGGTCTGGAAGCCGCAGTGCAAGGGAAACCCAGTTCTCCTCACTTTGGTGCTTCACCTGGAGGCAATTCAGGGTTTTATTTCCCAGGAGGTCATGATGTGGCTTGGAAACGAAAGACAGTGGAAGGACGCCTGTTGTCCGAGGTTATGAGATGGAGAAGGTGCCCTGGCTTCGTTTCAAGGCTGAATCTACAGGGACTCATTTTGGATTTATTTCTCACTCCTCAGAAAGTTGCAAACCTGTTGGGAGCCTTCCTTCTGCTTTTCGTGGCCAGGTGCCCACGCTGCGGAGAGGTGCTTTCTGGCACGTGCCTCGAAGAGGCAACGGTGCGTGACGGGGGGATGACCTGCCAACTGCAAAACAAGAGTCACAAACACCCTGATTTCCTTTTGTGCAAGGGCCTTTTGCAAACACAGCCTGGGAAAAAATATTCGCCAGTGGCCAAAGGGACTTGGGTGCAGTGATTTCAGAGGACAGGACTGCAAAGGCACCCGCAAATGACAGGATTTCCCCCCACCGGGGGACAGTGGGGCAGCTGCTGATGGGACCTGCTCCCAGCTGGGGCCGGGCTGAGGACCTCCTATGGCTGCAGGAGCTGGCTTAGGGGACCAGGACCCACGTCAGAAGAAGGTCTCTGTCTCCTCTTGCCCTGTAGTTCCTCTAGCGAAAGGGATGGGGAACCTAAAGCCACACGGATGCTCACACTGAACTAAACCATGGTCCTAGCGCAGAGCCTGAACCGGCCAGCCAAGATCCGCCTCTGAAGAGGGAGGTTTGTCTCAGCGCCAGGGTGCGGGTGTGTCCCTCCCAGAGCTGGCAGCAGTGTGTGTGTGGGTGCGCGCACAGTCATCCCAGAGCACCGAGGCTACCTGTGCCCCGGGGGAAAAGCAGGCGATGCCCTGTGCGAGCAGAAGAGCCGCCCAGTTTTCCAGCTGAGTGCAGCGTGCCTGCCCATAACCTATACCTGACCTTCTCAAGAAAAGCGCTCTCAGGTGCTTTAACGACAGCTCTGATGACTCATTGGCTGTGAGCATCAACGTGAAAGTCCTGTTTTTCTTCCAAGGGCCGGGCGCCATTTTCAATCAGCGATCCACCTGCCCCTGGACTTTTCCTCGTGGGTGACCTTCCCACGTAAACTTCACAAGGGTGTTTTCATCCTCTCTGCCAAGGCTGGCCTGCTTACCAGGACGCAGAACTCTCAGCGGAAACCTTTCCAGCTCTTTTGTTAATGACCTTTCGGTAATTAAGCCCACCTCTCGGCATGCCTCTCCCCGCGTAACTGCAAGCGGCGCGTTTCACCCTCTCTGCCGCTGCTAGGGTCCCATGCCAAAGGCTATAACAAAGCCGAACTTTGACACGAAGTGCCTTAACATCACCTTTCCGGTGACCGGGGTGCCATTAACCGCGGCCCGCTGCCCGCTGCCCGCCGCCCGCCGCGCGCTGCCCGCGGCAGGCTCCTGGCGCCACCTGGCGGCCGCCCCCCCCCCCCACCGCCCCCCATTACTTTGCAAACTGGTGCGCGGTCTCCCAGGCGCAGCCTTTACTGGGAGCGGGTGCTGGCCTCAGCGCCGGTGGGGGGTTCCTCTCCCAGGGAGACAGACAGACAGACACACACACACACACATACACACACGCACACTCCCCCGCCCCGGCAGCACATCCCGGCTGCCGCCGTGGGCGGAGGGGCCGCGCCCCCTGGTCCTGCAAGCTGGCGGGGGAAAGTGAGCGTGGCCAGAGCTGACATCTGCTTTTTCGGTTCCTCCTTCCCCCTGTCTTTTTCGGAGGAAGCAAAAAGCCTCCAGCTCCTGCCTGCTACCTGCCCAGCCCTTGTCTTCCTCCCGCAGTGCCTGTTCCTCTCTCGGCACCTCTGCTGCCACCAGGAGCCTCTCTCCTCTCCTGATTTTAATGCCACTCCTTGCTGGCAGAGACCCCCCCGGAGAGGGTGTTTCAGACCAGAGCGATGGACCCGACGCCACGATGTACAGCTCTGGTGCATCAGCTTTTGAGGGGAAGGTGATGCCTGCATTGCTGTCGAAGAAGAAACAGCCAAGTGCCCGTGAAGTAGAAGAGGACAGTAAGCCCAAACAGCAGCCCTGTTGACAGGACCCATGGGCTGGGAGAGACGACAGCCAGCAAAGAGTGTGGAAAGGGCAATCCATAAACCAGGAGCGTTTGCTAGAGGCTAGGCCTGACTCATTAACAACATCTGGGCCTGGGTCCCTTAAAGAAACTAAGTATTTGCTGCAGGGGCAGCAGGCCAAGGTCTCTGCAAGGGAAACAGCAGCACCATGCTTGCCATCCGGGCACAACGGCACTTTCCCATGGGCGGCTATTCAGGCCGTCCTCTGCTCAGCGAATGACCTGAGGAAGGAGTTGCTGCTGTCCGCAGTGAACTGATACTTGGCCAGTTTCTATTCAGTATCTGTGGTGACAGCTGCTTTCTGGCATTTGCTTTCCTAGCTGTCCTCTGTAGGCAAACTGGCTCAGGCAGCCCCAGCAAATCCCATTATTTGAGATCCCTGGAGAGATTTTCAGTTGATCTTTTTTTTCCTCCCCCAGCAGGTATGCTTAAAACAAGCGGACATAATTAGGGTGGGAGCTTGGTGGGAAACTCAGTGTTCACAGCCAACGTGCTTTTGACCGACCTCCGCACGTCCTTCCCCTGCTGCCTCCTGCAGCCCCCGTGTGCAACATGTGCAAGAGCTTCAAATGACTCCTCTCCGCATTTTCTGTTCCTTTTTCATTTCTGTTTCTCTAAAACTGCTGAGGGAAAAATAAAGAAGTTAGGTTTTTTTAACCATTGCAAACACTTTCCAAACCTGCAACGCAAAGATTCACTTTGACATGATGAGGGCAGCTGAGGCAGGGGGACGTCTCACAAGAAGAGAGGCTGGCAAACCTTAAAATAGTGACACCAGTAGAAAATGCCTCTCACGTCCCCATCCCGGGGACAGCCAGCAAGGCCAGTCTGCTGCTCTCCCAGGTGAGCAGGAAACCTTGTGCTTTCTGGTTTGACTTTTTAAGTCTCTGGCACAGAGAAAAAAGGCGAGCGAGAAGAGGTGGGGGGATCACATGCAGACTGCAAGCGTGCTATTGGCTTTGGAGCTGCGCTGCAGCGAAAAAAATGCCATCAGGTGCCTGTCAGCATCTTAGTAAGGTCCGCAGCATCCTCAGCTGAGTAAAATCTGGGTGTCCTTGCCCTCTACAAATGGGGAAAACTCCCCATCTGAGCACCCCACTCTCCCAACACACCATTCAAGGCAGGAAACTATTTAGGATCAACCAAATAAAGATCCTTTTGCCTGACGTTCACGGCTGGGAGACTGATCCAGACCGATAGCGGGCTTTTCTTTCTGACTGGCCTGTGTACGAAGAGAAACCCCTGCGAAAAGGAGCTAAATCACACCAGTTACCCACTCTGAGCCCCGGTGGGAGAGGAAATGTCTGCAAAACCATGACTTGGCCCATTTTCTCCCCTCTGAAAGAAGGAAGTGAGAATCACCTTTTATTGAGAAGTACTCAGCACCAAGAAAACCCCAGGGGTGACTCAGGCTTTTGGGTGCTCAGCACCCATTATGTACTGAGCTATTCAGCCATGTTGCCTGCTGGGTTTTGCTTGGGAAGTTTCCACAGCAGAGCAGGTGTCTGCAATGGGATTTGCAAGTTTGCACCAAGCTTTCTCTGTGCTTCTCTGAAGCCTGTGCTATAGAACTAGAAGATTTAGCTTTGCTGTGTGGCGGGTCAGCTGCTAACTCCTCTTAAAACTTCCATTGGTGGTGTAATATGGGTGTGTGCCAGGGCTGCTCTCTGCTGCAGGGTGTCCTCTTCTGCTCCTCACCGAGAACATCATGAGATGGTCTTAAGAGTATGAAAATAAATTCTGGCTACAGTGACCTATTAATATCTTAGCCAAACCCTTGGTGTCAAGACATTTGTGAGACGGTGTGGTTTTACCAAAATGTTCCCAAGTGTTGATGAAACCTTTAAGAAACCTTAGACTGGGAGAGGGTCCTCAAGCTGAGTGCTGTCATCAATGAGGTTTACTGATGCAGCTTATTTCCTTACCTTAAGGTGTTTTTTGTATCTTGTCTCTTCTGTTGCCCTGCAGTTTCATTCATGTGTACCCACCTAAGGCAGGGAAGAGAAGAGACCGTCCTGTCCTCTCTTTTTGTCCCTGGCACATGTTCCCTCTCCTTTCCTTTGTGTCCCTTGCAGCAACATGAGCCTGAAAACTTATCTTTTATTGCTTTTCCTTTGCAGGGTGAGTTTCTAGTTGGATCAGGAGCTGATCAGATCTAGTCGGGGTCAGTCTGTCCCTAGACAGGGAAGTGGCAGGAGCCCATGGCCAGGGTGCAAGAGAGAGCAGGGCAGCCCCTTCCAGCATCAGTTCAGGCATATACTTTCACTCTGAACATCACTGTGGACCCACAGAAACCTGATTTAGCCCTGTCCAGACAGACATACATTCATCCTATTCTGAAACACCTTTCAGGTTTGAGATTCCCCAGCCACTGGCTGAAAGACTGGAGCTCACTGCTGTGCATGACTGCTGCTACTTTGCTTGACCACCAGTTTTTTTAATTCTTCCTGGAGCTCAGCCGCTGTTTGCAGAACAGCAGATGGTGGCTTCTGACAGTCCCCTAGCAGTCATGCTGTAGCCTTGTCGGTCTGCTTACAAAAGGAAGGTAATACTTCTGCCTGGAAACCTTGTCTGGCTTGGTGATAACCAAATCCTTGCTACTTAACACACAATATGGGTACCAAGACCTTTGAAGCCTTGACCACAATGTTTCCAACAAAGAAGCTGAAACAAAAGCACCGGAGCAGATAAAGAACAGAGAACCAGTATGTGTCCAGAAGCCAGGGGACTTCACTAGGATGTCCAAAGGGCCAGCCAAGCCCTGTAGCTAGAAGATCTCTGGAAGACCCACCTCTAGCAAACGGCACTGCTGCGCCCTGGCAGCCTGCAAGGATGAGACATGCTTCTCCACCTTGGCAGCTCTGGATGTGGTGGGTCTCATTTGAAGGGCGTGTTGTGGAACGAGAGGTGGTGTGTGACACAGGGCAGGACCGTCCCGGTGTAAAACCCACAGGTCTCAGAGAGGGAGAGAAGGACCAAATCCACCTTGAAGATCACCCACTTTGTGTGGACACCTGTAGGAGGAACCACCACAACATGACGGTCTTTGAGTGCAGCAAGAGAACAACTTGACCTGCTGGTAGGGAGGCTGTCATGGGACCAGCTGTTCAGAGCAAGCTAGGGCAAGCTAATGGGGAAACCTAGACGCTTTTGCTAGACATCACTATAAATTCCGCTTATCTTCTGATTGCCCCAGGCAGCATCAGAAAAACCAAATAAGAGCAAAACTTGTTTGTTTTCTAAGCTTCCCTGTGAAATAGGAGCAGCTCAAACCTGATAATCCTCATTTTTATGGAAAAACAGTTTCCAAATCTCTCAGGGTTAATTAACTCTCATTTGCAGATCTGTTAGCAAGGACAGAATATGGCTCTGAACTTTGTCCAACTGAAGGAGCACAGAGAGAGATCAGCCACAGCTGAACAACAAAAAATTACAACCTGAGGGGAAGCAGCTGTTGGGTAAGTTTTAAAGGGCAGCTGCAGTGTGGCCTAATGAAGGAAGTTGGGAATGGGGGGATTTATTCCCCCCCCCCCCCATCAGGGTGGTGTCAGGCTCCTGAGGTGTTCTGGGTCAGTTTCTCTCTCTGTCCTTCCACAAGTGGTGGATTTAACCCAGTGTGTTAAGCCAGGAATGACATTTGCTGTTCTTTACAGGCTGGTTTCTTGCATTTTTCTCTGCTCTGTGGGCTCAGCCATGCTTTTGTTCTGCAGCTGGCTGGATCCCAGTGCCCAGGGTTGAGAGCTAACTCCTATGCCTCTCTGCCCCTCCTTGGGGAAGGATAAGAGGAGTATTGTTTCTTCTCTGGCATTCACCACAGCAAACAAAGCTCAGCAGAATGGTAAGTTTTGATCTAGCTATTTCCTGGGTGTAGCTGAGCTTGCGTGGGCATGTGATGCTGACTTTTCTCAGGTCCGTGATTTACAAATTGAGGGGTAAAATAAGCTTTTATTGAAGCACTTCAGTTCTGGGAAGAGGTGAAGAGCAAGTCTCAAAGACACACATTAGGTGATAGTCACGGAAATTGTGATTGCCATGGAAAACTGGGCTGCAGGCTGGCAATACTTCATTAGTCACAGCACTGCCTATGCAATCCATAAAACACCTCTATCACCCTGTGCTTGCTCTTTTGAGGAGATGCTCGAATGTTTCCCCAGCTGCTGTTCAGTGAATGGTGGGAAGGACACAGAGGGGGAGGTTGCTAGCAGGGAAAGGTGCTGCTGAATTCTAGTGTGAAATCCAAAGGTGTTGAATTCTAGCTGTCTGCCCTACTTGTGCTGCAAGTAGGCTGGCTTTTTCTCCTGGTGTGGAGCATGCTTTCACTCTGTGGAACTAGAAGGTGAAGAAACAGTAAAAGAGGCTCAGGAAGTTTGACATGGGGCGTCTCTGTCGGACTCGGAGCAAGCAAGGGATGAACACTGCAGTGGGCAACTTGTTCCCAATCATTTACATCCCAGACTTAGCTGGGACAATGGAAGAGGGAGATTGAGTCTCTGACTGTGTCTTTAGCCTTTTGTACAAACGGGAAGAGGGCAACTATTCAGATGCCCACGACTCTGGGTGCGGGTTGTGTGCCACGGGTGACTGTAAGATGATGAAAGACCTTGCAGTGAAAGCCACAGTAGCTGGACTCACCACTTCCCCCACTGTGTCCTTGTGACTTTGATTAATCCAAACTCGTGGCAGTTTTGGCCAGTGGTTAGCTGCTGTTGCAGACTTCATTGAAATCCACTGCCTGCCGTAAATGTCCTTGACTGTGAGCGCACAGCTGAGGTGAGCTCCCATGTGAAGAGGTGCTGCCTGATGCCTCCCGAGTCTGTGACCCAGAAAAGGGATTGCAGACTTTGGAACAGTTTTGTACCTTCTTCCCCAAATAATATGTTTCCTTCAGTGCCTTCCCTTCTGCTTTGGATAATGAGGGAAGAGAAAGCAAGTATCTCAACAGCAGAGGAAATTGTATGAAGAAAGTCTAGGGGACGGGTGTCTTCTCAGTCTGGTTTCTTGCAGGAGCCTTTGTAGCTTTTTGTCCCCTGCCAACTCTTATTTTTTCTGCAAAGCCTATACTACTTTGTGTTTTTTCTTAAAGCCATGGCTCCTGGAGTCCCGTGATTAGATAATCACTTCTGTGTGAGCTGAACTGAGTCAAAGCAGATTTTCCGTCTGCTGTGAAAGGGCTGGATTGAAATAGTCTGCACTGCTGAAAAAGCCCTTAGAGCTTCTGAGTGTAATCCTTGAAAACCTGCAAAGCAGAAAGCAAATAAAAGGAACTCAGCCCCGTATTTTGTAAAAGCTTTTGGGTTTTGGCAGGCAAGTTTTGCCCATTTCTGGCTGGCAGTGCTAAAAGCAAGGTGGTGGCATTTGCAGCTGCCGATCCTGTGTTGAGAGCCGAGCCCAAAGGCAATGGACAGGTAAAGGAGGAGGAGGTGAAGGATGAGGATGGGGAATATGTTGCCTTTTACCTTGGAGTGAATCCATGGAAAAGAGGAATATCGGACTTTGCTCTGTGACACCTGAGCAATGGTCATTTTTATTCCCCAAGGACAGAGCCATGCGGCAGTAACGCTTGCTCTGCCCGAGGGCTCTGTGAAAGGAAGATATTCCCCACTCCACACCTAAAATTACAGTGAAAGAGAGACCCTACACACATGGGGTCCCTGCCCGTGCACTTACTATCCCCGTCCGAGTTAACGGCAAGGCCTGGCTGTGCCGTTTATTTGCTTTGGAAAGTGCACACCCTGCTTGGTAGCCTACTCTCCAGGGCGCATGCAAAGCTCCCTGCGAGTACCTCCTTTGGGAAGCTGACAGAGCGGTGGTCTTTGGTCATGTGCCCCAACACCACCCTGCCGATGCCCCAGCAGCCTGCCAGGGTGTGTGCGAGGGGGTGTCAGCCAGGGCTGGGTGTGGTGATTTTTTCCCCTTAGGCTTTGAAGGGCCAAACTAAATACGTGCTTACTTTTGCAATGCCACCCTTTGAGAGAGGCCAGCTCTTAGAAATGGGCTGGGATGGTTTTTAAAAGGCTGGGATTTTTTTCTTTTTTTTTGATAGAGGTGATGCACTAAAAGCACCTTCTGGAAAGTGGCTCTTCTGTGGGATAGATGAGCCTGCAAAGACCTGGCTGCTCTAGAAAACAATGGTGAGCTTGAACACAACAGCACAATGTGACTGAGGGAGGGAGAGCAGTGATAGGCAGGAATAGGTAAGGGCACTCTTCTGTTCATCCCTCTCTTTTACTGCAGAAATCCTAAAAAAGTATCAAGCCTTCTCTTGGAGTTCAAGTCTTCTTCTTATTGGAGAGGATCTTAGCTCCCAGTAAGCAGCCTGAGTCATCTGCTTTGAATCTTTATAGACAAGCTAGGAAAGAAAAGGGGGTGCGCTTCCTGGGGGCTGCTTTTTCTCTGTTGTGGTTTGAATGGGAACCAAAGGTGTCCTAAAATCCTCCTCCTCTTCTGTTTGGTCGGACTTATTTTCTGGGGATTCTGATATATATTTTTAAATCCATTGTTCATTTGCCTTTATTATCTTCTTGGGTAACCTAGACGTATATTTCTAATGTTTGGTTTTGTTGGTTTTTTTTGGGGGGGGGGGGGAAGTAGGATTTACAGGAAAACATATGACTTAATTCTTCTTTCCATTTATAAAAAGAAAGCTGTTTCTCCTTCAAAAGTTGTGGCAGAGCTTTGGCTGCATTCTTACCGCTTACAACCCTGAAAAGGTGACACAATGAGAGCAGGAATGGGATTCTGCATCTTTGTGCATATCCTTTAAGGCACGGCTTTATGAGGTGATGCTGCACTGTTGATTCCTCTGTATTTAGGAGGAATCACCTGCTTTTCTGGCGACTCTGTTTTTGTTCCAGGTCTTGTTAGCGCTGGTCAGAAATCCTGGTTCACGAGGGCAAAGCATTTATGGCTGCTGACTCTCTGTGTTGATCTACTTGGTTCGAAGTAACAGTTGCCCTGGGATATGGTCTGCCTTGGAACAGGGGTCTAATGCCAGTAAGTAGTACCTAAAATGCTGAGGAAACCTTGAAATAAAACGCAGCTTGTAACTAAAACATAAAACTTGTGACAGCTGACAAAGGAAATACTGAAATGAGAATTAGCTGCAGTGATTGGAAGCTTTATGTTATGCTTTGCTTGGAAAACGCAGTGCACTTGATGTAACCCCTTTTGATAATTAAGTTGTGCCTGCGCTGAACATGGGAAGGAGCGTGGCCCGTGATCGTGCCAGCGTTAATTGAGAGCTCTGCTGCGCCGCAGCTGCCAAAAGGGGATGGTCCTCAACTGCTTTCCCCCCACGCTGCCACAAGCGTTCAAACAGCGAACCGGATCCAGGGAGAGGAATGGATGGCTCCTGAAGCCGGATCCGTCGCTGGGCTGGGCAGAGAGTGCGGCTGTTTGTGCTGATGTGAGGGGCTGAGAGGCCGGAGAAGTGTGGGGTTGCTGCTGTCTCACTCCCACAGCCCGCCTGGCTCATGGTGTGGTGCTCTCTGCACCCTGCGCTGATTCAGGCCGCAAATCCAGTAAAGAACCATCTGCTTCTGTGAGTCAGGGTTTTTTTTTTTTTTCTGTGTTAGGGAGCTGAACAAGCCTGGCAGAGGGGCTGATGAGGAGGAAGGGGACACGCTGCTGCCCCACCTGTCCTGTCCACTCCCGGTCTTGTTGAGCTGCAGCTTTGCCCTCGGATGCAGTCCCTGCAGCATCGCTTTCCCATTTGGAAAATGCTCTTACGGTTTCTGCTCTGAGAAGTACGTCAGAGCGGGAGCTATTTCTCTGCAGCCTGTTAGTGGCAAGGAAGGGGGTGTGCGGTGGGGAGTCTGTCTCTAGTCCAGCCAGGACCCGCAAGCCAAACCATTTGGTGAGTCACAGGGAGGCTGCTCTTGCTTGGGCTGGAACAAACTTCACATGTGTCCATGGCTCTTCCCGAGGCTGCCAGGCAGTAATTTGTGGCTGGCTTTGCTTCCTCTCTGATGGCTTGCTGCAGTCTGAATGGAAATGCAAAATGGTCCAAAAGCCAGGATGCTGCAGAAAATGCCTCTATGTTTTTTATTTTAATTTTTTTTTTTTGCAATGAGAGCTCTTCTCCCACAGAGCTGGCTGTGGCAGGCTGCAAAACCAGAGCCTGCAGGGGCCTCTGGCTGGCCTCCCAAGATTGCCAAACAGAGATGCCTCATGTGCACGGCTCATGCAAAGCGGAGAATTGGGTGTGAGGAGGGTGAGGCGACAGTGGAAGGAATTTATGTGCCGTAGGCATGACAAAACCAAGCATTGGGCTTTCTGGAGCCAGCTGGTCTCCAGTGCCAGCCCAGTCCAACTGGTTGGTAGGGGAGGCAGCGCTCCTGGACGCCAGCCCCTGGAAAGTGAGTCATGTGTTTTGCTGCAGGGGAGTCCCTTGCTCGGCGGGCCGCAGCTTTCCAGACTGAGGAAGGATGGGCTCTTCCAACTCACTTGCTCTATGCAGAGCACGCACCTCCCAGAAAATGGGGCTAAAAATCAAGTTTAGGCCGGGAAGGCCCCCTTCTCTCCCAGTCACAGCAAAATGACTCAGCTGTATGTGACTACGGACAACCCATGTTCCTTCCTGAGAAGCCTCATCTGACACCATATCTGCAAGGTCTATCTTCAGGAAAAAAACCAAGTCTGAGCAGAAGCACAGCAAAAGTAGAAGGTGGCAGTAGAAAGGAGGCAGACAGCAGATTGCTGCAGTTCACACCCTCTGTGCAAGGTCTCTCATCATGCAGTTGGTCCTCATGTCTGAGAGCTGGACCTGGTCTCAACAGGCTGAGCTGCCCTTTGGGGTTTCCCACTCTTGTAAACAGTCCCATCATTGATGGCAGATGGCCAGTGCTTGAGCTCTTGATGCCATTTTCTTTCTTTTAATCCCGTTTTTAAGTGAGAAAACTAGCAGGCAGCATGTCTAAACCAGGAAAGCCATGTCATGGTGACAATCAGGAAGCTGCTGACCAGATATATGCTCTATACTTGAAAGGGAAAAAAAAAGTCCCCAAATCAACTGGGACTGGCAGAGCTCCAGGGAAGCCTGAGCCAGCATGGGTGGTCTTTGTGCCTGAAATGAGAACAGATTGGGGGTGGCATCCGCTAGCTCAATGCTAGTCCTTCCTTACCCCTTGTCCTTCAGTTCCCAGAAGAAAAACACCCTGCCTGCTGAAATAGCTCTCCTGTTCCAGACAGTCTTATTTAACCCTGCTTTTAAATATTCCTCACAAAGCTGTTCTGGGGGGTTTATTTTTGTGTTCCTAAGCTAGTAGCTGACTGCCGGTTAGAAAGTCGAGGTGCCTTGTCAACGCTTCGTGTGCAGTCCTGAGATAAGAGAGGCACTCTGAGCCCTGCCTAGGTGAGGTGGCTTTAGCACCAGAGTAAAGGTTGCTTGTTCAGTCTGGCCAAAATTGCTGTTGGGGGTGGCTTTCTGCCTGGTTGATTCAGTCTGGGTGGGTCTGGCTCTAGTTTAGGAATTACCCAAGAGACCTGGCTCCTCATGGGGAGGGATAGCAGAGGTCTGGGAGGCTCTGAATGAAGCTGTGCTGACTGGCAGAGGGCAAAGGCCCTATGTAAGCATAGAGCTCTCCTGCTGTGACTTGCAAAGAAGAGCAAAGTAACAAGCCTCCCACAGTGGCTTCTTAGCTTAGCTTTTAATTTTAAGATGATCTTCATAAGAAGAGGAGAAATGTGCATTACCGTGTTTGGTATAGGCTGGCAAAGTGAAACAGAACAGATCCGCTTCCTCCTAACTGCGAGTAAACCGCAAGTAAATCTTAAAAGTTATCAACAAATCTGGTCCTTGAAAACTAAACACATAGGTAGGGACCTAACATGGTAATACCTTTTAAGCCCTTAGATGAGGGGCATTACCTTCAACATCCTCATGAACTGGGCAGGATAATCTTTACAGATCGTGAGCACTTCAGATGTGATGAGTTTTTGTTAGTTACAGTGAGGCTACAGGGGATACCCAAGCAAAGTTCCCCAGGCTGCGAGAAGCACCGAGCTTACCGGGACCATTCCTCCAGCAACAGAAAGCCCCAAGGATGGGTTTAAAAGAAAGGAGCTTGTCTAGCAGCTCTGTGAGGTCCTGGTGAGCCTGGCTTCTGCCTGTGAGGGACCAGCTCTGGCCCTCAGCTGAGCTGATTTGGTTTGTTCATCCAGGTGGAAAATACTGCATTTTTTTTTCTGGGTTAGTTTGTTGCTCCAGTTGGCTGAATTGGTGCAAGAAATGTGGCAGGATTAAGAGGCTGGGAGGTATCAATTCAGGCTGTCTTCCTTAATTGTACTTTTTATTACTGTTCCTTTGGACCACACAGATACCTAGCTACCCAGTGACAACAGGGAGCAGGAGTCTGCCAGGCACAGCAAGGAAAAACAAGCACACCTCCTAATCCCAGGAAACAAGATGGGAAACCTATGAGGGGGGAAGCTCTGCCGCGGCCCATCTTGCTGGTGTGCACCTCGGTGAGATGCCACCAGCTGAAAGCGAGCGTGGGGGGAGCGATGGGGGCCCTCTTCCCTGTGGTGCGCCCACCGCCTCGCAGGCACTGCCTGTGGAGGGCCTAGGGCCGGCGCTGCGCAAATCGCCTTTTGCGGCTTGTGGGGCCTTTCCTCCACCCAGGCAGGGCCGTTTCGAGCGGCAGGGGCTCGCACCCCCTGCCCAGAGGAGCCCAGCGAACCACGACTCTGGCTTTTGACACGCCCGCCGCCTCGGCTTGACCCGACAGCCACCGCCGCCATTTCGAGCCCTCCTGAGGACCCGCGGCGGCGCCAGACGAAGCATGCGCGGGAAGGGCGGGGGGGTTGAGAGGCGTGAGGAGCTCGCCCCCTCCCCCGGAGCATGCGCAGCAGCCGGGTCCGGGGGGCGGTGCAGTGGGCGAGCATGCGCAGTGTCTCCTGGCGCAGCCTTTATATAGGGGTTGGGGGGGCGGCGGCGGCGCCGCATTGCAGGCGGGCGCGGGGAAGATGGCGCGGTGTCTTCTCTGCCTCCTCGGGCTCCTAGCGGCCGGTAAGCGGCCCCGCCGGCCCGGCCTTCCTCCGCCTCCTGCTCCCCTTCTCCCTCACGCTTAGTCCCGGCGGTCTAGGGGCGGTGTTCCCTCACCACCGGGGGCCTGCCCGGGCGGGAGCGGGCTGAGGGCGGCCGGCGCTGTGAGGGGACGGGGGGCGGGGGAGGCCGGGCCTAAAGCTGTTTCTCTTCTCTTCTCCCAGCAGGACCAGCCGGGCTCGGCTGCCGAAAGCGCAGGGAGAGGAGGCAGCGATAAGGGAGGGTGGCGGGCGGGGTAAGCCTGCTGCCGGGGTGACGCAGCCCGGTGTGGGGCCTAACGGTCCCGCCAGTACCGCCTGGGGAGGGGGGATTTCAAGGGCTCCTTCGGGGTGGCTGTGGTGGAAAAGCTGTATTTAGGGCGGGAGTCACTCAAGAATAGCGATCAGGTAAACGCAGGGATAAGTTCCCGTCAGAAACCAGCCTTTCGCACTGCTGGAAATGACTTCCCAATGACACTGTTGGTAGCATTGGATAAGTTTGTATCCATATCTGACACTAATTGGGCAACTATATCACCTCATAGAGCCAAATAAGAGCAATTGGTAGAAACTGTTTTTCTGCCAGCAGCTCTGCTTATCTCTGGCACTTCAGGGATAGATGGGTGTTAATCCTCTTTCAGATGGCAAGAGGTAGTCTTTTCTGTTGTATGCTTTTAGCAGACTCATTTCATTAGGGTCTCCTGCTCTACGTGGAAAATTCCACTAATGTGCTGCTTACTGCCTTGTTGCTTGTTGTTGCTAAGGTGAAAGATGGTAGTGGTGGTGGAAATAACATATTCTGTCTTTAGCATTAGGACTAGAGTTTAGAAATGATTCATAGACTGACTGGAGGGGTAATATACCTTCAGGTTGTGGTATGGAATGGTTAGAAACCTCGAAGGTCTAATACAGTGATGCACACAGTTTTCTGGAAAATTTTCCTTTAAATAAGACAATTTTAAACCTAGAGCTTATTTGCTGACGAGTTTAACCTGCAGCATTTCACAAGTCACCTAAAAAAAAGCCTGACCAGCTGTTTAAAAGCCATGGGAATAACCAACTGGCAGACTACAGTAAATTCTGCATTTGAGATCGTGCGTTGTTGTACACTGGTCTAGTACTTAAGTGAAGTCTTCGTATGCTGATATGTGGACAATTTAATGGAGAATCTCGGACTTTTCAGACTGGAAACAAGAAAGCAAATGTCAGCTTTTGCTCTGCATGTTTGTCTGCTTTAATAATACGATTTTTGTGTCTGCTCTGCACTCAATTAACTACCATCAATTATCATTTCTGTTGGGACAGTTTCCGAATCACTAAAATCATTGTAGTTTCTTGTGCTTTAAAAGTGAAAAGGATTTGCCTTGAAGTACCCACCAGGTTTCCAATTAGGGTATTTAGGGAAATTGTAATGAGAAACCAGTTCAGCAATGAGAGTTAGCTTAGTCTACCTGTTAAAGGCATGCGTATGCAACTGAGCATAGCAGAAGACTTGTTAGTCCTGTTTTTCTTTAGGAAGTCACTGTTTTAACACAAATAAACAGCTGTCTTCTTTCACCAGGGTTCTGTTATGAATACTAATTGACTCACCTATGATAGTATTGTGCAGATTTTGCTGAAGATCTTGCTGTGACAACCTGAAACACCGTTTTTGTCTACTAAGCTAACTAATTAGCTGTATCAAAATCTAGCCACCCTCGGCGTATCCTAATGGAGTTACTTGGCTGGCTTACAGCGTGGCTGGTAGGCCATGAGGGTTTTTGGTTGACCTACTTACAGTGTGTCTGTGCATCTTCCCTTTAAGGGAGACATGATGGAATTGAAGCAGGATGTACAGGACTCGGGATCTCTGGACTACTGATATGCTTGTCTTTGAGACCAGGAAAGGAGGAAGGCTGGGTGCACAGTTAAAACAGAAGTCAGTTTCTCCTCAGCCAAAATTTTTTTTTTTCCTCTTTGTAAAATAAAAGTTAAGCTGGGGGTGGAAAGTAAAAAGTTCAAGCACGTGATTATTTCACCCCCACTAAAATAGTAGTAGACTTAATTTCTTTCCTTCCACAATCTCAAACTAATGTATAATTCCTCTAGCAAGCACTGGTCAGAACATCTGGGGACAGGAAAATTGAAGGCTGGGTTGGTCTGACTTGAATTTTCTGGAGGATGTGGAAAAAGCAGATAACTGAACTTGGACTATGTTCTGTAGTTTGCAGGCTTGCTCTGGTTGGGAATGTGGTCTCTAACAAAAAAGCTAGGCTGGTGCAGCCCACTACTGTAGATTAAATTAGGTAAACAGTGGAAGGTGTCTTATATCTAAAAAAAAATGTCCCTATTTTCTTAGAGGAATAACAGGGAGTGCTGTGGGTACGAGCCACCTTACGACCGTCAGATAATGCAGCAGTGCTTCAGCAGTGCACCAGTCATGTGGCTTGTCTAAACCTGCCCTTGCACAACCTCCTCCTTGTTTGCAGAAGGGGTATAAATAGAGTTCTTGGTTGTGTCTGGAGGAGCTGCGCAAGCTGTTCTGCCTGGTCATGGTCGCGCTCGGCAGTATGTGTGATTGCATCTGCAGAGCTTCTGAAGTCTTATGCGGTCTTTTTACAATCTCAGTCTGTGCTATTCAGCGTACCACAAAGAAGCAGTTCCGGGGATCTCTGAAAACTGATACGATGTAGAGGGTGGAACAAGAGAGTAGGAGCTTGTCAGCAAAACTGAACTGTGTCTGCATCAGGTGACAGTGATGTCAGCTGGGACTCTGGGAGGTTGGACTGTACTGTTTTGGGGAGGGTTTTCTGGTGTAACATGCAGGATGATTTTTACTTTCTGTCTGGGGGGAAGCAGCACCAGTCACTGCTGGCTGCCAGGGGGGTTTTGTTTCAATGTCTTGTGTGGGTCTGATTTTTCAAAGCAGGTTTGGGGCAACGCGTTAGAACTATATGACAAAAAAAGGGTTTGCGTTTGTTTTTAGTTAAGGATTTACTCGCAGTCCATTTTACCTTTTTTTTTTTAATTTATGTACCAGCTTTTGTATGCAATTAATTTGCTGTTATTAAGATATCCGAGTTCCTACTACAAGTTAAAAGGGGTACTTCTATGGTCTTTGAAGTGTGTGTGTGTATTTTGAGGCAAGGCTTGTCTGTGTATTTGGTCACAGAGCAGTGTTTAATTTCAGATATCAGTATTTTTCTTCCTCTTGGAGTGGGGAGTCCCATGTTTACACTGTTTACCCTGACTAGTTTTTAAACTTTGTTCGCTACTTCTGAAAAAGTCTACATATGGAGGGATTTTCTTGGAGATGCTAAGTAAATGAACCTTGCAATGAGATTTCAAGGCTTGTTTTTTCCAAACCTAACAGTTTAAAAACCTTTGACTATGTTCACATTGAGATGCAAGCTATTAGTATGCAGAGATTAGGGGTTAACACTTTCTTCTTTCCTGCTATCAGCTGCTTCATCACTGTACTCCTGGGTAGGTTATTCTTTCACCTTGTGCGCTATGGTTTGCCTTTTCTAAGCTCTCCCATTGATAACTGTTGTCCTCCCTGAAGCTGCTCTTTCAAATGTCCCTTTTCATCCCTCTGGCATGCTTTTGCTGGGCAGCTGCAGGGGTCTGATGCCTTCCCTTTCCCTAAGGGAGCTTCCTGTTGAGTTGTCTTCCATGTCTGGCACTCATTCTGCATTAAAGCTCTTCTCTGGCAGCAGTGTGAAAAAGAGCATTGCTGCTGAGACTCTTCTGTTTCTTCCTGGCGGTGTCTTGAACTGCCCTTCTCTTTTCTGAAGTTTTTAGATGCCTCTGGACTTCACCTGTGCTTTGCTGGGACTGCGGTGTGACCTGTGACCAGGAACTTTGTCTTCCTGACGGACTTGGCTGTGTGCATAACCAGCAGACTTTTCTGTTCTTTGTGGTGTGAATATATTTACCTGGTGAAAGGATGATGTTAAATACAGAATTTCTGCAGAGACCTGCATGAAATCTGTCATGTCCCTGTCCCTGTGTCTGCCCCCACCCCAAACAAACAAAAACCCAACCCCAAAACAAAACCAGAAGGAATGGAGATGGAAAAGTATGTTTAAAACATTTAGGCGTATTTCTGCAGGGATATGCTGCAGGGAAAGATGCTTCTCATAACTTTTTGGGAATATCTTAACATACTGTATGGGACCACTTACTCCTGATGACTACCAGATGTTCCTGAACATCCAAATATCTCTTCTAGTTTCTGTCATAGAAAGATCTCAGGCAGAAGTTGGGGCTTGCTTGGCAACCTGGTAGCAACCTCTGGCCAATGTGGAAATTACTCTCTTGCAACCTTTGTAGTAACTGGGACAATTTACTGGGGCAGTAGAGCTGATTTTACTGTCTCGGCTCATCCTGTTCTCTCCTATCTTTAACTTTATTGTGATTGCTTGTATGTACACAAACTGCTTCCCTTACCGTGCTTGTCTTTTGATGAGGGAAGCAAGGGAGCATCTGAGGTAAGAACAATATTTTGCAGCAGAGGTAGCGCACCAAAATGAGAATGCGTTCCTCATTTTGAGGAAGAGCCCAATCATACGGTGTTAACTCAAAACTCATTTCTTGTGAATTGCGTTAGTTACAAATGTTTCAAGCTTCCTGAACAGGAAGACTGATTTTTAGGCAGCATCTGGAATGCTGGTAACAGCTAGCCAGACTTCATCCATTTCTTCTGCAAATTGCATGTAATCTCTCAAATACCGTGGTGATTTTACTACCTTATTAATCCAGAGGCATAGTAGACCTTCGGCATGAGTTACTAGCGTGTGATGCGGTTACAACTTTTTGAAATTTTATTTTAACTGACCGGAGAGGCTGTGGAGTATCGAGCCCTTCAGATAACTTCAGGTTGAGGTCACTCCTTGACTTGTTGACACTTTGTAAGATTTGGTGAGGAGAAGTTGATCCCTCTTGACTTTTTTAACTTAAACACACTTTGCTTTTGCAGTTCTCGAAAGAAATGGGGGAAAGACAGTAACTAACTGAGCACAGAATGGCAGAGACTGATGCATTCACTTGGTCTGTGGGCATTTCTGGGAGATAATGGTCTTTTTTTTTTAACATTGCCAAATGGGACAGCCTGGGAAGGAGCATCCCTCCTGATGAATATGTTAATATACTCAGAACAAATTAGACTGTCATAAAGGTGTAAGAGTTGACAGCACCCCAAGTTATCTTCCACATTTGACTTCAACCCAATAAAGTGACCAGCAGCTCAGCGCTTTTCTTTTCTTGCCAACTGTAGGTTAATTTGTCCATAAAAATGCTGCTCGCACCAAGGTTTTCCTAGCAGTTTGGTTTGGAGGAGGCTTGAATTTCATTGTGTTCTGGGTGATAGTTTTCTGATTTATCCTCTGGCTCTTTAGAGAATCTGGTCTGGCCCATATAGAATCCCTGTTCATAGAAGCTTATGTAAGGTGTTAACTTTTAAGCACAATCAGGAAAGTCTCGTTAGTAGATTCAGTACAGCTTTGGAGGAGGTTGCTTAGGATGTTTTTCTGAGAATCTCGGAAAGAAATTCAGGCTGTCTTTCCCTGGAAGAAGAATAACATAAATGCTTGGGGGAAGGGAAGGTTATTCTCAGGAAAGGTAATTACCTAGCAATTTTCCAGCAGCTGTCTTTGCAGAATGGTAATCCAGCCATTATAAGCTTCCTTTTAGGTTCCTGTTTCCTGAAGAGGAGTGAAGAACTGAACTGTGCTTTCATGCACATGGCTCTGTAAGCTTTCTAAGTAGAAAAGGCGGTATTGTCCGAGGGGGCTGTCACCTCTACTTCCCTAACTTCTGACCGTATGTTAGTGTTTCCATTCCAGATGCCTAGTGTTGAGGAAGGAGGTGATAGTTAGCATTTGCTGCTTTGAAGAAGTGTCTGGGAGTAATGCACCCTTGAAGTAAGTAGGATAGTACCACTGTGGGAGTGATTGCAGGTTTCCCTTTATCTTCACAGCCTTTAAACTGTTTTTTGTGTGAATTCCTGGCAGAGCCCCATGCAATGTTGCAATAGCTGTCACTTGTCAGGACTGTGTTACTGGTGTTCTGGCAGTGTTACGCTGCTGACCTGGGCCTCAAAGAAGAGGTTTCTCCTTCCTTTTCTGCTGTTACCCATCAGCTTTTGGAGTGTTTTGATTATGTTGTTGGGCTTCGGGCTGTGTTTCTGAGGCAATGCTTGTTCTGGGAGATGTCTTTTCTTGTCTGTCAGACATGAGCATCAGAGAGGTCAGAGTGGGTATGAATCTCTTCTTTTTTAAAATTTTGTTTTGAGAAGCTGCGAGTGTATGCAAGGATCCAAGGGTGCCTGTGGGCTGTCAGCTTGGCTAGAAGCCCAAAAGCTGAAGTCTTTCACATCTGAAACACATACCCTTTATACGTGGGTTGCATTTCTATGCCCCCTTCTCCTTCCTCCTCTGTTTTCTTTCACTGTTTAATTTAGGAAAGACTTGGTGGAGCAAAGACCATTCCTTCTAAAATTGGAGAGACCACATCTGAAGCAGTTCAAGGAAGGAGGAACCAGTGAAGAGGACAAGTAAAGAAACACCCTGGCCTTGCCAGATAAATGTGTTTGTCCTCTAAAAATAGTGGCGCGTAAGAACTTCGGCGAAGGGGGGCAGGTTTGGGTGGGTGTGACGCATGACTGTTGAGAGCTAATCTACAGAGAAAGGAGAAGCCTGTTTAAAAATGGATGACCTTAGATGAAGAACAATATATAAAATAAAGGGATGCCAGAGATAACTAAGAAGGTAATCCCATTGGGTTTATCCAGCAAGCATTAAGAGTTGTGTGAGGTAACTGATAGTGCTTTGTTTTCTCTTGGGTTGCTGCTGTGCTGGGTGAAATACCACATTAAGGTGTCACTCTTCTTGCAGCAGGGGCTATTTTGAGGGAACAGGCAAGATAACTGTTAAGACTCAAAGCTGTTTGTTCTGTTGTGAAACAGCACAATGTCTTAACACATTTCACTGACATATTTGCTTTTGTTGTAACGTAATATATGAGGAAAAAAATGCTGTTTCATAATTAAATAGGAGAACAAACTAGAGGGAAAAAGTAGTGGGAACAGTAAAGCATTTTAGGCTATTCTTCTGTGAATCTGCAAGATACTAGTTTTTTAGTTTTGTTTCTGTTTTTCCTAGGACATTCAGAAAGGGAGGGTGGATACTGTTGCAATGAAGGTGCATCCTTTCATATTAGACATTGAGTTATGTAATAAAAATATTTCGACATAATACAGAATAAACTAATACAAGCTTAACAATATTTAAAGTCACTGTGGAAGATGGAAGAAAAGCAGCCATGCATAGTGTGCGTTGTCTTTGTTCTATAGCTGCTTTCTAAAATGTGCCAGTGGTATATGGACCTAACAAACAAGCTTGCCCAGTCACCATTTGACCAGAAAGATCTGTACTGAAAGCGTCAAATGTAGAGTTGTCTTCTCAGAAGGAAAGAAATTCCCCAGTGTCCTTTGTAACTGAAAGGACACTGTTCCTCCATTTTCTGTTTTCTGTAGATAAATGTTCACCCTCATGGCATAGCTGAGTCAGGTTTCCTGAATCTGTTGGCTTTTTTGACAGAAAAGTTATGTGGGTATATTGGCATTTCATCTTGCTCTGATGTTGTGCGGGAGTGAGGACTTTAAATAATACCAATGTGGAGGTGTTTGGGGGGGCTTGCTTGACTCTGAAAACCAGTTTTCAGTGTTCACTGGCCTGTGAACAGTTTAATGCCTCTCATTCTTCACTGTCCCTGCTGGTCTCAAGCTCTTCTGAGATTTTGTGGCTTTGGTCTTCTGTAGAGGGAGGATTGCAGATAACATTAGTGTTCTTATTCTAAGATCCGAAGTGACTGTGTGCCCAGTGGCAGTGCTTTGAACAAATATGGCTGTGTACGCCTCTTCTGAGAAATTACTCTTTTCTTCTTCCAGACTGGTGAGATGTGATGCAGGGAAGCAGTGCAATCAGAGGCATGGAATAGTTGACATATTGTCAAAAATCAATCTAATTTTAAGACTCTTTTTTCTAAACAGAATTACCTGCAACCTACACTCTGCTCATCTCAAAAGGTTTCAGGCTACTGCCTTGCTCTTTGGTTTTCTTTTGCCTCAGTGTTGTAACCTGACAAAACCCTGCTGCCTTGCCAGTACCGCTGGCTGTGTCCTGGCAAGTCAGAGCATTAGTGACTGACTCTGTGTAAGCATCTGTTTGATACAGAAGCCATAGAGCAGGGAATTTGTTAAAGATGTACAGCCAAAAAAGCTGATAAGCGTACATCTGAAGCATAGTATTTACTTTGTCATGCACTTTTAATGACCTGGTCAGAGGCAGAAGGAACAAGACTAGCTGTTAGACATTCTGCCGAAACTGGGTATAGATCTCAAAAATCATACGGTGACAGATCTTTAAAGTAAAAAGCCACACAATACCTGGAAGTTCATTAAGAGCCAGATCAAACCAGTGCAAGTTGCAGCATTAATTCCTCAGTTTGGGTTTTAAATGGCCTCTTGGATCGAGAGTTTGAGAAACTGCTTGAAATAACTATTGTTGTAGTTTCATAGTTTAGTTTTACGGTATGTTTCAAACAGGGGAGGGAGGCTCATTTTCTTTTGTTTTACAGATCTGAAGGCATAGGTTAAAAGCTATCCTTGTAAATAGTTGGAAGCCCTTCATTCCACTGTTTAAAGTCAAGATCTTGCTTGACTTCAGCTAGAGCTTGACTCTGCCTTGCAGAGCCTTCCTACCACTGTTCAGTACCAGTATCTGAAAAGGAAGAGTAACTCTTTTGCTCAACCAAGTGTATACTTTGTTATTGTCATCCTGCCAGAGCTGACAACTATTTGGCTGACCGGTCTGACTGATACTTAACTATGCTTAGTGCTTCCAGATCAATAATGCTGTAAATTAAAATAGGCCATCTGTAAATACTTTGCTAACCATACATTATTAGGAGGTTTGAAGTCTTATTCCTAGGTCTTGTAAGCAGTCCTAGTGTGCTGTCTTGCTGAAGAGTAATATGCAATCTAGGGTTTTTGCTGAGAGAAAGGATGGCAAACTTCAAGCTCTTGTGTAGAAAATCAAGCATGCAAAGCACATTTTTTTCTTAAAATAAGTGGGTCATCTCTGTGAAATCCAGTGTAAACAGGCTTTATAAATCAATAGCTGAGAAGGCTGTGGAATGCCACCTATAAAGCAGTATTTGTCTGTCTCTGTTTGATGTGTAGTGGCTATGTACCTAGCAAATGCCCTGGTAATTTAGCCGTTAAGTTGTTCCTCTAATTGCTTAGAACTGAGATGTGAGAATGGAAAAGTCATTGTTCATCTGTCATAACCTTACTAGGAGCTTCGTAGAAATCAAACAGCTTAATTCCTGCTTCTTGGTTGACAATGTAATTTTACAGCATTTTGTGATGTGTAAACAGCATTGATGTGGACATAACACCATCTATACAGCTAATAGGTTTGAATGGGCATTTTTTTTTTCCTAGAACCTTGACAGCAGTGCCTTGTAGGCTTAGACCATGGCAGATTTCCTTGGAGCCTGTCTGCTGTGGGATTTTAGGATTTGTTTCTTCATAGGTTAGTGCAATGTATGAGATTGCTGAAGAAACTGAGCCTGCGGACAGATAGGATGGTTTTAGAAAACTGGGAGAAGTTGGATGTACAGTCCAGACAGCACAGTTAAGGAAAAAAAAAGCTTGGAAAGTCAGCTAAAAGATGCAGTTGATTAATTTGTCCTATTACTGACTAATAGTACAGATCTTTTACATTTCTTTAGGAAGACTGTCCAGAAATGGTATTCTGTATTCTACTTTATAGGTTGCAGGGCAGTTCCATGTAGGGTGGGAGGTGATGTCCAGACAAGGACTTGTACTTTTTTTCACCCCCACAAGTTTTTCTGTACACAGTTGAAGAACTGACCAAGAGGAAACAAAGTCTAAACAGATTTAATGGGTTTAAAAACTGCATGGTAGAACATGTCTCACATTGTTTTCCATCCCTCTTTTGCTTTGACTTTCTTGAAACTTTCTGTTTTCAGATCAGTGTTTTGGTCTGCATCTGGCTCTTAAGTCCTCCATGTAATGTGTGTGGTGTTGTGGCTTCTAATCCAGTTAATTTCCTAGTTCTCACAGTTGCTATATGAGAAGAAGGTAGTTCACCTGGGAGGAGGAATGTGGGTAACAATTAACAAGCTAGATGTGACTGCTGGTTCAGGGTTGAAGTGACTGCAAGGACAATAGGACAGGAGAACAGGGAAGGGGGGTTGTAGCTTTGGGAATCAGCTGTCTGAAGTGTAAATGAGAAGTTTCTGTGTTTCAAGTCATCTGCTAGTTCTTGTGTGCTAAGCAAAATGGGGTCTTGTTTTAAAAATTTTTTTTTTTTACAAAAGGTGGATGATGGGAGAACGGACTGCTGAAGTGCTGAGAATCAGGCACTTCAGTAGGGAAGTTCAACTGTTATGGTTTTTGAGTTCTTTGGCTGTGTAATCTGTATTTGGGATTCATTCTTGTGTTTCACGTTAGAAATTGCTGGATTGAAATGTGCTTAAAAATGTTAGTAAACCTAAGTGGTGTACGGGAGAGGTTGTGGTTATACCATACAGCATTAACCTGCTTGCTTTGGAGTGGAAATCATTCAAGTGTGCAAACTGTGAAATTCTTTTTTTGGCAGCTGTGGCAAGCCCTGTTTTGTGGCAGAAGGACTGTGTGAAGGGTCCGGAGGTATGGTGTCAGAGTGTTCGGACAGCATCGCAGTGTGGAGCAGTGAAACACTGCCAGCAGAATGTCTGGAACAAGCCTACTGTAGTAAGTATCAACCACTGAGACTTCTTGCCACCTATAGTTGAGGTGGCTGGTTTCCATATGCTCATGAAGATTTTTTTCAAGCCTCTGATCAGAGTTAAGTGCTACATCTGACCATGCCTTGGTTTCTACGCCTTCATTTGGGTGCTAGGTAAAGGTTGCTTTCTACTTCTCTGCCTTGCACAACTTGTCTGCTGACTTCTGCTGTGACCAGTTGCACAATCACCGAGCAATGTGTGGAATGGAGCTAGTGGATTTCAGACTTGTTCGTCTTTATTAAACCAACTGCTAATTTATAGAGCCTTTTCTTGTTCTTAACTTGAGCAATGCCAGCCTGATAAGCTCATTGCAAAAAAAAAGCTGTGTGTTTCTTTAGGTCTTTCTTGTAAGTTAATCTTCCACAAAAGATGCAGCATGTGCTAAATTATGAAAGCCAGGACAGTAAATAATGGTACAAATGTTACATTTAGTGTGGCTTTTCAAGTTGCATTTGGACTAAATGTGAGTGCTGCTTTACTAGATGTAGCTGTAGTTTGTGGTATTGTTTCACAGTTTTCTAGGAGGAAAAGGCATTTTACTTACAGATGCATTCAGTCCACCTTGGCTATATCTGTGCTGAGGTGTGTTCTGGTTTGTGGAAAAATAGGGGAAGGGAGGAATGTCAGAATGGTAGAGCACAACTGAAATGAGTGAAGCTGCCCTAAAAGTTCCTAGATTTCTAGTACATGTGAACTCTTTGAAGTGTAAGGAAAAAGAGGTTCAGCAGAAGGCTTCTTGGAGCAATATACTTTATAATTCAAGGGAGGTGGGACTAGGTGAAATGAGCAAGTGGTAGCATGCCTGCTTCTTCATACCGTGTTGATTTACTGAAGAAACTGGAGCTGCACATGCTTGGAACAGCCCCACTCTTTATTTAAAAACACCTCTTTCCAGCCCAGTTTCAGCCAGTATTTCTTCCTTAACTTCAGTTCCAAATTGTGCTTGTAACTCGCACACTGTGTTTACAGGTACTTAATTCTGTCTCAAACTCTCTCTACTTCTCTCTCTAGAACAGTATCCCCTGTGACTTGTGTAAGGAACTTGTGACAGTGGCTGGCAAGGTTTTGAAGGATAATGGCACTGAGGTAAGCAAAGTTCCCCTTCTCCTTGCCCCAAAGCACTATTTGATTTCATTGTCTTAACAGGATCACAAGGTGAGGGGGTGAAAGAGTAGCCTGTGTGATGTTTTCCCAACCTAAGCAGCAAATGTTGGAAGGGGCAAGAGTATGTGGGAAAAGGCTTTTAAACAGCCTCTCCTGGTTTAGAGATTAGCAAATTCTGGAGCTTTTCATGCTCTAACGCATCCCTGATTGACTGTAGATGCTTAATAAAATTGTTCTTGTGCCAGTGGGCCATCGATCTTAAAAGGTGAGATACTGCAGTCTCTAGAAGTGGATGATTACAGGAAGCAAACTTCATTTTGTTTGTGGGCATTGCTTCTTTTTCTTTTGTGAACCTGGGAGTACTTTGTATAAACAAATCACTGTCCCACTAGTCTAGAATTTCACTTCCTCTTCCTAAATGTAAATGTTCTATGCTGGCAAGATTGTGCTGTGCAGGCCTTGCAAGCAGCATTTCATGTTTTTACTTTGGCAGGGTCTCATTGAAGGTCCAGGACTGGGGCAAATAGACCTATAATGTAAAATCTCATTCTGGTTTTGCTTGCCAGCTGCCTGGTCCTACCTGAGTCCGAGGGCCTTTTTCTAGGCTTTGTGTTTTGCATTTTGGGAATGGAAAGAGCATTTGAGAGAAAGAGATGTTTTGGTAGTCTTATAGCTCACCTTATCTTTTATAGGATGAGATCCGCTCTTACTTGGAAAAGACGTGTGAGTTTCTTCCTGATCAAGGCCTTGTCTCTGAGTGCAAAGAAATTGTGGATTCCTACCTACCAGTTATCATGGATATGATCAAAGAAGAGCTAGTAAGTAGACAACAATTTGCAACTGTTGTAATAAAAAACTGTGCTCCTCTTGATGCCTGACTTTCTCTTCTACATAAGATTGTGCATATGATCCTTTAATCCTGTATGGATTGCCGATGTTGCAGTTAATGGTGTAAATTTGAAGACTGCTTCCTTGCTGTGAAACGTTTTCCCTTTCTATCATGTTTCAGCTGGGTGACTCTCTATTCTGAATTTCATATAAAAGTGTCGTCAGTCTAGAGCTTTATGTATGTATCTTATCTCCCCTAGGATAAACCTGAAGTTGTATGTAGTGCCCTCTCACTGTGCCAGTCCCTTCAGAAGCACCTTGCAGCAATGAAACTTCAGAAACAACTCCAGTCCAATAAGATACC
Source organism: Sagittarius serpentarius (assembly GCA_034782735.1). Lineage (NCBI taxonomy): Eukaryota > Metazoa > Chordata > Aves > Accipitriformes > Sagittariidae > Sagittarius > Sagittarius serpentarius. The sequence continues at coordinate 3,644,503 of JAVKLA010000093.1, forward strand.
AGAGCTGGACTTCTCTGAACTGGCATCCCCCTTCATGGCTAATGTGCCTCTTCTCCTTTACCCTCAGGACAAACCCAAGCAGAAGCTTAAGGTAAGGGTGCAGCGCTATTCCAGCGTGCAAGAGAAGCACATGTTTTTTGCTCCAGAGCTTCAGTGCTCCTTTACATAAGAACTCACTGATGATTCTTGGTAAGGGATTGTTGTACTGGGCACAGATGAAGCTGATGTGCTTCACCTGGGTGACTGTCTCCTGTTGAATTTTGTGCTGCTCCATACAGACAACTGCCTTTTTCCATAACCTGTGAGTTTAAAGCTAAGAAAGGTGATAGCTGCAGCCCCTGTGGACCGTATGCATAACCTTGGATTAACAACTGCAGTCTAGAAAGACAAGTCTTGTGCTGGGCTGTTCCCATGCAGGACTGTAGTAGTCAAGCAGGTCTTACTGGAAACGATTTCTTCTGAGAGCAAGTTTGGGACCAGCATTCAAAGGAAGAATAATTCTCCCACATTCTGACTAATCTGCTAGCTGTGCCCTTCAGGGGAAGCATTCCTCTCTGAATCCAGAGGTGACAGACTGGATCAGAAAAGAACAAATATTGACAGAGGGGAGTAGATGAGACAGTGAACTTGTGAGTAGAGACTGAGTCTTGATAGCAAGCCTAGATATGGTAGTTAAACAGTAGAGTGGGTGGAGAACAAGCTGCTGTTGGTGGAGCAGGTAAGATCTATGCCAAATTTAGAGACCTTCCCACTGTGATCTGTAACAAAACCCAACAGATTTTGGAGATTGGCTATCTTAACAGTTATCGCGGTTTCAGAGCCAAGTAGGTACCTAATCTCCATCTAGTGGCTGGTGCACATACCAGCAGTAGCTTGTCTATTCAAGAAGAGCTATTCAGCTTTCAAGAAGCTCAGGCTTTTGAGTACTGTATAGAGCATTTATTAAGGTTTGTATATAGTTTAAAATAGCTTTTAAAACTTGGTAGTAACGGAAGCTTCTGAAACATGTTACACGAAGATATGTCAACTTAAGTTTCCTTTCACTCTTTGTCCAGGGAAGTGGGGATGTATGCCAAGATTGCATTCAGCTGGTTACTGATGTTCAGGAAGCTGTGAGGACAAACTCATCTTTTGTAAAGTCTTTGGTTGCTCATGCCAAGGAGGAGTGTGACCGTTTGGGACCTGGAATGTCTGATATGGTAAGCTATCTGTTTTGTTTAAAAATCTGTTTCTGTATGCAAACATAAAATAGTTTGCTCAGTGCCTTAACCCTCTCAGTGTAATCTCTATTTAATAAAATAAAGGAGAATGTCACATGTAGGATATGTTACACAGTTAAACAGTAACAACACTGAAAGGGTAAACTTTCTGGTCAAGAAAGTTGGGTGGGGTGGAGTGTATGGGACTGGGGAGGAGGAAAGAGACTCAAGGTTGCTGCTAGCCCTTAAAGGCCTTTTTCATAAAAACGATCTGGCAGGGTAATGTGGCCTGAACGGGGGGGGGTGCTTTTGCCCTGAGAGGAAGAGAAAAGGCCTCATTAGTTAAGTACCTATGTGTGGAATGATTGTGTAACCTGAAACATTTGGACAAGCTCTGAAAGACAACAGAATAGTCATTAAGTAGAACAGGTAAATTAATATCTTGAGACATAGTAGAAAATTCTACATTAACTCTACAGCTTAAGTGGTTTTTACAAGACTTTCTTTTCCCTCTTCCTGTAGTGCAAGAACTATATCTCTGAATATTCTGACTTGGCTATCCAAATGATGATGCACATGGTAAGATCACTATTTGCTCTCAGTTCATTTTTCTCCTTTGTGTAGCTAACTAACTTGGAAACAGGAAACACTTAACTGCAGTAAAAGTCTGGGGAGAGCCCTTGCTCTGTAAGTCTTGGTGTTAACGCTTTGAACTTGGCATTTAATTGGATAGTAACTTCAGTCTCAGAATGCTTTCTTTAGCACTTTCCTTTTCTTTCACAACCATTTTAGTGGTGCAAAAGGTGCATGCTAATCCCTTGAAACACAGAAGATGCATTACATATGTTCCTTTATACTCTTTTACCTCAGTCCTGTACTTAAATCACTTCGCCCCTCCCCACCAAATACTGTTAAGCATATTAGAGTTGGTCTTTGTCACAGTGTTTCAAAATTGGTTCAAGTGTTAGAGATAATGTGTCTGTTTGAAGCAAGACTAAATGTCCTTCTTCTGGAATTGCTATCTCAAGACTCCTGCTCTCTGAGCTCTTGATAGGAGCCATGGAAAGTGAGTGGTACTGCACCAGCTCTGGTCTTCTGCAGCAGCATACAATATATTTTACCTCTGACCACATCCATAGCACCTCTTTATCCAGAGGTCTCAGAGCCTTCAAAACAAAACAAAAAAAAATGGGTAAGCCTTTCCTTAGAGAATGCACTGCCTAGATGCCACAAGTAACATAACAAATAAGTGGATTTATGAATGGAGTATGGGGCTGACTTGAACCTGCGTTTGGCAACAGTGGCCTTTTTTTGTTTCCAGTTGCTAAAGGCTGCTTAGAAGCTCATACTGCTTCTTAAGCATTTGCAGGGGGGAGCAAATCTTTGTTCCAACAACAGTTAGTTTCTCATTTTAAGCATTGCAATGTAGTGTGTTGTTAATAACTGAAATCGGAATATGACCGCACCTTGCATCTGGCTCAGTGTTGTTCACACTCTTTGGAGGTAGTCTTGCCCAGGATGCTTTAATAATGTCAAATGAATAATGTTGGTTAGCACTGTGCAATTAAATGTGAGTTGCTGTAGCAATGCTAAGGATCTTTGGGGTGGGGACCATGTCATGTTCCATCACCTTCATGGAATGAGTTTATGCAGTTCCAAGTGCTTGACATTTTTTTTCTCTTAACTGTTATCTTTAATTTCTCCTTTCTTCCTCTGTCTCCAATCTCCCCTGTCAACAGAAGGATCAGGTAGGTGAGCAACTTGCCTGTGGTGATAGCCTGCTTGTAGTTCACTTCTTACCCTTAAAGGGCTTGTAGTTCACTTCTTGCTCTATTAGCTGTGTACATGGTGTGATTGTACTTGGTGTTGACAGATACAAGGGATATTTATGTGATAAAACCAGAGAAAGACTATAGACTTCATCCAGTGGATCAGTCCTACTTCCAGCTCCAGTTTTAGTTACTAAGATTTCAGCTTGATAATGCTTTGGCCAGTAGAGCAGAAAACATGCTCGCTTTCATACGAGAAGCATTAGATGTAGAAAAAGCATGCCAGTTGCTCCTGTCAGCTTCTGGTTTGAAGTCTGGGCTTAAAAGGGCCTTGAGTGAAGCTGTCCCCAGGTCTTTTCTTAGTTAAGCTTTAAATCTAGGACAATGGTATAGATATTTGGAGTATATGAACTGAAAAGAAGATGTGGGAAGCCTTTAGGCTTCTGCTTCCTAGAACTATTTAGGCTTTTAATTTAACCAGTCCTGGGAGACCTTGTGTCTGTCATCTCTCTGTGAGAGAACATGTTGTGTGTCTGTGGGTGTTGCTGTAACATTAATATCTGGAAATGCTTCTTACAATGCATGAACAAAAGGGCTTGACTTAAAGGTACTGCCTGGAGTAGTCTGAAGCGGCACTATGTCTTTGAGATCCTATTTTTGCTTGTGCATGAGGTTATGGCATGATATATTAACTGTTGCATAAGCCTCTGCTGTAAGAAGCTTGATGCCCTGGTGACAGGGTAGGGTATGATCTGCTAATTACTCATAGGACCAAAGGTAATGTTTTTTTTAGCTGAAGTAGACTTTAGGGGGGAAAATTCAAGTTTTGTGTATTACTCTACAGCTTTTCTCACTTTGTGCTGGTCTCACTGTGGCTTCCTTAGAGTAGTTTGCCTCATGTCCGGCACTTATTTTTGCATTTAGTAACATGTTTCCAAAACCTTTGAGAAAGACTTCTGCTTCTGTTTGCTGTTTTCTCTCTTACTGTGAAAAGAACACCTGAAATAAGAGTTTCAAAGAGATACTTGGAAAAAGGGTTAAGCTTAGGTTTTAACATGGTTAACTTTTGCTTCTTATAGGCTGTGTTCGATAATGCAGGAATCTGTTTCTATTTGCAAAGTGTGATGTTACTGGATGCTTTAAAGAAGGTAGTTTATGGATGGGAAAAGGAGTCCTTTCTTCTAGGCTTTTCTCTCAGCTTTTGGGTGAACTCAAGTCAGAATAATTAGCCTCTTCTGTGATTACTTAAAGCTTTCAGGGGTGCAGCTTTGCAGATGCAGGTCTAATGTGATGCTGGTGGCCTGTTTTGGTGTCGGTAGCTCTTAAGTCAACTCCTTTGAAGGGCTTGCATAGTGTGTTAGCTCATGGTAAATGGTTTTTTTAAATTGATGTGGCCTAACCTCTTCCTCTTTTAAAGGGATCGCTAAATTTCATCTGGTAGTAGTCCTGCCTATAACCATATCAAATGCTTTGGCAATACTTGAAGTAGAAGTAGTCATGAAACTTCTACTTGTGTTGGAGCCTTTTAAAACTTTGTTCTCTGTGCCTGCTCACAGGCTCCATAGACAGGGCAGAGTCTTCTAGACTATAAAAAATTGCTTATACATCTCTTTCCAGCAACCGAAGGATATTTGTGCCATGGTTGGGTTCTGTCCTTCGGAGAAATCTGTTCCCCTTCAGACTCTGGTGCCAGCTCAAGTGGTTCATGAAGTGAAAATGGAAACTGTGGAGGTAAGATAGACTTTTTGTACTCAACAGCTTTGCCTGCCTTTTTGCGTTACTGTCACAAACTAGGTGAAACAGAAAAAGATGAGCTTTTATGCATAGAATAATCCAAGTCTCCCTGCATATAAATTCTTGGCCTCCTCTTGTTTCTGATGCTTATCTGTGAAGTAGGAGAGCTGACTGATTTGTTACAATAGCAGAGCCTATGCTAAACCAAAGCTATAAGGTAATACTTTAGGATTGAAATGAGAACTCTTGTTCCAGCAATAGAGTGTAGCAGCCATTCTAAGTGATACCTCAAATGTTAGAGGGCAAATTGCTGAATTTGAGTTTTGCTCTACCTTTGGAGTTATGCTTCAATCCCTTTTGAAAATGGGACAGCACTCTGCATGTGCAGATGGGCGATCAGAGGCAGAATGCTGAAGCTCTGAGTTTAGAGAAGCACTTTAGCTTCCCATGGCCTTTGGGTGGGAGGTGGGCTGAGTTTTTTGGGGGGAAGGAAGGTCTGTTTTGAGGACAGTTAACTTCTGATTAACAGGCTCCAAACAGTTTCCCTTAAGTCCCTCAACTGCTGGGTTTCCTTTGCAAACAGGAGGGTGCTCTCAAGTCTAGTAAACTTCATCCTCAAGTCATGTATTTTAAAAAACGCTTCATATTTCTCTTGATTCCAGTCACTGTGGGGCTGCTTATTTCTCCATGTCCGCTATTCAGCTCCCCTCCTTATACAACCTGGGGACTGTAGTCTTAATTAGTCATACAAAATGACTGTTCATTCAGCAGGTCTTATTACTGAGACATTTGAGGTTGGTTTTGGGTTCTGTGTGACCTTTTGAATTCAGCTCAAACTGGCCAGCTAGGTAAATGAATTAGTGTGCTACACCTGAATGTGAATGCTGTTAGATTGATCTTTTATGACTTGTCCTTGTCAGATGTGGTCAAGTGCTGATTTATTGTTTTGTGTGTTTCTTCTGTGTACTCAGAAAGCCTCAGTTCAAGAGAAAACTTTTTCCTTGTGTGAAATATGTGAGACCATGGTGAAAGAAGTGACTGGCCTCTTGGAGAGCAACAAGACAGAGGTGTGTAAGTGGTGGAAACGGTACCCCTTCCTAGGCTTTGGCTAAAATGGGGCTGTATTGGAGGGGAAAGGAGAGCTAATTTTATTGCCTGTTTCATGAGAGCAAGATTTCCATCCTGGGTGGGAGGGAGTGAAAAAAAACCACGTACTTAGGAATTGAGTCAGATTTCTGTTCCTCATTTGCCACGCGTTCTTCATTGTGCTTCAGGAGGAGATTGTACATGAAATGGAAGTCATCTGCTACCTGTTCCCAGCAAGTGTCAAAGACCAGTGTAAGGACTTCATAGATGTCTATGGCCAGGCTTTGATTGACATGCTCTTGGAGGCAACGAATCCTGAAGCTGTGTGTGTTATGCTGAAATGTTGTGCAGCTGACAAGCCTTCACAGCAGCCAGGTTGGTCATGAGGAGTTGGTGGTGTTGCAAAATGACCTAGTTCACCTATGATTATATCTTTTTTGAGGACACGTGCTTTACTACTTTGCTGATGCTGCCTCCTTTCTTCTGTTTGGGGGAACTAGCTAAGCACTGATGTGTTGTTTTGTTTCGGTTTCTTTTTTCCTTACTCAGTTTTAGTGAAACCTGCAGATGGCTTCTGTGATATCTGCAAGATGGTGGTAGCTTATGTAGACAAAGAACTGGAGAAGAATGCCACGACAACTGAAATTGAAGCTTTACTGGAAAAAGTCTGTCACTTCCTGCCAGAGTCTGTCACTGATCAGGTAAAGCGCTTGTGCAGGAGGCAGGCTGAAAAGCAATGGTCTTGTTGATGGTTGGGAACTGTCCTTGTTGATTTGTTGGGTTTACATAGGTCCTACAGTGACAATTATGCTTACCTCATTTTCACCTGATACTCTGTCTACATGCTAATTCTAGGTCCGTCTCTCAAGTGTCTCTACTTCTGCTGTAAATGTCCAGGTACTCATAATAGAGGTCTCTGTGTTTGGCCGACTGCCCTGGTGTCTGGCTGGAGACAAACTGTCCACAGGTGCAGCTGGAACTGGCTTGTGTTCAGCAACCTGATCCTTCCTAGGTTTTCCCTTTACTGGTTAGCACCAAAGCAGAGCAGCTTCTCATGTGCATAGAGCAAAAGAGAGGGAGCAGGCTTGATCTGAGACAGGCCTTGCTGTGTGGCAGCCTGCTTTCCAGTCAGAACAAGGCAGATGGAGGTGAACAGAAGGACAAAACATCTTGCAGAGTATTTGCAAAAGCTAGAGAGCAGCACCTCTTGGTGGTTTTTGTAAGAGAAGTCAATCTTCCTCTGCTGGAGGCTGGAAAGAGTTTGGGGTGCAGGGGGATTAGGTTCTCGCACTCCCCATCCTTGGGGGTTGGCCGTCCTTTGAATAGATGGAGACTTTTAAGGGCCTGAATTGACTGGCTGGATTGTTGTACTAATTTGCAGTCAGTAGAGGTTTGCCTGGAAATACTGAGAACAGTGGGTGGGAACAGCTGAAGGTGGTTTTTTTTTTTTTCTCTCAACATTGATCCTGCTCAGGGGATTACCAAAGTAATTGGAAGCAGGCTGGCATAATTCCAGTGAGACAGCAAAGAGCAACACCTGTTAGGCCGCTGCTATGAAGATTTACCTGGAAATCTTATTAGGTGGCTGCTGAGTGTCAGCAAGCGGCAACTGCTTATAAGTTTACTAGGCATACAATATACAGGCTTAAAGGAGCTATGAACCAGCTATTCCTGCTAACCGCTGTGAGGCTGTTTAATAGCTGTGGTTCGCTTATTAATCGGTGCCGTTAGTCTCTCTGCTGAGAATGCCAGTATCTGTCTGTGCTTTGGAGATGGCCTCTCCAGTAGAGGGCTGACTGTTACCGACGGGAAGCCTTCGTGCTGCTGCTTGGTCTGAAGTAAATAGTAACTACTTGGGCTAAAAGTGCTTTAGAGTCATTACTGCGTTGCTGCCGTCCTGTTCCGGATGTTTGTCTCCAGCTCATTCAGTGTGCTTTCCTCTTGAGACAGCAGTGATCTCCACGATTAGAGACTAAACTTTGCAAATCAAAGCCTGTCCCGTGTGGCTCTTTTCCCAAAGTCTGTCCTGCTTGGTTCTTTTCCTTTTGACCCTTTTCTTGCCATAACCTGTCTGCAGAGAGCTGCAGGCAGGTATGAGCTAGCAAAAAATGATGTAGTTGTGTGATTAGTGTGATGCTGCGTCCTTTTCGATCTGTAGAGCTCAAGACTCTAGTTTATCAGTTTGGAGTGTATTATTGGGGTGTTTGGAGTAGTGTACAGGCCTGCCCGCTGAAGACCGTATCTTCCTCTTCTTTCTAAGGCTTTAACAGGAGAATCTCTCAACCTGTGTTTTGTTACAGTGTGTTCAGTTTGTGGAACAGTATGAACCCGTGGTTGTGCAACTCTTGGCAGAGATGATGGATCCCACTTTTGTTTGCACTGTGAGTATTGCATTTAGTGCTGTTGAGTATGGGCTCTGATACAGTCCTGCCTACTCTTCTGTATGCCTTTCAGTAGTGCCTAGCATGCAGAAACTCTGCTGGAATAAAAATCAGCACGCTGAATGCTTGGGGCAAATGTGGTTGTGCAAGACCTCGGGCTTACTGAATGGACAGCTGTCTGACTGCCAGCCTTGTGCAAGGAAGGACAGAAGAAAAGAGCTGCCGGTGGTTATCCACTGCTGAGGTTCAGTAACAAGGTGTAGTGTGCCCTGAATGTGATGAGAGGAAGTTAAATGATCTTTCTTGAGAAAGGTCCTTTTCTAGAAGCTCTGTTTCTTGAAACTTAATATGAAGAAGCAGTTGTAGTAACTTAATTCTTCCTCGTGTCAGATTACTGCTTCATGTCTACTCATTCAGCTGCAGGTGTGACTGCAGTTGTCAGTTGAGCATTGAAGCTACTTCAGTGTTGCTACCACACTCGGTGGAAGCTCAGACGTAAGGCTGGAGTTGAGATCTCTTGGTGCAAACGGAAGGATGCTGACTCTGCTGCTGTTCTTTTCACAGAAACTTGGAGTCTGTGGATCAGCTAAACAGCCTCTCCTGGGGGATGATGCTTGTGTCTGGGGTCCAGGTTACTGGTGTAAGAACATGGAAACTGCTGCCCAGTGCAATGTACGTAAAGCGGGATTCTGCCTCAAGTTTCCTGTTGGTCTTTGATAGCTCCTTATAAACTACTTTTCCGGCTTCTATACCACACTTTCAAGTGGGTGAATGAATTCCAATTTCAGGAAGCAAAAAGGTACTAGCTACTAGAGGTGGTCGAGTTTGATAAGAGGGTCTTCCATAGCCCTTAGCTTTCTTACAGCAGACTGTTTCCTCTCCCTTTCATTCCTATCCCCCACTTGTCTTGTTAGCATTTCAGAATCTATAGTAAGGTACAACGTGAGCTTTATATTTAGTCTGTGTTCCTGCAGCCAACAGACCGTGTCACGACATCTCATCAGGCTCTGAAAATTGGCTTCCAGTATTGCTGTGGGCTTATGCTTTCTTTGCCAGGCCTTAATGGCTAAGGGTCATCAGCATTCTTTCCTGAAGCTTCTGGGTGGGGACGAGGATGTTATTTATTCTAGTCCTCTCTGAAGCCACTTCTTTTAAGAAAAACAGGTTTCCTCTCAAGATCTTGGCTCAGAATACAGAAGAAGGTGTTGAATTGTATGTACAGATGCACACTTGTTTGCAAACAGGCTTTTTTCCACTGACATGCACTATTTCTTTCCCTTTAGGCTGTTGATCACTGCAAACGTCATGTGTGGAACTAGAAGAAGAATTTCCAGTTCTGAAAGTTTGCCATGGCTCTTAAAAATGTGGGCCGAGGTTGGCAGAGAGCTGTATCTCAAATGTCCCTCCTCTCTGCCTCATTAACAATTTGACCTTCAAGTTCCTTTATTGTAACTCCTCTGTAGCAGTGCTGCTGTTGAAGGATCAGATCTTCATTGTTGACTTAACGAAGATATTTCTGATTGTACAGTTTAACTCATTATATTCCTAAAAATAGTCAGTGTGTTGTAGATTTTTAATTGGTAGGCTGAAGTGTGGTTTTTTTTTTTAGGTGCTGGGAAGAATGGCAGAGAAGGTGAAATGAGACAAGGCTATTATCTTTTAATTTAAAAAAAGAACAAGATAGTGACTAAGCTTTCAAATGTCTTTCCATAGTCAGCATTGGGAAGATAACATGCTTTGCATTTTTAACATCTGGCTGGAGTATTAATTTTCTGTGTAACCGTAGGGGAGCTCTTAAGGGATAATGTTGAATCTGGGAATCACTTTGGCTGGAATTTTCAAAGCTCTGCAGATGCAGAGGAGGGGACTTTGTGTGCCCAGCTGACTTTCAAAGTAACTGGTACCTAAAAGGATGCATTTGCATTTGAGTGACCACGCTTTTGCATTTGAGTGACTGCACTTTTACATCTCCTGATGTTACCATAGCTAAGGAAACCCTCCCTCAACCCTTGATCATGTCCTTTTTATTTCCTTGGACTACTCGGTCTGAGCATGGGTGTTCTGCTGTCAAGCCCTGTACACTGGGATTTCAGTCTTTTGAAGCATGCTGACGTACTTAAGGAATGGCTTCCTTTTTTCTTATCCTAGTTGCTCAATTCTGCTTGGTCTTGCAGCTTCCTACTTGCAGCCAGCTGGGTGCCAAGGAGGTGGAGTGAGCTGGGTTGGTAGAAGATGGAGGGGAAAAGCCAGCAGGGGCTGTGCGCATATGTCAAAGTGAGTTCAGCATAGAGGGCAGAACGCATGGAAAAATGGGTTTTATTGTAAACCGCCATTTGTTCCTTGATCTGTTTTTCTCTCATAGCATATTTCAGTCATCTAAAACTTCAGAGGTGCTATGAGGCTTGTGGGCAGTTTCTGTTGCTGCCACCCGTTCTCACTGATGCTTACCCTTCTGAGTAGTTTGAAGTATAAATTTTTTTTCCAGAGTTGCCATTTCTGTTGGGAAATGCATCTGAGTAGCAAGCGGAGATGGCAGATGGTAAGAGTGCTGTGGTAGGTGTTTGGCAGCTCTGCTGGCATACCTGACAACCTGCCTTTCACGCCTCTGCAGCATCCCACTGAAACGGCCTGAACTTCTGAACAAAAGCCTTTCAAGGCTGGCTGCTACCCTGGAAACAAGTCAGACCCTTGAGATGTAGGGGCCTTGAGAAAGAGAATCATGCTCATGTTGCTTGAAATGGACCGTGTGTCCCCTGTCAGCATTTACTGTGTAGTTCTGATCAAGTTATCCCCCAAAACAGAGGCACCAAATTAGCTCTGAGGAGACCTTTGGGAAGGAGGAGCTGGGCAGAGGTGGAGCTTTGAAAATTCCAGTACTGTTCAGAAAGGTGCCGGCAACTGCTACTGTTCCTGTGGTGGCTTGGGTGAGGCAGGAGTACCAGTAACAACGCTTTAGCAGCAAGCAAAGTAATTTTAATGCAGTTTAATGGAAAACCACTCGACTGCAGCTTTTTTGTTACTACGTGTGCATACTAAATGTCTGGGCAGTGGTGACAGATAGAAGTACTGGTTTGTCTTTCCTGTTTGCATTTGTACAGAATGCTGAAGCGCTCAGTGCTTTACAAAAAAAAAAAATTTCCCCTAAAAATGTAAAATACCTGCAGCTTTCTGTTTTGGCAGGCTTGTGCAGTGGTTCCAGCAGTGTATCCCAGTTGGGGTAGATATGCCAGATAGGAAGTGGGCTCCCTTCAGCGTCGCTGCCCTGGAGGTACAGGTTGTGTTACACCACAGCATGTAGTATGGTATTTGATCTTTTAAGCTGGATGGTGTTCTCTTAACGTGAATTTTTTTTGGGGGGGTGGGAGGGGGAGGTGGGGATGGATTTGACGCTTGCTCTTACAGGTTGGCAAGGTTTTAATTTTCTTGGGGTTTTAGTAGTGAAGGATTCACGCTAGCAACCTGTTGGGCACAGTGAAGCAGGGGAAATCCTGTGCTAGCGCTGCGTGTCTCTTTAGTTTTATCCCTTCCTGTGGACTGTGGCACCTGACCCACTTGAGTTACACTGGGGGGACACGTGCAGTTGCTTTCTAAAGAACATTGTCTTGATTTTTGCACAAAAGCTTCCTCAATGAACAATAAAAACTTCTGTAAACCAGTAAGTTTGTGTGTTGCGTTTCCTTGGTGTGTGCTGATTACTGAAGGATCTTGTCTTCTCCCAGCTATGCAGCAAAGGGGAAGCTAACGTGTCCCAAAGCATCAGTGGGAATCTGGGGCCAAATGGCAGGGTTTGGGTTCCTATTGAGTTGCCACCGCCTTGCAATGTGCGTGTCCCATCAAGCCTTTGTTATATTAGAGCGCAGCTGCAGGTTCAAGAGGCTTGCCACGGGTTTCCACCGGTGCCGTCTTCCCTGGACGAACGCAATACCTGATGTGAGGCAACAGCCCTGTGTTGCAATTTCTCTGGCTTGCGCAGGCTGGAAGGGAGTTCTTGCTGAAGCGGCTTGGTGTCGAGCTTCAGTGCTGACTTGCATTTCATGTGGCTTTCCTTTTGTCTTCATTCCTTGCTTTATTTTGAATAAAATATCTTATAAATGCTTTAAGCAAACTACTTGGCTGCCTCTAAATACACCATTAGTTCACTTGTCCTAAATTTACTGGTCTTTACTATGTGCACTGCTGACTTTTTTTTTTTTTTTTTTTTTTGTGTAAGGGATGATGCTCTATTCAGCGACGAGCACAGAAAATGGCTACATCGCACGGCACTAGGACAGTGTTCCCCTGCCATGCCTGCCCTTTGCAGCCAGGAGCAGTGAGGTTAGCGTCAAGCAGCAGGTTTCGGGCTGGTTTTGACTTCCCGGGAATACCTGCCTGGCTCTGGTCCCTCCCTCCACTTGCAGGCTGGTGATGACTTTATAATCAAGGCATAAGGAGAGGGGTGTGGTAATTGCCCTGTGTAGGTGTGGGTTCTCACTGCTCCCAACTCATCCAAGATTCCTCAGTCTGGGAGCAGCACAGGAGAGGAACCAGCCACTGAGGACTATCTTAGGAACGGCATGGAGAGCAAATGGAGTGGCTGGGTGCTGATCCTTTCTGTGTGCCTGGGCTCCTACCAAGGTAAGGCCAGGCCTGGGGGTAGGACTCGAGGAGAGCCCGCAAAACCCCTCTGAACCCCCAAACTACTCCCAGCTATAGCGTTTTAAGCTCCATAGCGTGCTTCCGTGTCCCTCTGTGGTGTTGGAGTTGGAGTTGGGCCCGAGGAGAGCCGGGGCAGGCAGCACCACTGGCTACTTTACTTCTTGCCGACCTGGATGTGAGCATTGCCAAGTTCTGCCCTTAAAGATGGTCTCGGGGCAAGAAGCGGTTTGCTCCCTCCCTGCTCCAGGCAACGGGGATTCAGATGGAGACAGGGTTTTGCTGGGCTATGGAAGGAGGGAGGCCAGTTGATGGGGTGCCTCGGCAGCGAGGGGGGAGAGGGCTGCTTTGTCTGCTGCCCTTGGCATTGGGACCTCGCTGCGTACGTGCGGTCTGGGGGAAACCACTTTGTTGTCCTCGCGTGACGGAGTGACTGTGGTGCCCCCTGAAGCTGCCCCCTTTCCTTAGGGGCCTTGTACGAGGTGCGGAAGGGAGGAAGCCGCCTTCTGTTGTGGCTTGCCGAGCTCTGGGTAGGGTGATGGCGTGCGATGCTGCAGCCAGCCCTAGGCACCTTTGGAGACCTCTCGTCAGCAGGACTTTGGGCATCTGTGAGCAAATCCTCCTGCAGATGAGCTTATGCTGCTGTCCCCCAGGCATCCCCCTGATAAGAGTGAGAAAGTGATACCTGGCTCATCCCTCAGAAACCAGTTGGGAAGAGCCTGTTTCTGACCTCTGGTCCTTGCTCGAGGGGAAATTCCCCCTGGAAAGCCGTGGAGCAAAAAAACCTCCCACCTTTTAGAGGGAAGAACTCCTTTTGCACCCTAATTACCCCAGGCTTGACCCATTGGGCTCCTCCGACGTGACCTGCCCAGGCACCAGCTTTGTGGTGAAGGAATCGTGACTGCACACATGTGGCCTGGCGGTGGTGGGGGACATGCCAAGGAGCTCCAGCCTGCAACAGGCAGAGCAGGAAAGTTCAGCTATGCTCAGCACCTCCGTCCTTCAGGCAATGCCTCCCCTGGAAGGTGCCGGCGGCTCTTGCAGTGGTGGCTCGGCTGCACGGCACAGCTGGCAGGGCTGTGGGACCGGGGGCTACTGCAAGCCTTGGAAAGGGCTTTTCATGCTGGGAAGAGTATATTTACGGGTTTTGCTGTAACAGGGGTGTGCACCAGGCCAGGAACTGGGGCACCAGGGCCCACGCTCCCACTCCCAGAATTTATTTCACAACCTGCTTGTCAGGCTCGGCTGGCTTGGGCGGCGCGCTCCGGGGCTCCGTGTAATGCTGGCACAGCCCTGCCAGATCTGGAGCTCGGTGCTGGATCCTCCCCAGAGCAAAGATCTGCCCCCCGCAGGGGCCTGGCAGCCAGGGATAGGGCTGGTCTGGGGCCACCACGGCAGAGCGAGAGCATCCCTGCCTCGCCCCGTGCTCCATGCTGGGGCTTGGCCGAAAACGGCATCGTCCGATGTCCTGCTGCCTGAGTGCCTGTCAGCCTGAGGTGGCTCCGTCACAGCTTTGAAATGTAGAGGAGAGCACTGGTTGCCCCGATTGCTTGCCCTGTGGTGATGCTTTGCAGCTGGGGAAGCTCCTCCTGCTTTCAGCAGCTGGGTATTATGATTAGTATTTGTTATTTTTCCTGCCCAGCACTTGTTGCCTGAGTTTCAGCTTGAGCAAAGGGAGGAGCAAGCACTGAACTGAGAGCCACCGTGAGCCAGAAAGGTGCAGGTCCGAACCACCAGTGTCTTTTAGACCAGCTAAATCCCCGCATGCCGTTGCTGGCAGCATCCTTATGCCGCTGCTCTGGTCTCCAGCACGGGGCTGCGACAGATGCCCGTGTCTGTGGGTCAGGCAGGACTAGCTCAGAAACAAGCTGTGGGATTGTTGTCTCCCCTCTCCTCCTTTTTTTTGGTGCTGCTGCCCCATAACACTTCTGCTGACTTGCCATTCCTGTTCATCCTGATGCTAGCGCCAGGGTTAAAAAAATAAATATGTATCTATCTCAGCTGATGTGGTGACCACGGCATTGCGCTGCTGGAGAGATGCGTGGGAAGCGATGCATGGGAAATAGGGGGACTCGCCCTGCCCCGGGGCTCGCTCCTGCCCTGGTGCTGCCGTCAGCCCGATGGGGTAAACGGGGCCAAAACGCCACCCAGCACCTACTGAGCTGTGCCAGCACTTTTGGGAGTAGGTGGGGCTGGTGGGGGGCTAGGGAGCCCCCTCCCCACAGCCCCCACCCCTGGGGACTTGCCAGGGTGGCCCTGGGCATCTCAAGCCGCTGCCCCAACACGTCCTGTGGATGAGCTGGAGGTGTTGCCAGAACCCAGCACGCAGGAAAAGCAGCTTTTGGGGAGAAACCTGATAAGGGCAGGGTGGATGGAAGGAGCAGTTTCTGCCTTTGCCTTGATTCCTGCTGCACAAAATCAGATGGCCGGGGCCGGGTGGTAAAAGCTGGATATAAATGCTCTGGTGGGGTTGTGCTTTGCTTAGAACCGCCAGCTGCAAGAGGGTATGAAGCAGAGTCTGTCCGTCCATCTGTTCGAGTGCTGCTCCCCGTGTGCTCCCCGACTTCCTGGAGCAGCTCCTGGCCAAAGCATGGCAGCGAAGCGCGTGGGTTCTGCCGGCTCCTCGCCTCCTCCCTGGCCGTGTCCCGGGTGGGCACAAGCCCTTGGCGGGAGTAAACACTTGCCCCATCATGAATGAATCCTGACAGGCCAAGTTGGCAATTAAACCGCCGGCATTGCGCCATGCCACCGCGCTGCCTGGGCGGGTGATGCCGCCGCTGCTGCACCGGGGATTTGCAGCCAGGAGAAAATGCTGTTGTCGGGAGGAAATGAAAAGAAAACCACCCAAAACTGGGGTTGCTCAATCATTGCCGGGAGCTGTGGTGTGGCTAACCAGCTGCTGCACAGGGCTGAGTGCTGGCACCCCCGGTTTGATTGTTTTGCAAGATTTATTGCTGTTTTTATAACCAGTCGCCTCCCCAGTGTGTTGAAGGGCGCTGCGAGGCTGAGGATGAGCCCCAAATTCACTTTGCTTCTGATGCCGGCCCAAAGCTGCTGCAACATCCCGTTGGAAAAGCCAGCAGCAGGCAGTGGCCCAGCAAAGTTGGCTTTTGCTAGGCTTAAAAAATCATTTATAAACCCCAAATCCCCACCCCATTGTGAAAGCCGAGGGTGTATCACAGTGGGAGGGTGAGGAGCATCGCCCTTGGCTCGTGGGGCAGAGCTGGGGTCGGGGCATTGGTGGGGAGGTTAGTGTGGGGCAGGAGGTGGTCTCGGGGTGCCCCGGGGGCTGACGGTCTCCTCCCCCACCCACAGCCGGGACCAGCCCCCTCCACGAATGCGGCGAGCGACCGGAGGACTGGTGCCGTGACATGGTGACGGCGGCCAAGTGCGGGGCGCTGGAGCTCTGCCGGATCACTGTCTGGGACCAGGCCCTGGGGGTAACCATGCCGGGAGGGGAGGATGCGGGGAGATGGAGGGATGCGCCCATCCTGCTCCAAAACGTGGGGCTGAGGGGAGAATCTAAGCCTGCCCGCCCCAGCGCTGGGTACCCAGAGGAGCATCCGCCGATGCTCTCGGGCAGCAATGTGTCTGCAGGGTGAGCGACAAAAATGAGTGGGTATCCTGGGATATTCCCAAGCGTCCCTTGGTGAGGTGTTTTTGGGCATGAAGGGCTGGGATTTGGGGAGCAACCAGGGGGTCTGGGTGCTATGGCAGCATCCTGACGCATCCCCTCCCTCAGCAGAAGGGGATCCCGTGTCACCTGTGCCAGGTGGCGGTCTCTGTGGTGGGCAAGATCCTGCAGGACAACTGCACCGAGGTGGGTCATGGCTGGAGCGGGGGGGATAGTCGGGGGGCTGGCATGTCCCCAGCTCCACCGTGGGGCCAGCCCAGCCCTGAACTCTCCCTTTATCACCTAGGAAAAGCTGCGGCTCTTCTTGGATAAGAAATGCCAGTACCTGCCCTTCCAGGACTGGTCTGTCAAGTGCAAGAGGATGGTGGACACTGGCATCCTCATCCTCGTCCAGCTGGGCAAGCAAGTGCTGGTAACTGGTTGAGGGGGGGGGGACCCCCTTGGATTTGTGTTTTTCTGTGGTTTGGGATGTCTTGGGGGCTTCCAGGGCAAGGGACGCTTTTGGAGCCAGGGGCAAAACCGTTGCGAGATGGGGATGGAAATGACCCAGGGATGTGGGCAGGGAGCAGGGTGATGGGGCAGACGTGGCCCCAAGCCCCCACCCTTCTGCTCCCGCAGTCGGACCCGAAGGTGGTGTGCGGGACCATCAAGCTGTGCCAGCCCCGAGAGAGCCCCACGGGGGCCCTGAAGTTTCAGGAGCCGCCGGTGGCCCCCGCGGGCCCTGCTCAGGACTTCGCTGACCTGGTCGCCCCCTTCATCGCCAACGTGCCCCTCCTGCTCCATCCCCAGGACCTGCCTCGTGGCGAGGCCCAGGTACCGTGGCACAGGCGAGAACGCCATTGATGGTCCTGCTCAAAGGCGTGAATCATCTAAGCAGCACCTGTTTAACAATAATTAAAAAAAAAAAAAATAAAATTACCGCACAGCTGAAACAGCATCTGATTAGGGGTGTCACCGATTTGGGGGCCAGGATATTGCATGATGCGGGGGCAGGGGGGGACCAGAGAGATATGCCAGCCAAAACGCTGTCCCAGATCGCAACTGGCATTTCAATC